>JAJOZX010000818.1:0-520000 GCA_023014485.1 Bathynomus jamesi
GTTGTTGCGGTTTTTATGCGCCAGACAAACATCGTGTGGGTGGTTTCCTCGCTGGGCTTTTGGCGGTCGATGCTTTTGGATTTCATGCAATGCGGGCTCCAATCCAGACTTATGTCGATGTACAAAGTGAGTTGAGAAGGTTTGTACTTCAGTGTTTTCGATAATCAGTTGAGAAACTTTTAACAAAATCATTAGACAATACCCACCTTGGTTTGCCAAATTTAATTGACCTGGGGACCGAACTACGTCTTAACCGATGTCGTAACACCGCTTCCCGTCGATCAGTGAAGTTAAGCAACATTGGGGTTGGATGGGGGACCGTCCTCTGCGTCCAGATAATGGTGCGACCCATGGTTTGGATCCCACGTACAGCTGTAGGTTCCTTCCGTCATATGACCTTGACTGTTGCGAAGGAAACTAAAGAATCATATCCAAAACAAATTGACCTGACGCATTTGCACTTTGGGATGTATGGAGAAAGTCAGGTGACTGGTTCTCATTTAATTTAAAAACGTTAAGAATTGATTAGTATTATGGTAGTGTTGCCTAATGATTTTTCATCATAGAATCTGTACGATGAATGGAAAGATTTATTAGAAATTTTTTATGTATATAATTTAATTTGCAGTTTATATTGGGCTTTTTCTGATTGTTAAATTTATTTAAGATGAATATTGTGTTGTTGTTTGGGTATAAAACAGTAGCTAAATGGGCACATGTCTTGGTTTTCCCTAGAAACTACTACGTCGTCTTCGTAAAATGGCAACAAGCCGATTCAACTGGCCGAGTTTTGGCGAACATCGTCGCCGACTGATCTGCTGCGTGTACGCCGTGGTTGTCCTTTCCTTCGTCGGTTTCCTGTTCGTCAACGGCGGTATCGTGGTGGGCGATCGAGACGCTCATAAACCGACATTGCATCTGATGCAAATATGTTACTTTTTTCTCTTCTCTCGTATCTCTCCCTTCCACGCCTTCGAATGTATCAAACCGTTCGTGGCTTTCTGCAGGAGGTCTCCCGACTTTCTTTTTATTCTTCTTTCATCTTCGCCTCGTGGTGCATTCCAGTACCATCGTTCATCCATTTCTATTAGCCGACAATCGCCATTTCACATTTTACGTTTGGAACCGACTTTATGGTAAATATATCCTTTTTCGTTACCTTATGATTCCGTTTTACGTTTTCGGTGGTTACGTCCTCCTGAATTTTATTCGTGGCAACAGTTTCGCCTTTAAAGTTCTTTTCATTGTCGCTTCCTCAGCATGTTTAGTTCCACAAGAGGCTTCTCGAGCCAAGGTATTTCATACTTCCATTCCTTGTTGCGAGGTTGCAGAGCGTTACACAGTCGTGGCGGACGCTGTGCTTGGAAACCGTGTATTTCATTTTAATCAACGCTTTTACAATGTATATTTTCGTCAGTAAAACTTTCAAGGGGGAGGGTTTTGGAAGAGTCGCAAAGAATTATATGGTAGCTGAGCAGTAATACGTTTCTTATTCCCAATGTAGTGGGTGTGACCCTTGAATCAGTAATTGGAAACACTCCATCTTATTACCAACAAGCCATTCACACACTAAGTATCTGCGGGAATAAGGTACTTATGGTACGGTAGCTATTATTATGAATTCACCTCCCGTAACCTTGTTTGATCAGCATTCTTATTACAGGAAGCTACCCAGTTTGTGGCAGAAACATTTAATATATTACACAGACAATTGGGTATATTTCAACTGCATGTTAATTATAAAATAAAATAATGGAAATTTGCCCCACTCAATTTGTCTTTGGTATTTACACAACTTCTGGGTATTAAAATACTTGTGCAACATATCATCATCAAACTATGAATTTGTATAATGTGGACTTTTCATCAAGAGTCGTGAACTCTCTTTTTTTCGTAACTGATATTCAGTCTTAGGTGTAAATGAAATTGATTGGTTTCTCACCAAAACTACAAGTTTTTTAGTTTTCGTAGAACACCTGTTCCAGTACACACTAGGGTGACCCCAAAAAATCGCAATTTTGAAATTGTACAGTCTCGCCACCTAAAGTTTTTCTTGGCCAAAATGTTACGTCCTGGAAATTTCAACTCATTCGGAGGTGATTCAGGGGTCTCCCAAGTTCCCCAAAAATACCCCATAGGCTCTTCACCAAATCAGAATTCAATGAGCTCTTGCGTACTGAGTATTCATTGCATCTCAACATATTTGGGTACCATTAAGAAGAGCTTCGTCTGTAGATTCGAAAAACATGTAGTTTTGTGGTACCAGATAAATAGACAAAAAATTATCGCCAGTCAAAATCTCAAATTTCAGCATTATTGCGAGAGCTTCTTTTGCAACCTTTGATTTTGGCACATCCAACTCCTGGCATTGTATCGCTCGCTGAAGGAAGGAGGGACCAAGGGTGAATGCCCCCAAAAGACCCCCACCCCACCCATAGAAGAAGAAGAGAGCCAAAATCAAGTTTCTGAGTTTTGTATTGCTTTTGTTTCGTTTCAGACGTCTTCCCCATCATTTTCATAGAGACACGTAGCTCCAACGAAGCTTGGTTGATTGAGCACACTGAGATATAATCACTAGTTCTCGAACCTCCATCGGGGCGTGATGTCATGTCAAACTTTACAATCCTTGCAAACAAAAACTGACAATTCGTGAAAGCGCCCGGAGGGTACACGATCTACTTGTGCCATTCTGGATCAAGTCACGACTTCCCATACGACAAAAACAGCATATCGAACACAAGGGATGGGATCTGTACAACCAACATATGGATTTAATGAAACACCGCAAGAGGAGTAACCCAAAAGACCTGTCTAATCAGAATAAATTCAGGAACTGATGAAGGAGCTGTTCGACATCACCCATGCTGAAGCGGATCGACTCATTAATATAGAGTTGGACCGACGATTTCTGGCATTGCAACGAGTCCTTGACTGGGTTCATTGGGTCTGTGGATAGTAAACTCGCTGTTAAGGAGACGAGGATAGCTCAACATCTCAGTCGACTCGCCAAGCGTGTGGCACAGAAAGCAAGAATCCCAATTACAGGAGCAAGGGAGGAGGAATCATCAAGTAGCAGTAGAGAAGAAAAGGGGTGAGACTGTCATCACACTATGAGGCACTCCCAAACGCATCATATTTCAGAATGTTTCTGCTCTCCTGGAACGAACGCACACTGGCATTCGGAAATCAACAATGATCATTGCTTCTGTGGTCAATCTATTGGAATTGTTGCTGCCTTCATTGTAGATTTTCGAATGCGCTCGTTCCAGGACAGCAGAAACACTTGTGAAATATGCGGTTTGCGAGTTCCTCGTGGTGTGATGAATCTCATCCCATGTCTCTTCTTTTGTACTGCTACTTTATTTATCCTCCTCCTTTGCTCCTGTAATTGGGATTCCTGCTTTCTGTGCCCCACGCTTGGCGAATCGACTGAGACGTTGAGCTTATCCTCGTCTCCTTAACAGCGAGTTTACTATCCACAGACCCAATGAACCCAGTCAAGGACTCTCGTTGCATTGCTAGAAGTCGTCGATCCGCTTCAGCATGGGTGATGTCGAACAGCTTCTCCATCAGTTCGCTGAATTTCTTCGATTCGACGAGTCTTTTGGGTTACTATGCACGGTGATTCATTAAACCGATATGTTAGCTGTTACAGGTCCAAAACCTTCTATAGGATATGCTGTTTTTATGGGGCAGGGACAATTCGACGTGGCCGACTCGATGCGACCCAACTCGATGTCAAGCCGACTCGATGCCAGGCCAAGTCGAAGCATATTGTGCTTTATTATCTTTTGAGGGTATTTTAAGAACAAAAAGTAAAGCATAAAAAATAATTAAGGCTAGGTAAGGTTAGGTTAGGTAATTATTGAACTCGGCCTCGGTCTTGGCTTCAGACTCGACTACAACACTGTTTGGCATCGACTTGGCTTGACATAGAGTCGGCCACATCGAGTTGGGTCGCATCGAGTCGGCCACATCGAATCGTACCCAACCCGTTTTTATCGCATAGGAAGTCGTGACTTGATTCAGAATGGTACAAGTGGTCGTGTATCCTCCGGGCACTTTCACGAATCGTCAGTTTTTGTTTGCAATGATATATAGAGTTTGACATGACATCACGCCCCGATGAAAGTCGAGCACCAGTGATTATTCTCGGGTGTGTTCAATGAACCAAACTTCGGTGGAACTGTGTGTCGCTATTGAAGATGACGGGGAGGATATGTCTGAAACGAAACAAAGCAATACAAAACCCTGGACCTTAATTTTGGCTCTTCTTCTTCTTCTAGGGGCTGGGGAGGGCGCTTTTGCGGGCATTCACCCATGACCCCTTAAAAAACTGCCGAGCAGGCCGACGACACACTGACAGGAGTTCATGCCAAAAAATCAAAGGTTGCAAAAGTTTTTGCAATAATACTTGAATTTTCGAGATTTTGACTAGCGATAATTTTTTTGTTTATCTGGTACCATCAAACTAAATGTTTTTCCAATCTACAGGCAAAGATCTTAATTGTCCCAAATATGTTGAGATGCAGTGAATACTTGGTCCGTAAGAGCTCATTGAATTTTGATTGGTGAAGAGCCGATCGGGTATTTTTTGGGGGACGTGAGTGACCTCTAAATCACCTCCAAATGATGCAGGATGTAATAATTTGACCAAGAGAAACATTTTTGGTGGTGAGACTTTACAATTTCAAAATTTCCAATTTTTTGGGGACATCCTAGTAGACATGTACTCTGCATTCCTTATTTAAATATAAGTATGATCACTTAATGTCCAGAGGTGATGGCCACCTTGACGGCTGAGAACTTATTGGTTGTTCATTTGTGAATCCCCTTCTGTCGTTTGTATGCGGTTTCTCGCCCTGGTCTCGTACATTTGATTCAGATTATCGTTTATTTATGTCTGATAGTTGGCCTCTCTATGAAACCCCGGGTGTTCTACCTCGTTTGTCTTTAATGCACGCTTTAAGTCTTTCACGTTTCATTAGTCAGCATCTTTGAATATACGTGGCATAATTCATTCATACTTTGAAGGTAAATGTAATCATTGGTTCAAAAATATAATGAACAACTATTGGTTTTATTTATTTTTTTTTTTCGCAAAATCGAAGATACTGCGCCCTTTCCTCTTCCTCCTTCACGTTTTACGGTGAGAACGAAGGTTTGCCTTTTATGTTTTGTACTATCCATTCTCAAAGCTAGAAAAAATTTTTTTTTGAAATTTTTCACAAACTTGTTTTTCTTTTCCGTATATTACGCTAGTCATTTTTACTTTCAAATTTTATTTATTGACTGTTGTAAATTATATATTGAAATAAGTGGTTTTAATAATTTCCCAATGAAATTTGTTCCATAACCATCATTACTAACTACTATGCGACGAAGCAGCTCTGGAAGACGGGTAACGGCGCTTCCCGTCGATCAGGGTAATTAAGTCACGTTGGATGCGTGCCATGGATTCCATGTAAAGTTCTAGGTACCCCCGTAACTTTTGTTAAGGACGTAAAAAGAAAATTTAAGTATTACTGAAACCATGCTTGTAGTTGTTGAATTTGCCCACCTTTGCTATTGAATTCAGTATAATTAACTTTTCTCCGTTTACCAATTTGAAGTTCTTACGCTCAAGTGAGGGGGCGTCCCCTCTGAGTTTAAACTAGAATTCTCTGCATCCTTGTTCAGAGTTTGTGGTAAGAAATTTGTCTCGTCTAACAGCAACTTGAAAATGTAGTAAACATATCAGTATCTCCATAATTATTCATCGGAGCATATCGGAAATATTATCTTTTTCAGTTATTTACCAATTAGGGGATAACGAACAAGTAAGTATTTCGTTTTTATGAAATAAAACTCGAGCAGAGACCGATCTTCAAAGTCTTTTAATTAAAAAGGAAAGTGAAAACACAAATAAAACCACATTTTATAGCGAGAACAAGCATGAAGAACACAATATGGCAATATCCAGAAAATACTAATTACATACAAACACGAGATATAACAAACTACGAATAAGAAAACTTTGAACACTACTTTAAATACGCTCTTTTTAGTTGGGTGAAAGGGTGGGGAAGAAATCTGGATAATATAATTTTAGCAATTAAGAAAGTTGTGTATATTTCCATTAATAGCACCAACTTTACAAGGAAATGCTTAAAACACAAACCCAATTTTGAAAATAATCTACCAAAAATCAGTTACTTCCCGATAGGGGTGGGGAATGAGAACACTTTTTTTCTACATCTAATAAACTGAACACCTACTGAAAAATATTTTAAGCCTACATGCAAATTCTTTCATGCATGAATAAAAAAAAACTCCAGTCCTCCCCCGCCCCCCATCCTAAAATGGGAGAAACTGCCAGAGAACTTCATCTCACTAACTCTTAAGAAGTGCTCGCACGGTTAGAATATTAACGCCTACAAGAATGTAGTGGAAGAGATCAACACGGGGAAGATCCAAAATTCTTACTGTACCTTCGTCCCCAACTACCGCAGACAAAATAAAGAGAAAGGCTGCCCAACGTAAATTAATGTTATTGCCTGCAAAATGTAATACATCATAATCAGCCTTCTCTCTCAACTAAAGCGTGACAGTTTACAAAATATTATATTTCTTATAATAATGCTTCTACGAAGCACGACCGATACATATTGGTAACATCAAACAATTCCGGCGTTAAAGGGTTAAGTATCTTCAACACATTCACCACTAGCATTTTCGAAAGTTTTTACTCAATGTCAAGGTAAAACAAAAAATCTCTAAACAAAATATACCAAAGTAAAGCTCATAATGCACATGTTACGGCCTTTTTTACATAATGGCATTAAATGCCAGGCCACTTTGCAAAAAGGCAGAACCTCAGTTAAGAGATTCAATCCAGTTCAATCGAGCTTCAGAGGAGTCCTAGGGCATACCCTTCGAAGCTGTGTTGAACTGGACACTGAATGCCCGGTTAGGTTAATTGTCCTTGACGATTGGTTAAGTCCCGAGTTTCGTTGTTAACGAAAATATCACGACAACCTTACCAATCGTTAAGGGCGGACAGTTGACCTAACCGGCATTCAATAATTTCAATCGAAATGGATTGAATTTCTTAACGAGTTCTGCCTTTTCGCAAAATGGCCAATATATGTCAGTCTCTTTGCAAATTGTCCTGGCATCTAATGCCATTATGCAAAAAGGCCGTAACATATTCTGTACATGCATGATGAGATTTCGTTCAAGGGTGAATGTGTTGAAGTTTCATTGGTTCAGAAATTATATTAGTAGTTTATTATTATTATTATTATTGATTCGGTCTAATTTCATTGATGGAAGAAACCGAATATAAAAATACATTTGCTCACCTTCAAATCCAATAAAAATCAAAGCGGAAATCACGCATGCCGAAACCACCTTCGGAATTTTTCCTTCAATTCTGGCTTTCTTGTGGAAATTATCAAAGACAAAACGGCGCTACCAAGGAACACCTAAGGAAAGCAATCTGTGTTCTAAAAGTCCTCAATTAACCCTTATTTCATAACCATGGTAAATTATACCAACGGTACTTTTTACCCACATTATGAAATAAGAGTTAAATATTGAAAAAGCAATGTTATTGGATACAATTCATAAAATATTTAATTGTACGGAGGTCTACGTCGTGGCCGATATCATAACACCGCTTTTCATCGATCAGGGAAGTTAAGCGATATTGGGTTTGGATGGGAGACCATCCTCCGCATTATGTAGCGACCCGAAGTTCGGATCCCACGTAGAGCTGTAGGTCCCCTCTGTCAATGACCTTGGACGTTGCGAAGGTGGTCAAACCCAAACATTACATTGTACAGACAACTCCAATGCGCCTCGGTAGTGTAGTGGATAGCGTCGCTGAGTACTAATCCATCGGCCCCGGGATCGAGACCCGGTGACGGTAGGCAGCGCGCAGCAAAACCCCGCTGTTGATCCTTCTACACAAATAAAAACATGGTTGGGAGATAACTGGGTAGCCTAGTGGTTAAGGTGGTGGGGCGTGGTTCAGATTCCACGTTAAACTGTAGGTCTAAGGTGGAGTTATAAGTTTGACCTTCGTCAGAATGAACAATTCGGGCGAAAGCAAAACCAAGGTTAACCATGGTATATGAATAATAAAATTTCAATACTTCTGGAAACACTGAGACCCACACAGCAGCCAGTGGATAGCACTGTTCCAACAACCGACATTTTCAGTTACAGTATTAAATTTAATTATGTCAAACCTAAACCCCTATCTTAAAACTTAAGAGTTCAGGAGGAGGAGGAGGATTGTGTAGATAGTTACTGTAATCTTGAATAAAATTCAAGACTTTATTGGTAAATTTTCGAGATTAACTGCATTTAATGTTAGGAGTCACCATAACGTAATTTTTAAAGTAACCCTAATTTAAGGTATAATCTAACTTAAAAAGGACTATATTCCCTAATGAATTAGCTCGCACAATTAAGTAATAATCAGTTCTTCTGATAACCCTGAGTAGTATGCTTTCTTGCTAGAAATTAATGGCAAAATAAAATAGAAATTATAAATAGTTAACTAACCTGTGACAGCAGAGTAAATTTATAAAGGGAGCAGAACTGGGCCCCGAGGCATGGTATTCCTAAGGCAAGGCTCAACCAGGAAAAATTTCTGTGGTATTTATCCACATGTTCCTGGTAATTTTCTAATACTGCAACAATAATAATACAGTCAATATGGAATTTATCAAGGCAAATTATTGACATGTGCAAAAGCCAATCTCGCAAAATTATAGATTAGCTTTAAAGACAATTTTACTTAAACCTTTGACTTTGAAATCAACCTGAAGATAACTATTTGAAGATTAAGATACAGAAAAGTAATGCTATTACACCTTCCAAACTTCAAGACTCCTAATGATGCTGCCATTGTCTGTAACATAAACCACCACTTGCTAAACTGGCAATCAATATCCGTCCTTGTGCCAAGTTGGGAAAAAGACCATACAGCAGATGCTGCAAGAACCAAATCTGATACTGCTGTTGAAATTGCAGCAGCCATTTTGAAAATTTTCACTCTAAAAACGATGATAAATGTGACAAGTTAGTGCATATACAATACTTAGTAAAAAATTATGAAAAGTTAGCTGAACTTATACAAGATTTGTATTATGTATCAACACACAAAATATATTACCATTTTTATTAATCCAGGAGCTTAATATAGCTACAATTAAAGAGGCTTTTATTGTGTGTGTGTCAGGGGGTAGTAATTTCATTCATAATGGCAAAGGGTCATGTGACAGAGGTGACTGACAGCTTTTAAACGAGATCCAAATCTCAGCTCACGTCTAGATGCAGAGGATGATAACCAACCCAACTACTAGCCTGACCCCAATGATGCTTAACTTTGCTGACCAGTGGGAAGGGGTACTATTAGATTATTTTATGAATAAAGTGTTTTCCTTCTTTCATGATAGTAATTGGCTTACTTGTGGGCCAATGCACTATGACCAGGCTTTAAGTTTATTTTAAATCTATATGTAACGAACTACCTTCCACTTTTGACTGCTCCAGCTAGCTCTCCCTCTTCTGTAAATTTAGAAGTGTTACTATTTATTTCACCCTCTAAAATTTAGAGGGTGAAATAAATAGTAACACTTCTAAATTTACAGGAGAGAGAGAGCTAACTGGAGCAGTCAAAAAGTGGAAGGTAGTTCGTTACATATGGATTTAAAATAAACTTGAAATTGATACTTTGCAAGATTCTTTCATAAAATATAGCTTGAGACTACTTGTTGGATTTGGATAACTTTGATAAGTGAAAGTGGTTTCACTGATTTAGTAATGTTAAAAGTTATAGGTAAATGAAGGTTAAAAATGTGTCTCATACAGCTTATGCAGCGAATAGAAAATTAAAGAGTTAAAATTCAATTCTGTTTTTCCAAGTTGCTACATGTTGTCCAAATGTAATAAGGAGTACAAGTCTGACTGGCAAGGAGTATTCAGTGTGGTTCTTCAGGGATCTGTCTTTGGGCTCTTACTGCTTATGATAGTGATGCAACATGAGATTTTTGGGTTAGTTTGGAACAGTCTGGAATATAAATTTAGAGTTTAAATCATTCAGGTATACCAAAAACTAACAATAGAACTGGACTGATTTGGACCAGAATTCAAGAGAGATGGTCCAGATTAGTCCCAGAACACTAATTTTAAATTTTTGCAAGTAAATAAGTCTAAATTTTTACCAAACTACTTTCTTGCTTTAATATGTAATACAAACAGTCTCGCAACACATTTCTGACACAATCTGTGACAACTGTGAAATAAGCATATTTATATTCCAGACTGTTCCAAACTAATCCAAAAATCTCATGTTGCATCACGATCATAAGCAGTAAGAGCCCAAAGACAGATCCCTGAAGAACCACACTGACTACTCCTTGCCAGTCAGACTTGTACTCCTTATTACATTTGGACAACATGTAGCAACTTGGAAAAACAGAATTGAACTTTAACTATCTTTAATTTTCTATTCACTGCATAAGCTGTATATGACACACATTTTTAACCTTCATTTACCTATAACTTTTAACATTACTAAATCAGTGAAGCCATTTTCACTTATCAAAGTTATTCAAATCCAACAAGTAGTCTCAAGCTATATTTTATGAAAGAATCTTGCAAAGTATCAATTTCAAGTCCGTTAATTGTCATTAAACTATTTACAAACTTACTGAAGTAGACCACATTATGCAAGTTTTGTTTAAAATATCCATTATTTATACAATTTACAGACTCTTCATTCCATTCATTCCTTAAAAATATCTAAAGAGCAACTAGCTTATTTACCACATTATATGGCAAGTCAAGCCAAAAATTTATTACTATACACTATTATTCAAAAAGTATTTTCTAATCAATTAATAGATGTAACCAAAAACAGGTAGTGCCTCAGATAAGCTATCCTTCCCTTCCCTGAGAATCCTAGCATAAATGTTATCATGACCAGCAGCCTTATTTAGTTTTGAAGTGCTAATTACTCACTAAACCTCATCCTTCATTATTTGAATCTTAATGTCAAAGATTAGAGAATGGCCAATCCTATCACATTTTTTTTTATTGTACAATAATCCTTCTGCAGTTTAGAATAATAGGGGTTCAAAGCCTTTTTGAATTTGGGAGGATTCTGAATCATGGAATTTCATATTTTGAAATATTCTGAATTAGATACTGCACAGTACTCCATTCTGAAAAATCATGATTATCAACGCAATTTTTAACAATTCCAAAATGTATTCTCGATAAATTTACTAAAATTTTATGCACATTTCTGTTTGAATTAATGAATACAAAATGTATTGTTGATTGCTGTAATTTCTCTCATATGGTAAGTAATTTTTATTACACTGTAGTTAAGTTATAGATTATGAATTGCAGAATTAACATTTGGAATGGTTACAAATTGAGCAGAATTAACATTTCAGAATAGTTCTTTCCAATCTGGAATATTATGAATTATTAGAGATTTCAATACCACCAAAATATTCTGAATTAGAAAAAATTCAGGAGGGATTACTGTATTTATAAAAAAAAAAAAAGTTTCTTTGGATCCCAATTGCTATTTCTAGCTGGATATATTTCACTATACACCTTTTACTCTTCTGAATCAAATTAAATTAACTTCTAAACTGCCTGTAATTACCTAAAACCACTTGGCTATTAATACTAATTTTAAACACCTAAAATGCTCTTTTCTCACTTTTAAATCACTTTAGCCATCTTATATTACATCACAAAGGGTTTCTAATATTGTTATTTCTGATAGTTCTACAGTAAATGGAATATGTATAGGCCTATCTGAAATTTCCTTTAATCTAGAACACATCTCAACTGCATTTTTATTAGCAAATTCATTATCCCACTACACTGATGCTGACAACTCCCTTAATTTGCTAAATTGTCACCTGAGAAGCGAAGAACTAAATTGTTGACTAGATCCTTACTTAATTCTATCTTAAAATGTGTAATGGAATGATCATTAGCTTATTCCTGAATGACTTCAACTGTAAACTCACTAAATTAACTTCATCATTAGACAGAACCAAAACTAAGGTTATTTGGTTCCTAGTCAGTTTATCCACAGAGTGCATTACAAAGTGATTGCTATAGTGTTGAATGAAGAAATTGCCTACCCTATTATTACCTAAAATGTTCCAGTCTGTATGTTCAAAGCAGGTTGAAATCTTCTGTAATTAATGTTGTCATCACATCATTTTTTTTTATCAACTTCATGCATTTGGTTTGGAGGTCTGTAAAATGCTCCTATCCAAATTTACTCTTACTGGATACACACCAACCCATACTGATTCCACCATTTGATTTAATACCACCATTCTGAACTGAAATTAATTCCTCATTAATATAATGGGTGTTCAAAAAGTCACTGTACACCTAGTACAAACAATAGTACATACTTGCAAGTTACTGTGTACACCACTCATGCCTTCATAGTCTGCTGGATGAGTTTTGGGAACAGAATAATATCCAAATGACTCTGGCCTCCCTGGTCCCCATTAGTGTTAAAACTGGTTTTCAACCGGTTTGTAAAATTCCCCTAAAAATTGAAAACTGAAAGAAAAAACTGGTCTTATCCGATTGATTTTTATTTGGCTCAAACTTGCGTGAATGTGCAGCTACACGCTACAGCGCACAAAAAATAACTTCGAATACATTACCTATTAAGTTAAATTGTGACAAACTGGCAACTGCTCTTCAGTATAATTTTTGCCTATCTGGCAACTCGATCTTCAGTTTGTCTCATCATGTAGGCTGTAGTGTAGTCAGTCAACTAAAGCCCTATTCGCAGTATAAGACCCTTAATGCCCTTTGTTTCTTAAGATGTCATTTCCAAAATAGGGATAAAATCTAAATTAATTTATATATTTTTTTTTACACGAAGAGTCAATTTTCTGTTTTCTAGGTGTTTTTTTTTATTAAAAAATTTTATTTCAATGTTTTTTCCAAAATAGAGATAAATTTTATTTTTATTCTTTATAATTTTTTTACAAAAAGAAGTTTATTTCTTTCTAAGTATAGATGTTTTATTTTAAAAAATTATTTCAAATCTAAATTGTTTGAATAATGTATTATTTTGGCTAAAATAAAATATGTCAAAGTTGTCATTTTCTTATTCATATGCATACATATGATGCTGCATTTTTGCATTCTTTTGACCAAAAAATAGGCGATAAGCTATGCGCTTGTTAAGAGTTAAAGTCAGTACCTTTCAAAAATTACTATACTTTTCGGTCATAACCAGTTAAAACCAGTTTTCAAAAAACAGATTGATTAAAAACCAGTTTGTAAAGTTTCGATTATTTTTCAACACTAGTCCCCATATCTTACTCCCCGAGATTATCATCTGCAGGGAGCAATGAATGATGATGTCTACAGACCCCCCCCAAAGCGTTCCAAATTTGAAAGATACCATCAGGGACTACATTAGCAAAATTACAACTGATATATTGATAAGAATCTTCTGAAACAAAATTCAATGTGTTCATGTATGTCTGAAGGCATGTAGGGGGCCATTTCCAGTATTTTTTATAACTCAAGTACATACTACTCCATTTGTACCAGGTGCACAGTGACTTTTCACACACAGAACAAGACCAACCTCCCCTCTCTGTGTATCCATTCTCTGACAGAGGTACAATGTTTGTAGATTGTAAATAGTGTATATTCTTAGCTTAAGTTATGTAGGCTACTTTGATAGCTAATTAACTTACAACTATTTACAAAGCTGACTTGAGATTGACATTTTGCACATTTTTATTATAAAAATATAGCTCATGACTTGGATAACCTCGAGAGGCCAGAGTGGCTTCATGTTTCCCAAATGAAATGTCATGTAATGTCCAACCAATTAACTTGTACTCTGCTTTATAGTATCATTGAATACCACTTCACTCATCCATGCCTCACCAATTACAAATAATTCAGGTTTTGTTTTTATTTTTTTTAGGCAAAGTGTAAATAGTGACTAATAGCCTAGTTGATATACATAATTACAGACTGTTAAGAAGTACATTAAATAGTTTGATTTGGGAGAGCAAAAGGCATAGTGAAATAAATTTAGCTAGAAATTGCAACAAGGATCAAAAGAAATTTTTTAGTTTTTATAAATACCATCAAAAGCATGATTAGATATTTGAAAATGATCAAGATATTTGATTTTAACAATTTTTACTGAAGAAAACTTAAATAACTGATTTTAATTCTTTATTCTGTAAACTCTGGCATTCTTGATAAGATTCAGATAAAGGATCATGATGATAACTAACACATTGAAACCAAATAAAGCTACTAATCCTGATAATATTCATGCTAAGATTCTTAAAGAAAGAGAGGATAGCTTATCTGAGGCACTAACTATTTTGTTTGCAAGATCTATTAATTATGCAGATGCATAAAGAGTTAATGTTATACAGCAATACCTTGCACAGCGTGGTTAATTGGTTCCGGAATTTGTCCACGCTGTCCAAAAGTTTGTGAATGAAATAGTACCAAAAAGAAATTAGAAAACAATAGGAAAATTGCGCGCTAAATTTAAAAAAATTGACGAAAATACAAACCGTGCTACATCAAAACCGCACTGTTCAAGGTATTACTGTACTTGCTTACAAAAAGGGGGTAGGAAATTACAGGTCTGTTAGTTCAACATCATTGGCAGGAAAGATACTAGAAAAAATAATAAATATTCAAATTTGGAAAATTTTTACTCCTAATTCAAGTTTAGATAAAGATCTTATTTGTCTAATCTCTTAGACATTTAAGAAATATAATGGACATGATATAAATATTATTTATTTAGATTTTAGAAAAGTTTTTGACAAGGTTCCACATAGGAGACTTCTGCATAAAATGAAAGCTCATGGGATATCAGAATCAGTCATAAATTGGGTAGAAGAATGGTTACAAGACAGTAATTTTAAGTGGTCATGAATCAGGGTGGCAGAGTGAAAAATGGAGTATAAGGTCAATTACTCTATCATATAGTAGAGTATATACAGGTATGCCTCGATTTACGCCAGGGTTAGGTTCCAGCAGATTGCCATCAAAAAGTGAAGCGGTGTAAATTGAAGCTAAAAAATAATGGGCTTCTACCTAAATAAATACGATAGGTTCCAGGATTCTCCAAAAGTGACCCCATATTTTCCATAAAATGAAAATTATTAATGGGTTATATGCTTAAAACTAGTAAAAGAATGCTTAATATTAATAAAACAATTGAATTAAAGATAAATTACTACTTACTTCAGTAATTAAAGCAATTAAAAACAATTATTTGATCTTGTTTGACAGTGGCGAGATGGAGATGATTTATTGAGAGGAAGATGATCCCAGAGGGAGATCCTCTTTTTTTTGCTGAGGAACTGCAGAATTGAGCAGTTCATCATCATCATCATCTTCCACATCATCTAGACCTACTTCATTCACTATCTTAGTGACGTCTTTTGTCACAGTTTCAACACTGTCAAATCCACCAAAATCAGCAATGCAATCAGGCCACAGCTTACACCAGACACCATTTAAACATGATTTCAAAACTTCAGTCCAAGCTGCGGCTATGTTGGAAATGCCTTTTAAAATGTCATGACTTCCAGTAGTCCCGCACAGTTACATCATCATATTTTACGCAGTTCACAGCTTTTTACCATTTTTAATTTTACATTTAAGCTTTTACTTTTACATTAGCAACAACCAATTTCTACAAAACTAATTAATTATCAATTTAAAACTAAAGATAGAATCTCTGGATCCAGAAGATCAAAGTCATAATAGGCTACTATCCACAAATATGTTACACTCTATATCTATTTATAACTGACATGCAAATATATCAGATCCAAAGAATCCAGTCAATTTCATTACGGTACCCATCAATACCAGTACCTTGCCAACCAAAAATAAGTCACGGTCCATATCAATTGCGGACCAAGTCACAATTTACAACCATATACATTACAATATATATACTTAGGAGGAAAAGTGTAAGTGTGGCTGTAAAGACTGTACAGTAATGTAGAAATGTGCATGCACCCATTTTGAGTCTCCTATTTAAAAGTGTTTGTTGGGCAAGTGAAGATCATGAGTTTTTCAATACTGCTCAGCAGAGGAATCTCTTTAAATGGGGTGTGTAAGGACAGAGAGTATCCCCTAACCCAAGATGCTGCCTCCTTATATCCCACAACACCTGTGTTGAGCTGTGGGATCTATCACCCAAATGCACATAATATACATGAAATAAACTAGTACCATTCATGCAATAAAAATGGGCTTAAACACAATCACCAGATGTCCCTTGCAGACATCAAACTATCCAATCTTCTTCTGAAAGAATAAAGTGTATCTGAAGTCACTACTTCTTCTGTCAGACTGTTCCAAAACTTAATTACTCTGTTTGTAAAACTATGTTTTCTTAAATTTGTTCTACATCTTGGCTTAAATAATTTCATACTATGACCTCTAGTCTGGTTATTATGATCTTTAATGAAGAGAGACTCAAAATCTATCTTATCCAACCCTTTTATCATTTTATACACGTCTATCATATCTAGTGATGTTAAAAAACCGTTTTTTTTTGTTTTTTAGTTTTTTTTTGTTTTTTTTAATAATTAATATAGATATTGCCAATTTAATTATAAGGTATACTTTTGCAATGATATATATATTATAAAAATAAATAAGTAATAAAATAGGCCATATGGTACCAGTATAGAATGTCCTTTTCAGCCTATTTACAGAAAAAACTGGCCTCTTTCTTGCACTGAAAGTCTCGTATCTTGAGATCCGTTAAACTTGCGAGAACACTGGGGGAGCTGACTGCCCATTGTCCAACCTTTCCAGGACTCTCCCATCCATGCCTCAGATTTTGAATCTCCCACTTAAACTACTTTAGACCGCGATGACATGTTCCCCCCCCCCCCCCCCCCCGAGACCATCCATATATATACATACACATACACCCATATACATATATACCAATATATACATAAATACTTATATACACATATTTATATCTATTATATACCCCATACACACGCATACATCCAGAATTCCAGATACATACGCACGCATACTCACATATATACTACACAAACTCACACACCTCTATTTCGCCCTTTCATTACCTCCGAGATCATTTAGCACATACAGTAATATCCATACAGCCAAAAGAAAACTGATTAAGCACAGACAGAGCAGCAAAGCTAGTATTTATATCCCAAAATGCAAAATTCCAAGAAAGTGAAGTAAAACATGGTGCTACATTGGCTTCGTCAACATCCAAATCTGCAATAAGTACCAGTACCTGTGATATGAAACTATATGCTCTAATCAATCTAGTGATAATGAGATTCTTCAATAGAAATAGAATCAGATAATGAAAGTTAAACAGCATTAGGTTAACACAAAGGTTAAAGAAAGAGATGAATATTTTTATTTTTTTAATTTTTCTATTTGGAAATATATATATATATATATATATGAATAGAAACGACATAAGTGTTAAGGAACGTTCTGCACACGAGGAGGAGAGATAACGAATAATGAAAAATGAGGCGAACCGCCCAGGAATCAAACCAGGGCCTTCCAATTGCCGGTTGGACGCTCTGGTTGGAAGGCCCTGGGTTCGATTCCTGGGCGGTTCGCCTCATTTTTCATTATTGTATCTCTCCTCCTCGTGTGCAGAAAAAACGTTCCTTAACACTTATGTCATTTCGATTCATTTATATACTGCGCGGTCATTGCAGTTATATATGCATATATATATATATATATATATATATACACACACACTGGTATTTCTTGACAATCATAATTATATTATATAGTTTTATACCAGTATTATGTATTTTTTACTATGTATATTATACCAGTACTGTGATATTGAAACTAGCATATATGCTCTACCCAATCTAGTGATGATTCTTCCATGGAAATGAAGGTTAAACAACATTGGTTAACAAAAAGGTTCAAAAAAAGGTGAATATTTTCCTTTTCTATCTGGAATATATATACTGGTACTCTTGCCCAATCACAATTATGTATATTGTTTGAAACAAGGAAGAATGTTTTATGTTCTAGTTAAAAAATATATATACTATAAAAAAATGAGGGTTTGTTTTTCCTTTCTATTATATACTTTTTGCGTGATTCAGTTTTTCTAAAAGATGACTATAATACTAGGTATAACCGTATAAGCATGGTAGTATAGTAAATTATAGGTAATACTAATTAACTTATTAGATTAAAGGAAGAAAAATATGGAATAAGTTTAAAACAATAAAAAACAAAAAAAAACACAGACTATCTTCGTTTTAAACAAAAAAAACGACAATAAAAAACGACTCACATCACTAATCATATCACCCCTTAACCACCACCTTTTTAATGAGAACATGCTTAGATACACCAGTCTTTCCTTATATGTTAATTGTCTTAGAGATGAGATCATTCTTGTTGCTCCATTTCTGTACTTTTTCCAGTTTTTCAATATCTTGATTCAAGTAGGGACTATTAAATTGAATGCAGTATTCGAGGAGGGGTCTCACATATGAAATGTATAGTTGTTTTATAATATTGGGTGATTTGTATTCAATGTGTATCTGCATGAGATTGAGTCTAACATTTGCTTTATAATCCAAATTCCATTCATATTGTATTCAAATTCTGGATTTTTTGGCCCAATATGCATAACCTGCACTTATCAACATTAAATTTCATCTCCCACTTATCTGCCCAGGCTGTTACTCTGTCTAAGTCTTTTTGTATTGTCATTGCTCCTGCTACTGACTTAATATTATGGCCTAATTTTGTATCATCAGCAAATTTTGAGGTTTTACATAATAGGCCCCTTCTCTAGATCATTTATATAGACAACAAAAAGCAGAGGTCCCAGCACAGACCCCTGTGGGACTCTGCTCAATACGGGTCTCCAAGTAGACTTATTTCCATTTAGATGAACTCTGTTTTCTGTTTACCATACAGTGATTTGAGGGTTTAAGTTCATTAGTCATAATGACACCTAAGTCTTTCTCATCATTTTTAATCTGAATTCCATTCATATTGTATTCAAATTCGGATTTTTTGGCCCAATATGCATAACCTTGCACTTATCAACATTAAATTTCATCTCCCACTTATCTGCCTAGGCTGTTACTCTAAGTCTTTTTGTATTGTATATTATATATTCAAACTATGCTTTTCCAATGTTTTTGATGTTGTTTGAACGAAATTAACCTTCATAAACCACATCAAAAAACCATCATAAAAAACATGGTTTTGATTCACAAAGCCTGTAATGTACACTTGTAAAAATTGGTAAATCTTAAGGAAGCGTCCCGGGAAGTTTTTTTTTATATAAAACATGTTTTCCCGATATTTTCCATGTGATTTATTCAAATTTGGACATCCGTTTCAGTCGCAAATCACTCGTTTTATGACTTTCCCCCACCCCCTCAACAAATATAAAAACTAACCTAACCAACCTAACGTGTATATTGGGCACTTTCTTTCTCTTAAAAGTAGTTTATGCTGAACCAGAAAGGCTATAAATTTTTTGAAATCAGAATTAAATTTGGAAAACAGCTTTAAAATAGTGTAGTCACAACGTTCACAATCCATAGCTAACTCGCAAATGACTTTTCAAACCAGGATTATCCTTAAGGTCAACACCTATCTAATTTGCACACAACGCTGCCAGGCGCAAGAAATGCCATCCACTTTAAAAACGTTAATTAAAATTACTTATCCTTAATAAAAATAAAAACGTGGGGGTGCATTTTATTGAGAAAAATATAATCTTTCATATTATTAATATGTTAAATCTCTGTACTACGTATTAAGAACCGGGACCTTTCCTTAAGATTATCCAAAAATTTATCCATTAGTTAATTTAAAAAAAAAATGTAGATACTTTCATGTGTGAAAGAGATAGTTTGTATATTGTGTATATTCTTTGCTTCAGTTATATCAGCTACTATGTGGGTAGGGTAATTATTCGTTTTTTGACCCAGTCTCTTTTTATAATGAGAGCAAACATATCTGGTCAATTTTGAGGTGTTCTGCATGAATCTGCCATCCGTTTCCTGTGCAAATGCATAGTTTTCGAGATATCGTCATCTTGAAAACTACGCATTTGCACAGGAAACGGATGGCAGTTAAATACAAAACACCTCAAAATTAACCAGAAAAGTTTGCACTAGTCATTTTTGTTTAAACTAATGAATTTAAATGAAAATATCATGACTTAACCTAACCAATCATCAAGGGCGTACAGTTGACCTAACTGGTGTCACGTACTGAACTGTGTGCAAAATATTAGGACCGATCAATTTGTGATGCGTGATCTTTACAAATGATAATGTAATAACATGTGCCAACCTTGCATGGGTAGTCCGCTAAATTTCACGTACCCTTAAACTGAAATGACATACGGTTATTTTTAGGATTTTTTTTACGGCACGTAAAGACCTTCTGGTCTTTTCTTAAAATACAAGCACTATTGCATTTAGGGCAGGTCACGGATGTCTTAATTATTCTGTGATTGAAAAAAAGGTCTAAACTCTTGTCTTCATCTAGGGCAATATGGCGGATCATGTCTTCAAAATCAAATATGCATAACTGACACATCATACTTCGTCACAAAAAAACCAAACTGAACAGACGAAAAATTACTAAAAATGATTTACTTGTAAAACAGGACAAATTGAATTATGTAGAAGTAGCCAGAATCACCAAAAATAAGAAATATTCACCAAATAGTCAATATATATGACGCGTTCGGTGGAGAAGGGGCGAACGCAACATTTTCGAATTATGCCACAAAATGCAGTTAAAGTTTGTAAACTTTAAACCTTTGTATTTTTCCGGTTTATTGAAATGTTGTATGAATTTGAACACATATTTGAGTAAAATATTGTTATGTAATATGTTGATATAATAAAACACCAAGAAATTTTACAATATTATTTATTGATAGCTTCTGATGTTAACTGGTGTAATCCATTATTTGGTCCTCTTCGTCGAATGTTGTATTACCTGCTTCAACTGTTTCGGTTTCTTCCAGTTCCTTTAACAATCTTGTATAATAGTTCACTGTAGTTGCAGGCATTAGGTCTGATAATTCTTTGAGATCTTTTATTTTTTCCTTAGTTATTGGCAGCAATTGGGAATACTTTGGTTGCAGTGTCTGCTGGGCTAGATTGAATAAACTGACACTATAGGATTTTTTCCTTTCTGGAGTCTGACGGGATGGCTATTATCTGGGGTTGTGCGGTATGCAGTAGATATTACGTAGCCTTCTTTGTGTTGAAAGTCAAATATTAACTTTCTTGCATCTGTAAATTTAGTAGTTGTTGATTTCCTAATGACAATGCACGTTTTTAGGACGTCAAAATCGAGAAAATCACCCTGTTTCATTTCTACAACTAGGAAGCGCTGCAAAACAGCTGTAGTTATGGCCGTAACAATCTTTTTTGGTGTAAATAATATTGCTGTAATTAGTTTTTATATTTTGTTCAATTTGGCCAAATTGAGCATCACAGGGCATTGTTGAGTGACCAGAAAGTATATAGATGTGTTCAATGTGAAGCAATGATGCGGAGTAAATTTCTCTGAGATACATTAAAACCTAAATTTTACCGTGAAAGAGTGCAGACTAACATCTAATTTTTTGCATAGGTAAAGCAAAGGTTTTAAAGGATAATTATACGACAAAAAACTAATTTTTCGAATTTTGTGGCGTTCGCCCCTTCTCCACCGAACGTGTCATATATATATTGAAGAAACACCAAACATAGGAAATATATTTGAGTAAAAAAATATTTTATACAAATTTGCACAAGATAATATATATATTTTCTTATTCAGTTTTGATTGGTTATTCAATATATATTGCTGTTATAGCTGGGTGTGACTGGGTCAAAACACGAATAATAACCGTGGGTAGTAAATAGTTGTAAGTATATTAATTAATTAGCTGACATCTTGCAAGATTTTATTATTAAAAAATGTAGCTCATGACTTGGATTACCTCGATAGGCCCGAGTAGCTTCCTGTTTTCCAAATGAAATGTAATATAACAGGCCTATAATTTCCTACGAACACTAATACTAAATTATAAACTTTTCAGAGATTGTAATTTCTTACCTTTTTAAACAAGATACGGTACCTTTCACTGGACCAGAAATAAGTCAGCTTCCTTTAAAAAGGAATTTGTTAACCACAGGATTTTAATACACTGAACAATTGAATCAAATTTCTTGAATTTGTTAATTACATTTCAAATTTGAAAAACTTCACAAATGCTTTCAATTACGAAACAGACAAAAAAAAACCAAGTAAAATTTATCTGCCCATAACATTTCTTTCGGTTACCTTACGCATTTAGGTGGTTAGTTGTTTCACATTTGGGTAAATGTAAAGTATTACACCCGTCTCCCTTTCAAGGTGAAATTTATGTTTTTCCTATGGTTTTTGATGTGTTTTGAACGAATCTGACCTTCAAAACCGTCGGAAATGACTCGTTTTTGAGATAACCCCCCTCCCCCCAGCCGGCAATCGAAAACGAGTCATTTCCGACGGGTTTGAAGGTCAGATTCGTTTAAAACACATCAAAAACCATAGGAAAATAATAAATTTCACCTTCAAAATTGACCTAACCTAACCTATCCTAACCTAACCTATCCTAACCTAACCTATCCTAACCTAAATCACTTATAGTCTTGTAGGCAGCCCAGGAATCACTATAAATCACAGAGCCAGGCCTAATGTACTTCTGAATGAGTGGAATGAGCAGGGCCGCCGCTTCCATTAGGCGAGGTTAGTAAATGCTAAGGGCGCCAAAGATCTGGGGGGCGCCAGCGCCTCCCGCCCTGTGCACGTCTGATAGTGTTATGTAAGAACAACATGAAAAACATAATGAAGGAATGAGAAGCATAGACAAATGATGAAAGGTTGTACGACGTATGTACACCAGTTTAGCTTGACTGATATTTACATAATTAACTTATTCATCTTATTGGGTCATTATAGAACTTTCACTATCACGACCTTTAACCCTTTAGGGACGGGAGTCGTAAATAAGCGATTTAAAAATGTTGCGCGCACAGACGGGAGTCGTCAATAAGCGACTCGGCTTATTTACGGCTTAATATGAGTTCCGGGAGTCGTCAATAAGCGAATAACTGTTTTTATGTGACATATGCCCTTCTTGCTTGGAAAAAACAGTAGATACGTCATTTTTGCACGCATATTTTAGCACTTTTGAGCGTTCTGATTTGTTACTACATATGCCTCGCTTTACTCGCTGTTTTGATTGGTCATGACACTTTCTTGAACTGTGAAATGATTTTATAATTTTATAATAAATGTATGTATTAGCAAATTAAAATAGATCAGTGTAAGGCAAATAGTTTCTTCAATATGGTACCTTGATTACTTTGTGGGCAAACCCAATCGTGAAGTGGGAGGCGGGTGGGGGCGCCAGCTGCAGTCCTGCTAAGGGCGCCAAATAGGCTGGCGCCGGACCTGGGAATGAGTGTTCCATTCCGGTACGAAAGTAATTCAAATTCGAAATGGATGGAGCGCAGTGATTGGGCAGACATGTAACGAACACACAAACGAATGTACGAACACACACTAGATACACAACAAAAAAATGTTGATATCTCGAAAACGAAGCATTTGCGACGGAAACGCTATAGAAGGAAAGTGTCTTAGAATTAAAAAATCTACTTAATGAACATATAATAATTGCTGGACGTTAGACGGGTGTAATAGTAGAATAATACCCACATTTGTATCAATGGTACTTTATCCTGTTACAGTACCATCCTCTATTTATGATTTGAGTCCATAAAAAGGGTTGAGCTAACTCAGGACACAGAGATATCAGAGACAGATAAGGCCGAGATATCGAGGCCTCCGAAATTAATAAATTTTGAGTATAGAGTGGATACTAATTAAATAAAATTCATGTATATAGCAAATCCATCTCGTCATTTAAACCCCTCCCCCCCTTAACCCCTCAAGAAACTGGTTTACCAGTTCAGTACAAAGAACCTAGCAAACTGTGAAAGAAGACCACCAGCCAACCGACTAGAAGAAAAAACAATCGTGGTGTGAATAACATCCAGAACAACTAAACACTATTTAACAGGGGCGTCGTTAGGTATTAATATTTTCTGCTGTGGCTCGAACCGAATCAAGATCATGAAGTGACACATGCGGCGCCGGTTAACTCACCTGGTTGGCTTTTCCCAAGACCTCAGAGAATCCTGTTTATAGACAAATATAACAAGTAGTCATGCAGTAAAGCATGACACTACTCGTAACTGCTGGGCCATAAAAGCAGGAAAAGTTATGGGACAAAATACACTTTATTATTCACCAACATATTAAATACAGTGGCATACATAAATCATAATTAACGCCAATAAATATTGTGGAAATGGGTTGTCGGGGAACATGTAGGTGGGAACCGGGAGGTTTGTGTGTGGGGGAGGGGTTGTGGTGGGGTGTATGTACCGCGTGGCTCGAATGATTGGTTGTGTGTGGGTGCACTGGAATCTGTGTCGGAGGATGACATAATTGATAAATTTGCAAACCAGCACACGGTACACACTGACTCTTGACTCTTCCCAGAAACAATTGAAAGTGGATCATCCGACCATTCCAGATTTATTTTTTTCTAAAATTGTAGGCAGAGAGAATTAATTGAGCAGTAACTGATGTGATACTGTATGAAATGTGTTTGAAATGTTTAATGGTACTTTAATATAAAAATGTAAATTTGTGCTTCTTAATGTTGAAATACATCTTGAAATCGCAAAATACTCTTTAACCTTTTGACATTTACAAGTTTCTTCGTCTAATGTAAGAGATACAACGATTAGCCTATTTTTCTACAGGCACTATTGTAATAAGTGGCTTTACTGACGGGCGAGATGGGGGCGGGGGACGATATGTCGAGTGGGCCCGGGCCCCGAATCGTTTTGGTAGCTAGCGACGCCCCTGCTATTTAACCTGTAATTGAATATTTTCTGTTATATAAAATATATCATTCACCATTCTAATTTTTCCATTTTGTGGAAGATTATGTAACGGAAAGCTACTGTGCAAATTATTTTAATAATCGAAGCCGACATATTTTTTGCAATTTACACTTTTTCTTCTCGGTTTTTTTTTTTTTTTTTCTCTCTCTTTAGCACTAGTGGTTCAGAACAGAGTACATGGATTTTAAAACATACCATTCTAATATTTACGTTGAACCCTTTAGCACAGTGTTAACTTTGCTGATTTATTTCTGGCTAACGCCAAACGATTTTATCCAGTCTCGGAAAAGACCTTTGTGCGGCAAAGGGTGAATGAAAACATTACTGGTGCAGAATTTATACTCAGATTTAAAGAAAAAATTAAAGGTGGCTTTTTTCTACTACAATTTAAGTAGCTTTTTTTTTCTTTCGTATTTGCGGGGCATAAATCTCTTCAATCGTAATAATTACTTCTGTACAATGATCCCTCCCTAAAAATAAATGAAAAAAAAAAGTACTTCAAAAGTCCCCCATTTCGCATATGCATTGAATATGCATTTTCATCTGAGAATTGTATCAGAAGAGAGATTATTTATTCATTGTATCTCATTTAATTTTGTGTTAGAAACGTCAGTCATAAAGAGTGGTCTGGTTTTCAGTACATCGTCCTGTTAACAGCGACGATGTTCAACATAAAAAACTCCTCTTCTGGAAGTTTCGGGGGTCGTCTTATGTAATATGAAATCAGCCAATCTCTCGCTCTCCACCTGAAATCTCGTTTCTCGGCTATTACCACGGCTTCATCTGATGGACTCATCAAATTCATTTCTGTTCCTAGTGACATACTGAAAATAAAGAGTACTCACTAAAAAAATGGATGTTGATTAACTGTCAAAGAAAAAATGTTAGGTGAATTTTTTTCTCAATGTTAATATAATATTCTTAGAGTAGCGTCATGATCAGAGAGGAGGGGCAGAAACTGGCACAGCAACGCTCAGACCAGACAGATACGGCCGATTGCGCTAATTCCTATATTAATATTACCAGCACGGGGATTCGAACGCCCGACCTCAGTGACTTCACCTCGTTTATAGGGAAACGGTGTTCCCTTCTGAGTTATTGGCAATGGCTTTTATAAACTTTATGTAATTTACATTTTATAATTTCCAATTATGTTTAAACCTCCAGTATGAATGACTTGAAACCTGATCTTGAAAGCAATGTATATAATAAATTAGCAATTTACAACGTCATCATCCGTAGCTCAATGGGATAACACCGTTTCCCTGTAATCTAAGTGATATACTGATGTTGGGGGTTCGACCAACCTAACGATGGTGCTAGCAATAATAATCCACGAGTTAGCGCAATGGACCACATTAGTTGGCCTAAGGGGCCATTCAAAACCCACGTGGTCCTTAAAGGGGAGGAGGGGGTTCCTTATTTGATCATCAAGGGCCACACGGGGGAAGGGGGGTCTTGACGTTTAACCACGTGGCCAATACTGAGCATTAAAATATCCTGTTTATAATATTATATATATATATATATATGCAAGGAAATCACAAAGCAACACGTGATCTTTTTAATAAGCAAAGAACCACAGGGAAAAGGAAAAGGAACCACGAAGTCCGAGCGCTTTCGTGATATATTCACATCTTCAGGGACAAGAAAGAAATAGCTTAGAAATTTCTTGTTCCTGAAGATGTGAATACATCATAAAAGCGCTCGGACTTCGTGTTTCCTTTTCCTTTTCCCTGTGGTTCTTTGCTTATTAAAAAGATCACGTGTTGCTTTGTGATTTCTTTGTGTGTATATATATATATATATATATATATATATATATATATTTCGTAAACTCCGTTCATGAAACAAATTCGCCATACTTTTAATTTGATTATTTTTAATTTACATAAGATTAGGAAGGGGTGGGGGTGACATCAGAAGACCACGTGGTTTTGGAGGGGGAGTTTAAGTCATTGGGCACAAATGACCACAAGGGGGGGACGGGTTTGAAAATCACCCGAAAAAGGACCACGTGGTTTTTGAATGACCCCTAAGTGTTGTGCCCATTTCTGGGCTCCCATCACACTGGTATGCATCAATTTTGCTGTCAAGGGTTTTGTAAGTGATTCTTATAGTTTTTTTCCTGCTGATTTCGAATCTGCAATCCGTTTTTCTCAATCAGCTCAGGTTATCCGGCTATGGCCTCATAAGTAAAATAGAATTTTTCGTGATTTTGTCAAAGCGGAATTGGAACAGTAACATCTATCATCACTTGTTTCACTTGTATAATATCTTTTTTTACTTTTCAGGCATATAGATAAAATATTTCATAATGAATAGAGCGTGTAAAAATGATCCCAATAGATTCTGCTACATATGTGGGACGGTTACCATGCCAAATAACCAGTCCCAAATCACTAAATTTGTGAAGACAATGTATAGAGCATACTTTGGAATTAAGCTAGGGGACCAGGACAAAAATTTCGCCCCTCATATGTGCTGCAAGACGTGCATTGAAAATTCGAGAAGATGGAGCAAAGGCAGAGCGAAATCTTTGCCTTTTGGAATTCCCATGATTTGGAGAGAAGGAAAGGATCACGTGACAGATTGCGATTTCTGCATGACAAACCTCCAAGGTGGGCTTATAAATTTATTTTTCTTAAATATTTTGAAATCCTCGTATGAAACGACATAATATTCACCATAATGTAATATTCACCATATATAGCATAATATTCACCATAATGATAATCATACATTTACATATACATATTGTTATAGAAAATACATTTACACATACATATTGTTATACAAGTTACATTTACATATACAATGATTGTATATTTTCTTTCTTTTTCATTCATATTGTCCCGAAGGGACAATATGAATGAAAAAGAAAGAAAATATACAGACTCCATCGACCTATTTCATATCTTACAGACCGCAGCCTTCCCTCACGAGCCGCCACTGTCTGAATGCTTCTTCTATTTCATATGCAAGTTTTATATCCATGTTTCTGTGTTTCTATTTTCAGGAGTTAACAAGAAGAATAAACACATTGTTGTATACCCTAACATTCCTTCTGCTATGAGACCTGTACCCCATGGTCCTGGAATTCCAATACCCGACCCACCTCAAACCCTGGACTTCGATGATTCTGATGATGAATCAATGACCAATGCCAATGACCAGTCCCAGTCGTATATACCTCAAAATACCGCTTCAAATGAGCCGAGGCCTCTCAACCAGGCCAAACTTAATGATCTTACCAGGGATTTAGGACTTTCCAAATTAACTGCCGAGATCTTGGGCTCACGACTTCGAGAGGACAACTTGCTGGCTCCGGGAACAACATTCTCCTGGTATAGGAAACGAGAGGAAGAATTCCGCAAGTTTTTTGCAGTGCACGAAAATACCTCTTCCTTAGTGTACTGCTGCAATGTTGAGGGGCTAATCGAATCCTTGGGCCTGCCATATAACGCATCAGAATGGAGGCTATTTATAGACTCGTCTAAACGAAGTTTGAAAGCAGTACTTCTCAACATTGGGAATAGGGTTGCATCAGTCCCTGTAGCACATTCCGTACAACTTACTGAGAGCTACGATAACATGAAAATTTTACTGGATGCTCTCGTATACGACCAACATAACTGGAGGATCTGTGGAGATTTGAAGGTAATACTAATATCATAAGTAAACTATTGCTATTGACTATGTTGTTTTTCCAAAGGTTATTTGAGAGCGTATAAGAACACTTAACTTCCCCACCGAAGTGATACAGTCCAATGCATAGATTTTTTTATCTGATAGAACAAATTCTCTAAATTCTTTAAATATTTTCATTTTTTTTCAGATTGTGGCATTTGTATTGGGAATGCAAGGGGGATACACGAAATACCCATGTTTCCTCTGCAAATGGGATAGCCGAGCGGATGAGAAGCACTATGCACAGCGTGAATGGGCATCCAGAGAGAATTTTGAACCTGGGTCGCATAATGTCGTTTCAGTGCCCTTGTACCACCAACAAAAATTTTGCTCCCACCACTTCATATTAAGCTGGGCTTGATGAAAAATTTCATCAAATCAATGAATAAGGAGGGTTCAGCATTCCGATATCTCGAGAGTAAATTTCCTCATATATCTGATGCTAAACTAAATGCTGGGGTTTTTGATGGTCCTCAAATTCGAACTTTGATCAAGGATACTCAGTTCGAAAACGCAATGACTCCAACTGAGAAGAATGCCTGGCAGGCATTCAAATCAGTTGTTACTGATTTTCTTGGCAAGCGTAGAAGTCCAGAATACGAGTCCGTTGTCGAAAACTTGATGGAAGCTTTCAAAGCTCATGGGTCGCGCATGTCCATAAAAATGCACTTTTTGTGGTCCCACTTGGATTATTTCCTGAAAATTGCGGGGATTATAGTGGGGAACAGGGTGAACGATTTCACCAAGATATCAAAATAATGGAAGAGAGGTACCAGGGAAACTGGGATATCAATATGCTGGCGGACTATTGCTGGTGTTTGAAGCGAGACGTGCCCGAAGAAAAACACAGACGGAAAGCCAAAAAAACTTCATTCCTTCCTCAATAAACTTTTTTCCATATTCACTGTATGAATAAAATATTTATTCACACAATGTTTTCATTTTTTCACGAGTGTTCTTATAATATTACTCGTATCTACAGTGTTTAAGCTAAAAAACTCAATAAATTTGGGGATAAAATTGGACTTATAATAAATGGCCAATAGAGAAAAAACCTGACCTGATTGAGGAAAACCAATGTCATTTTCGAATTCAGCATGGTCGAATTATATAATATGAGTTGAAAAAACCCTCACAGCAGACAAAAAAAATTCATATGCATACCACTGTCATCGATTTTTATTATTATTGCAAACGCAGTTTTCAGTTTTAGGCGCTCTCTTACCAAAATGGTGACACAGGACATCCAATGATGTACAATGTACTATTGTTGATGGTGTATTGTTGAACCCCTTTGTAAATATCTCTGTAGTCCCTCGTATGGGCATGGAAACACTTTAATAAAGAATATTTAGGCGGTTTATTTATAATTCTTGGGTATAACATAATTATCGCTACTTTTACCTACATTATATTATTTATTTCACCACATTATCCTAGCAACAACTAGCTTACTATCACATTTCACATTCATTCATTTTCCCAAATATTTAAAGCAATTTTCACTGAAAGGGTTCATTTTAACTTACAAGAGCCATTGTGAGGAATCCTGTGTTTTCATAATAGTCAAAAGATTCTGCTCTGATGATTATTTTGAACGCTTTTACGGGAGGCTGCATACGTTCCCATATGAAAAAAAGAATCATAGTTTAGTTTAATTCTATATTTATTCCATATTTTATATTTGTAATAGCTTGGGGTTAGTGACCCCGCTAAGTTACTAGGTTTCTAAACAACAAACAAAAGCACTTACCAGTGCGTTGAATTAGATATTCTTTAGAGCCTACCATAGATTTCCTGTGTCCCATAAAGCAGTCTACCTAAACTCTCTAACTTCACTAATTTAGAAGCTATAGACATTACCCCTAACTATTATTATTTACTGACAACTTTCTACCCCATTTGTCACCTTAGAAACATCACCAAATTAAACTTAGCACCAACGATTTAGTCAGATATGAATAACCATGCTCTAGTCCAGCCAAAAACCAACGAACAGCCGCGTTGCTCTGTTTATCCTTTCGTGTTGCCATTCAGCTTTCTTTTAGTGATTTTTCCCTTTAGTGACTTTAGACTATACACATATATATACACACACGTCACCTCACTCCTCCCCTACAAATTTAGTCTGTCAGGGGGGTGAGAGACCCTAGACGACCTGCGGAGCGGGGTTGATGTAGTAGGAATAGGTGCAACCTGCATAGGTGGGCGAATTGAGCCATTTTCCAGAGGATCGGTTCTCTCTTCCGGAAGACTCCGGTCATTCTGCAATTCACGTTCCCATATCTGGTCCTGATGGCGTTTAATAGAACGACCATCTTCTAGTTGGCACTTGAAGGAAACAGGGCCCGTTCTCTCCTGCACAGTTGCAGGAACCCATTTTGGTCCAGCCCCATAGTTGCGAATCATAACTGGATCATTAGGTTGCGCTTCTATAACTCTCCTTTTTTTAGTGTAGTGGTACAACTTCTGTTTTTCCTGATGGCGTAAAACTCGTCGTTGTAACGTTTCGTTTGGACGTAACAAATCAAAAACTGAACGAATTCCCCGGCCAATCATAAGTTTAGAAGGAGACACCCCCGTCGTTGTGTGAGGTGTTAGTCGATATTTAAGCAAAAATTTATCAAACACCACTTGCATTTCCTTCCCACGAGAATGACGCAAGGCCGACTTGAAAGTACGGACCATGTTTTCCGCGAGACCGTTAGTAGACGGGTGGAAAACATTAGACCGGACATGTCTAATGCCATTTAGGTGGACAAAAGAACGAAATTCCTCACTGGTAAAACAAGTACCATTGTCGGAAACCAGGACTACGGGTAAACCCCATCGAGCGAAACACGAACGGAGTAAGCGAATAGTAACACCCGAAGTCGTGGAAGTGGTTGGAAAAATTTCCACCCACTAAGAGTACGTGTCCACAATGACTAGGAAATAGATATTACTTATAGGACCTGCATAGTCAACATGGATCCTATGCCAAGGTATAGTAGGCCATCCCCAAGGATGACGTGGACTTTTCCTTGGGAGATATCTCTTCTCTAGGCAGCTTTGACAGGAACGAACCAATGATTCGAGTTCTCCATCTAAACCGGGCCACCAGAAATACTGTAAGCTCTCGCCAGCTCTTTCATTTTTGTTGCACCCATGTGTTCAGCGTGAAGTTCCTTCACTAAATTCGACCTGCCTTCATTCGGAATTATCACTCTGTGGCCCCCATAAGAGACAGCCATTTTGGATCGAGAGTCCAGACTGACGTTGATAAAAAGGCTGTAATTCACTCTCAACCTTAGTAGGCCAACCAACTAAGCAGTAATGGATGACCCTAGACAGAATAGGGTCTGATTTTGTCCACTGCTCTATTTGTACCGCAGATACTGGAGTGGATTCCAAAAACTCCACCAAGTGAACCCATTCTGTAGGTATAGGTACACATTCATTTGGATTTTCTAAAGGCAACCTACTTAGCGCATCAGCCGTACCTAGAAGTTTGCCTGACTGATGTACTAAGTCAAATTTATAGGCCTGTAGAATCAGTGCCCATCGTTGAATCGTACCTGAGGCCATAACTGGAATATTTTTATTAGGTGAAAATAAACCTAAAAGAGGCTTATGGTCAGTAATTAGTTTAAATTCATGACGCCATAGATAGAAATGAAATGTTTTTACTGCAAATACTAAGGCTAAGGCTTCACGTTCAAGTTGTGCATATCGTCTTTCAGTCTCAGTTAGTGTTCTAGAAGCAAAACAGATAGGCCTATCTACACCATCAATGTGGTGAGATAACACTGCCCCAATTCCATAAGAACTGCTATCTGCTGAAACTATGAGAGGAAGTTTAGGATCATAATGCACTAGGAGAGTGGACTTTAGCAGAACGTCCTTGGAAGCCTCAAATGCTTCCTTTTGGGCTTTCTCCCATCTCCACTGTTCCCCAGATCGTAATAGCTTATTTAGGTGTTCAAGGAAAGTCGATGCATTAGGCAAAAATTTCCTATAAAAGTTTAGGAGACCTAAATAAGCTTGTAACTGTGTGATGTTTTGTGGAGGTGGTGCATTTTTTTCTTTAGCTTAAGTCCGGCATCGCGGAGTCTTTTTAGAACTGTGGTTAATCCAGTTAGGTGTTCTTTTTTAGACGAACCTGAAATGAGGACATCATCTAGAAAACAAAGTACCCCCGGAATGTGACCTAGAACTTGGTCCATTGTCCTCTGAAAAATATCCGGAGCCGATGCTATTCCATAGCATAGCCTATTGTACTTATATAGGCCTCGGTGTGTATTTATGATGGTTAGTTCCTTAGAATTTTCATCTAAACTTAGTTGAGCATAGGTTTGGGACATATCTAGTTTTGTGAAATATTTACCCCCAGCAAGAGAGCTAAATAATTCATCAGGCTTGAGTATAGGGTAGCAATCTAAAAGGACTGCTCTATTTGCTGTTAAACGGTAATCCCCACATAACCGCACGGACTTGTCAGGTTTCAGTACAGGATCTACTGGGGCAGCTCACTTGGCGTGTGTGACTGGTTCGATAATTTTATCTTTGAGCAGCCTGTCAATTTCTAAATATACCTTCTCCCGCAGTGCATGCACAATTGAACGAGCCTTACAAAATTTCGGAGTTACAATAGGATCTATTTCTATACAGACCTGATGGCCTTTTAGGTTGCCTACTTCAGGCCCAAAAACAGAAGAAAACTCCCTTAACAATGAGTCTATGTCAGACGGATATGAGAGTGTATGCACATCTGCCTGACCCTTTGGCAAAATTTTGTCAATCGGCATTTTCAAAGCATCAATCCAATCACGGCCTAAAAGAGTTAAGGGATGAGACAAAGTTTTCTTGCTGAGTGTAACTATGGAAAACTGATGAGTGGGTAGTTGGGAGGTAACGAAAATGGTTCACTGAGTAGGTAGGTAGTTAATCTAACAATTATTAAATTCCTTTTATGTCAATAACTGGGTGGATGAAACCAATTGGTTGCTCACCAGAGTTATTCTCCACACACTAGTATTTATATACTGTGTGACAAGAGCGTGCTCGGTAATAGATATACATTACCGATCAACCAACAGAGGAAAAAACCAACACGACGCTGGTGGAAAAAGCCCCGCGAAAAAGGAGAACAAAGGAGAAGAAAAACGAGGAACGGGGCGAGAAGGACGGAACTGGAGAAGGGACAAGAACAGACAACGAAAAAGATCCCCACCAGCAAGTACGCTCTCAACAAAAACAGAAGGGGAAAAGAGACTCTCTAATAACTAGCAGTAAGTGACTAATTGTGTTTTTAACCCAGGTTTACGTAAACGCATTAAATTAAGCTGGGTCAGACAAATTAGGCCTACATTGTGGCCTAAGAACCAGCATCAACTCATAGCTTAATAAAGGTAAAGGTAGATTGCCCTAACCTAGTTTGGTGAGGAATCCTACTGTGGACCTCAATTTATCTGCCCGCTCTGGACCATTTCCGGAATCTCTAGGCTGACCCCTCTAGGCTAGACTTGATCTACTCTATAGTTAGACTGGAGATATAAGGGGTGGGTCAATTGTGGACCAATTCGTACAGAGCATTTTTCACAGTAACTGTGATGGATGCTTCTCCACAAATAGGTATTTGTATGTCCCCATATTTTTTTAGTATTGTTTTAGATGCATGTAGTTTAGGTGTATTTTTGAAAGTTTTGTCAAAAACTGTTTTGGACATGACAGTTCGGGCAGCACCTGTATCTAGTTCTAGAGGAACTATAATTCCATTTAGGCCTACCTCTACAATATATGGGCCTGTATTATCACCACTTTGCTGCTCATGAAATAGGTACTCCACTCCAGTGTTCGAAGTATTTCCCTTTTGAGGATTTACACTAGAAATGTTATAATTAGAATTTTCACCCCTTGTTTTCTTTGAAAAACAAACTTTAGCTATGTGGCCTATTTTACTACAGTTTCGGAAAACTGCTTCTTTAAAAGGGCAGTCCTTCTTCCAATGGTGTTTTCCACACCCAGTACATGGCTTGGAAGGTTTTTCCTCCTGTTTAGCGTTTGAATTAGTAGGTTTAGTCGTATTTGCCGCATACCTTTTATTTGTCTGTCTAGTAGGCTCATTAGGCCTAGAAGACTTACAGCTATTTGCGTGTTGGGCTTTACTACTGTGACTGCCAAAAGCTCTAACATCTTTAGCAGCTGCTTCTCTAGCCGCAGCTATTTCTACAGCCTGACTAAAAGTTAGGTCCTGTATAGCTAATAGGGCTCTCTGGGTAGACTCCTCTTTGAGACCCATTACAAACCTATCTCTTAGCATTTCGTCTAATTTGTCCCCAAATTTACAAGTACGGCTATGGGCTTTTATTCCTGCAACAAACTCTGCAATGCTTTCATTTACCGTCTGATGCCTCGAATAAAATTTGAAACGTTCATAGATGAGAACTACTCGGGGTTTGTAGTGATCGGTTAGGGCCTGTACCAATTCACTATAAGTGCAAGTTTCCGGTGCTTTAGGAGGAACTAGGTCCATAACTAAGCCAAACGTTTTACGGCTTATTATAGTTAAAAAAGTAGGTACTTTCTTAGCATTAGGAATGGAATTTGCCTCGAAAAACAACCTCACCCTAGTGGCATAAGCTTCGAAGTCCTCCCCAAAGTCTTCGTAGGGGCTTATATGGCCAATCACCGACGTGCTAGAACAAAACCGATTTAGGCCAAATAACGTGAAGTAGGTTAGATTTGGTTTAAATTTGATCTAGTTACTCCCCAGTTAGGGCTGAATAGTAAATTGTATTAGAGTTAGGGCTGAGAAGGAAATAGCATTAGAGTTAGGGCGGGGTAGGAATTAGTTTTAGAGTTAGGGCTGAGTAGGAATTAGTATTAGAGTTAGGCCGGCGGGACCTAAGCTATAGTACGTAGCTTACCCACACAAACCAACCAAATCGGACGACCCACTAGGCTACATCCAATTTTCCAAACACCCACTTGAACCCAATAAGTCAAATTAAATCCAATGAGCCAAATTAAATCCAATGAACCAAATTTAATCCAATGAACCAAATTTAATCCAATGAACCAAATTTATTCCAATGAACCAAATTGAATCCAATGAGTTAGGCCGGCGGGACCTAAGCTATAGTACGGTAGCTTACCCACACAAACCAACCAAATCAGACGACCCACTAGGCTACATCCAATTTTCCAAACACCCACTTGAACCCAATGAGCCAAATTAAATCCAATGAGCCAAATTAAATCCAATGAACCAAATTTAATCCAATGAACCAAATTTAATCCAATGAGCCAAATTTATTCCAATGAGCCAAATTTATTCCAATGAGCCAAATTGAATCCAATGAGCCAAATTGAATCCCATCCTCGTCGCCAAATGTAATAGCTTGGGGTTAGTGACTCCGCTAAGTTACTAGGTTTCTAAACAACAAACAAAGGCACTTACCGGTGGGTTGAATTAGATATTCTTTAGAGCCTACCATAGATTTCCCGCGTCCCACAAAGCAGTCTACTTAAACTCTCTAACTTTACTAATTTAGAAGCTATAGACATTACCCCTAACTATTATTATTTACTGACAACTTTCTACCCCATTTGTCACCTTAGAAACATCACCAAATTAAACTTAGCACCAACGATTTAGTCAGATATGAATAACCATGCTCTCGTCCAGCCAAAAACCAACGAACAGCCGCGTTGCTCTGTTTATCCCTTCGTGTCACCATTCAGCTTTCTTTTAGTGATTTTTCCCTTTAGTGACTTTAGACTATATACATATATATACACACACACGTCACCTCAATATTCCTTCTATATTTATAACTTATTTTAATCGAGCCATTTCAACGAGTTGTTCTTTTAGAACGCTGTGGTCAAGATATTCAGAATATTTATTAATATTTTAAAAGAAAGTTTATCAATAATGAAGTCTGTCAAAAATAGTCAGGAAAATATCTAGCAAAATTGAAAAGTAAAATTTCTTTGATTATTTAATTCAAACATTTTGGAGAAGATCTGGTGACCATAAAATTGCATAAAATCACTAAAAACCTTAAGATGTTTGAGAAACTCTCAAAATGAGTGAAAACGCATGGGTGCAAAGCTGTGTAACTGACATATAATATAGATATGTACGAAAATGATTTTTCTCCAGGTACAACGAGATACTCTCTAAATTTTCTCATAATTTATTCTTACAATTGATTCGACCATGCCAATGTATGTGACCACTGATTAAACTGACCACTTTTCTGCGTCCTGGCAGAAATCATATATGATATTTGCAATGTACATTTTTCTCAGTATAGTGACCACCTGCATTGTGTGGAAGGTGGTCGGTTTTACCCAGCTTCTACCCAAATTTTCTCAGAATTTAATCTGTTAAAGTGAATGTGCGATTTTACTAAAAAAATATTGGTCTTACAATTTAATCCTGTCTTGAATTATACCCATACGCGAATTTACGTATAGGCAGAGTAGGCACCTGCCTGGGGCAGCACATTGTGTCGTATTTCAACAAAAAGAAACGAAAAAAAAGAAAATAAATAATAATTTATAAGCACAAACAAATTAAATGGAGTCACAGATAAGTTTTGAAATAAAAAAGAACAGAAACCTCTAATAGTAGGGGTGGGGGAATCTAACATTTTTTTTTAGGACGAGTGGCTTTTATGGCCATTTTGGCTGCTGAATACGAATCCGTTAGTTCTTGGCTTATGAGTTTTTGACTTGGTTCAGTGGGGTTTTTCAAAATGGCGGCCAAAAAAATCGATTTTTTGTTTTAATGATTAAAAAAACCGCTACCCTTCACATGTAATATGTCTTTTCATATGTTTTCATGGTCGCTGAAGTCGAAAATGAACAAATGAGAGACATTAGGAGTGTGGTTAAGCAGATAGCTGATGAAAAATTTGAAAAAATGCTCGATCCATATCGAACATAAAGGATGAATGAGGCCTCCCACCTCCAAACCTTTACAACTGATAGAAAAAAATAATTGGTTGATAAATGCTTGCTATATTTTTAATCATGGTTATGTTCATTCTTCAATGTTGTTAAGTATCTAGTCACATTATTTTTAATTTAATTTATTATTATTCTAGTGTGTCGTAATATTAATGTTTTATTTAGGCTTACTTTAGTGTTTTGGCTTGTTCTGGTGTTTGGCTGCTTTCTCTTTTGTGGTTTCTTGTACTATCAATGTTGTGCTAATTTACTTTAATAATAATTGTATATATTACTTTAATAATAATATAGTGTATATACTTTAATAATAATAGTAAATAATATATCAAATACAATATTTGATATAATCTACTTTAATAATAATAATATATATGATACATCTAGCATGACTATAATTTGTGTATTACCCATCATATTTCGATGTTATATGCCGACTAATGGAGTTTTACTGTACTTGCAGTTCTTAATGCTTAGCGACTGCTGATTGGTAATGATGGCTGGTGAAAGGAAATCACGAAGTGCCGCCAGAAAAGAACTTTTTGGGGAAACCAACACAGAAGTGGACGAATTTAAACCGACTGGAAAGTTGCCACCAGGGACAGTTGTGATTGATAGGATGCTTGCACTTTGCAAAAAAGGAGTAAAAGGACAGAAAAAGTCAATAACTCGAGATGATGCCAGCAAGATAGTTGCAAATAAACTAAGACGAGATCGAGATTGGATTAATAAAAATGTCTATCCCATGCATGAAAAAACAGTGGCGAAAAAAATAAGAAACGATTCTGAACATTTTAACAAGCTGAGAAAGAATGAACGCTGCCAACAAAAACCTAAAAGTGTCGAATGGTACCAAAAAGCGAGCGGCTTTAATAATCAGCTCACTAAGAACGCCTACAACATTAGAACTGACGATGAGGATTATGAAGCAGAACTTGCAGAAGAATTTGGGGTCAAAATGACTGATGAGGATAAGACTTTTTATTGGAATAATTGTTTTGGTGCGTATAAGGCCATATGTACAAATGCAGTACCAAAAGATTGGGTGAGACGAAAAAGAGGAAAGAAACTCGTGAAAGATCAGCGAAGAAAAGGCAAAAAGCAACAGAAAGCAACTTGAGAGAGCAAAGGGAGCTAGAAGGATCAGAAATTATTGAAATGTTAGCAACTTCAGTCGATTCTGAAAACGATCTGAGTTTTGAAAAATCAACAACGGCAAAGACAATTCCTTTTACTGATCGTAAACTTCGTTCATCGGAAGAAGACCTAAGGAAGGACAAGAGTAAAGAACAAGAAGCTGCATTTCCGACAGTGAAAATCAGAACTGGCAAAAAAGTCTGAACGAAAACTTGATGCGGGGGATAGTCCAGTGTCTTGCCGAGACAAGAACTTCTCCTGAAGAGCTTTCGAGAGTGATAGTCAGAGTAGCTAACATGGTTTTTGATCAAGATTGGAAGCTGAAGGCAGATAATAATGAAATAATGAGAAAGATTGTGAGGGTGAGACGGAGAGTGAAGACGAAGAGTTAAAAGTCCGTCACCAGTATTCAGACTTGACGTATGTATTTCCGAGCCGCAGATCAATAATGAAATACTTGGAAGATGCTTCATACTTGAATCTAGAGTATGTCGCTGAACAAATCCTCAACAAAGAGGATAACGTTGTGAGTGTAGGACTTGACGATACGACCAAGGCTGCCGGCCACCGGCTGTACGACGTGAAGGCTGACCACATCACCATCGTTGGTCCATCTGGCATGAAAAAGTCGCTGACAACTGGATATTTGGAAAACGTCAGCCATTCCGGAGAGGATGGAGCCAGAGCTTACGAATTCAAATTGAGTTGTCTAGCCGTACTAGCAAATTTTACCGCTGACGAACTCAAATCTCAAATAGACTTCTGGATGTCTGATCGAGCTAGTGAATGTGGAGTACTGTTACAGCATCTTGGAATCGAATCAAACAAGATCTTGAAGTGCTGCGCCTATATCATTTTAGGAGTAGATCACGCTATAGACAAAGTGTTTAAAAACACGGAACAGAAAATCGGAGTACATAATCTACTTCAAGTTACGACAGGAGAAAAAGTTTTCTGTCTCCTGGTTCTTCCATTCATACTGTGAAAAAACTATATAGGGCTATGGGTTGATTGCCTGTTACTCTCATCCGTTGGAAATTTCCAGCAGATTACAGTGGAGAGTTAACGACAAAAGCCCTACGTTTTTTCGTTAGAAAGTTATGTATATGTAGGTCTTCAAAGGACCTCTATGTTTATTTGCCTTCGGTATTTGCGCTGTTTAATGGTAAAGAAAGGAATTACCTTACCTTATTATTTCGTTGGGCCTCGCTTCTGTTTCGATGTAGGGCCGTGGTACGATGGAGTTACACAATGAGTTGATTTGATGTAACTAATATAGGCAGTCACTGTGTTTAAATACCTGAAGGAATAGGCCTATCCTTTTTTATAGTTATTAGGTTTTATATTATGAGGATTTCACTCAGAACTTATAGGAAGATAAAGTACATCTTCCTTGCTTAAAGCATCGCTGTAACATAAGAGCTCAGAGTGCCGCCAGTATAATATAATCTTCGTATTTTATTATTTGCTGAATTTGCAAAGTTTGTTGACTCTTCTCTCGATGTAATTTTCATGAGTCAGTAGTGGAAAATTTTGAACACGAAACAATAAATTTTTCTTGTAGTTGGGTGGGCCCAATGCCTCCATATTGGGTTCTATGTATGTATGGCAATTATTTTCATTCCCAATAGGCTATGTCGCCAATCCCGAGGCAATTTTGTAGATATTTAATTCAATTAATTAATAATTTATATTTAATTAAGAAGTAAAGGTACCACATACGATACCATGTTGTAAGCGTGTATAGTTTTCCATGCATACTTTGGGACTCATTGCAATTGCTAAATTGCTCTCTCCCAGCCACGCCTCCCATTCGGTATCCCATATAATGACTATAAATTTTGGATGGCGGATAATGGACTCAAATGTGATGGATTCAAAGGATTCGTGGCAAACCGGTTTGGGAGAATCGCCGAGTTAGCAAAAGAATATTTGGCGAGACGAGACTTCATCCAAGCTTTCTTTGATGCCGTAGTAGATGTCAACAGTAACAAGCTAGTTCTCGCAGTGTCAACTTTCATCCAAAGTCAAGGTAAGATGGTTGAATTGAATGACTTGATGGCTGTAAGGAAGGAATAAGCCAGATCTGGTAAAGATAAACTTGGAGTTTTAGTTCTAGAGGAAGTCAATGATACTGTCTTGTATGGACTATTTAACAAGATCAGACGATGACGCTAATCCAGACTTGATGTATGTCCCTCTGACAAATTTAGGATGCGAATCAGAATTTTCAAAACTTGACAACCGAATCAGGACCAGTGGTCCTCTTGAGGATAGAAAGGCATCCTGGAAATGGGCCAGGGGTTCAGAAAAAGTCAAGAAAGTGGAGAAATTAGAGGAAGATTTTCTAGCTACTGTACATGCTGCAAAGAAATTGTCCCAACTGAAAAAAGAAGAGCTCAAAAAGAAAAAAGTTGACAAAATATTGGCGGTTTTGGAAAATTGCAAGAAACATGTAGGCCCTATGACTCCAAACAACGTGGATGCTCTGTACAAACTGAACAAAAAGCAGCTCCTCACAGAAATTGCCTGTTTGAGACTCGCCATCACACCAAATATTCGTCAAATGATACGTGTTAAACTGAGAGACGGGAAATTCAAAATGAAAAAATTTAGTGTAGATGAACTAAGAAATTCTATTAAGAATGCCTAACGACCAGAGGACAATGTTACTAGTGATATTGATAGTTTATTGAACAATGTGTTGTAAATATGATTTCATGATTTGAATTACATCATGGAACTGATATGAATGCCTTGTGTTTCTTCTGTACATGATTTTTTAATAAAATAATACCTTTCTTTTCCATTTTTTGCCTATAACCGCTAAACCACGTATCGAATGTCTCTGATTTGTTAATTTTCAACTTCAGCGACCCTAAAAACATATGAAAAGACATATTACATATCAGGGGTAGCGGTTTTCTTAAGCATCATAAAGAGAAAAATATTTTTTTGCCCGCCATTTTGAAGAAAAATCCACTGAACTAGGTCAAAACTTCATTTTAGGTCCAAGAACCAGCCAGATTCGTATTCAGCAGCGAAAATGGCCATAGAAACCACTCGTCTTGTTAGCAATTTCTAAAGGTGGGCAGGACCGAGTTCCAAAAGGACCGAACTCCAGGAACTCGGTCCTTTTTAAGGACCGTGAGCGGGAAAGTCGGTCCTTTTCTCAGTGAGGACCGAAATGAGGAGCGACGGTCCATTTTTAAGCAATTCCGGACGGTCTTTTTTAGTGATTTTAGTGTGTTTAGTGATTATTTGAAGTTCTAAAGAAGATGGATCGTTTCCTCCAGAAGACTCAGAAAGAGACTGAGACTGAACTGAAACTTGTTTCAACACCTGGAGGAGACGAAGAATCTACTGATATTAGTGCTTCAACTTCAAGTCAAGCAACTGGAGCTCCGAGCGGAAGAAGTGAACCCGGCAATCCCTGGCCGTACCTGGACAAATACTTTGAATACCTGGGCCCCAAGGGTGAGCAGAACCTGGAGTACAAGTGCTTGTTGTGCCTGCCGAACAAGAACATCCTCTCGACAAGCAACAAGAGCCAAAACAACCTCAAGCGACATGTCTCCAGGCGCCACCCTCACGTCCAGAACCAGTTCGACCAGTGCATCAAAGACGGGGTGGAGCTCCAGAAAAAGAAGAAGCGGCGAGGAGACCCTCAGGAGCGCCCCGACGACAAGAGGCAGAGGACCATGGTTCAGCCGACTATACGGGAGGCCATGGCTGGACCGTCCAGAGTCACCAAGGCTCTCTTTGAAGAGAAGGTCAGTAAATTCAATTAAAAATCTTACAACTTTGTCTAGAAGTATTTATAATCATTAAATTACACTCAAATGTCAGTCAGTTATGATGAAACGTAACAAATTTTTATTTCTTTTTAATTAGTTGATCAGCAGCAGCGAGGGTGAGAATGACCAGGACAATGACGACTTCTTTGAGGCTCTCTACGAGGGCGGGGAGAAGACGAAGGAGACCGGGACCAAGTTGGTGGCGACATTTCTCAGCGAGAGGCCTGTGAAACCCTTCATCTTCAACAAGGACTCGTTCCCCAGCCTATCCCATCCAGTGCCGCCGTGGAGAGGCTCTTCTCTTTGGGGAAGGACGTCCTCAAGCCGAAAAGGTCAGGGCTCAGTGACAGCCATTTTGAAATGCTAGTCTTCTTGAAGGGAAACTCAAGCATTTAACTTAATAACTTTTTTTCATCATTTATGTATTGTATTAATTATAATTTACGTTAATAAAATTAAAGATTTCCGGTGTCTTTAATTTCATTTTTCATTTTAATCAAATTTTTCACTTATATTATATATAAGGACCGAGGACCGAGTCGTTCCTAGGTCTTATCTTCAGAAAGGACCGTGACCGTGACCGTCGGTCCAGTTTGAGGCAAGGACCGGGACCGTCGGTCCTTTTTGAGGCCCGGGTGCCCACCTTTGGCAATTTCCCAAAGAAGTCATTATTCCCTCATCCCTACTAATAGCAAACTAGCTATATCAAATGGCACAACTATAAGGCACTTTAATCCCTGTCTTGGGGCGGCAAAATGCTAAGTACGCCTCTGCTTATTCCTATAATTTCTGAAAAAAATTCACAGTTAAATAAAAGGGAAGTTAAAACGAATGTACTTCAGTATAAAACGGCGTCGTTTTCTAAAAATTAGTGGAATAATCTTTTTTAGAGGTCAAACACGTGATTCAAAAGAGCTGGTCAGTTTGTTATTAGTTCTCTTGAGAGAAATACGATTTTTTTTCTGACGTCACCACCTTGCTTGGTCCCCATAGTAGTCATTTTAGCAAGTTTTGCTGTAATTATGTTTCTCAGTAACGAGAACTGAGGGTCAACCCTTCAGATTAACAACACGGCACTGTACACCTCAAGTAATCTGGCGAATTATATACGAGGGCCACTCAATATATTTTGCCCCCCTCCCCCCCCCCCCCCCCCAAGTTTCCTTGTAAGTTCCAGAAATTTTGTACACAAGTAGTTACATACCTCTTTTACAAGTTTTTATTTTTCTACATAGTCTCCATCCTTTTCCACGGCTTTCCTCCACCTCGAAACAAGGTCATTTATTCCTTGCTGGCAAAAGTCAGCTGGGTTCCGCTGGAGCCACCTCTTAACCTCCTCAACAATCTCATCGTCACTCTGAAACTTTCTTCCACGAATACCATCCTTCATTGGCCCAAACAAATGGAAGTCTGAAGGTGCCAGATCCGGGCTGTATGGAAGGTTGGGTAACACAGTCAAGCGCATGTTTGTGGTGGACTCTCTTGTTTGCAAACTGTTGTGTGGTCTTGCGTTATCATACAAAAGAAGGATGTCTCCCAGTTTTCTCTCCGGTCGAACTCGCTTTATACGTCTCTGGAGTCTCTGTAGGGTAGCAATATATGCCTCTGAGTTGATTGTTTGTCCTTTCTTCATAATGTCCACCAGAATCACCCCTTTCATGTCCCAGAAGATGGTGGCCATAACCTTTCCTGCAGAAGGAGCCATTTTGAACTTTTTCTTGCGTGGGGAGTCTGCGTGATGCCACTCCATGGATTGGCGTTTTGTTTCAGATTCAAAGTGTGTACCCAAGTCTCATCCCCAGTCACAATTCGTGAAAGGAAGTCATCCCCTTCTGTCTCTTATCGAACCAACGACTCAGAAGCAATTTCTTTTCTTTGGGCTTTGTGATCTTCAGTCAGTTGGCGAGGAACAAACCGTGAACACACTTTTGAGTATCCTAGTTGCTGAATTATCGTATTCACACTTCCTTCACTAATTCCTAGCTCCAGTGATAGCTCCTTGTATGTGACGCGCCGATTTGATCGAATGATGCTGTTAGCACGTTGCACAGTGTGAGATGTCACATCCGATGCCGGGCGACCGCTGCGTGGCTCATCATCGAGACTGGCTCTCCTTCTCTCCGATGCTCTCACACGTTTAGATCAGCGTCCAACTGTGCTTCGATCAACAACAGCATCTCCGTAAACGTTTTGTAGACGTTTGTGAATATTTCTAACTGTTTCATTCTCTGCGGTTAAGAACTCGATAACAGCTCTCTATTTACGACGCACATCACTGTCAGACGCCATTTTCGAAACTGCGTTAACCATCGGTTTTGTACAAGGGCGTTTAAAAGCGGTTTTATACAAGGAGGAGGGGGGTTCAAACTGGAAAATCCGGTTATGTGAAGTGTAGAAAGTTCAAATTTACGGCCCAAAAGAAATTAAGCCCCATGGCCTATTATTTAGCTAAGAAAAAAGGGTGGGGCAAAATATATTGAGTGCCCCTAGTAGTTAATAGTACATTAAAATACATACGTATATACTTGTTTCACAAATTACAGTTTGGCGGATGGATGAAACTGTTTGTAGTTCATCTCGTTATGCAAAAGTCTACCTATATCTAGTCAGATCACGCTTGTATAAAAGTTCGTACTCTTTTGGGAAAGCGAGGTATAGCCACTGAGACCATAAATTTAGAAAAATACCCCAGCCATCAAAATTTTAAGTTTCCCATCCAAACCCTGTGGGACTAAATTTGTGAAGCTGCACTCAAAATCTCAGTGACTGGTGAATGTAAAGTAAATGTAAAGACCTCATGGGCAGGGGCGTATTAAGGTTAACTGGCACTCTAGGCCTACAATTTTAGATGCGCCCCTTGCTTCCTGAATGACTCACCAGGAAAATTATCTATCAACACGAGGACAACAATAATTTACAATACAATGAAATTGATGAAAATTTGTTTTTATTGTAAGTTTAAATTTTATAAAATACACCAACTAACAAAATGACTTTTTCTGGCCTTTACATTGGCAAACTTTTCAATAATTTCATTAAAATCTGAACTCATTAATATATCACTCACCTGGTAAACGAGAAAAACATTAAGTTTTTTCTCTGAGAGTGTTGACCGCAAATAGTTTTTCACTCTTCGAAGCATTGAAAAAGATCTTTCTCCGTTGCAGTTTGTGACAGCTGGGCAAAGGAAAATGTGCAGAGCTATTTCAACATTTGAAAATACGCATTCAACGTTTAGGCTTTTAGTCAATTTTAAAAGTTCCATAGCTGAAGATACATCCTCTTTGGATGTATGAATTAGTGATTGCAGTTATACGTATTCCTCGGCCAATGAATCTTCTAAGTCCATATTATATACAGACACCAAGTTCAAAGAATGTTCAGGAATGTCATGCGAATTCATTGAGCTTAGCTTCGCAAAAAATCCAAATCGTGCATTGGCCATTTCACGCTTCTTTACCAACTCTGTTCGCAACTTATCCATTGTAACAAGAAATGTTTCCGTCCCGAATTTTTGTTTGCCTTCCAACTGGACATTTCCATCATTATTTCATCAAAATGTAGTCTCCTTTTCTTTTTTCTTCTTATTTCTGAGTCATAGCTCTAATTTAAAAACATGTCGATGCATGGCCGTAACTACCTATGAGGTCACCGAGGTCCGGACCTCGGTAATTATTTCCTAAAAAAAAAAAAGAGACTGAACCGTTCTCCGTGTATGAAACGCATATTACCGCTTTTCTTTTGAAAAGAGGGAGCGTCGAGCGTTTTGTGTTTTGTGTTTAGTGTATAGCTTGGGTTGTGTTTGTAGATGTCATTTTGGTCTGAATTTTGCTCGTCCCGCCGCGCTCGAAAAAAATCTGGACCTCACTAATTTCTAAACCCTAGTTACGGCCCTGTGTCGAGGGTCTCTTTTTCAAAGAAACCCGGAAATTTGTACGCCAACATTTGTACGACGGAAATTTATCCGCCAGCATTTGTACGCCAGAACATTTATACGACTGGAAATTTATACGCCAAGCATTTGTACGACGGTAATTTATACGTTATACGCAAGAAATTCATGATCAGTTAATAAAATTGAATTTGAAACTAGGTAAGTTAAAATACAATTATCACAAATTATGAAATTACATATTACACTAATTAAATGCATAATTGAAACTAGATTTCAGCTTATCAATTTAAGAGAAAATGTAACTAGCGATATACAGAACGAATGTCATTTAAAAAATCGGAGAACAAATCTTGCGAGTTTTTTCTCATTAATCTCCAGACCTAACCTAACCTAACCACCTGTACCTATTTAATAACCATTTACCTACCTGTTAATCCTTTAATGCGCTGTGATACATGATAAAATTTAAAATTCTTCAAATTGAAATTATTTCAAAATATTTAAATAATGTTTACTTTTATTTATTTATTTAGTTTTTTGCACCTGTGTTTATGTTTATATAAAAAAAAATGAAGTCACGGTAATTATTATGGGTAGATCGCATACTTAAGTCAAAAAAGTCCGGTAGAGCGCATACTTAAATTACCGTCGTACAAATGTCAGTCGTATAAATGTTCTGGCGTACAAATGCTGGCGTATAAATTTCCGTCGTACAAATGTTGACGTACAAATTTCCGCACACGCTTTTCAAAGGTATCAAAATCGTCTCGAATAGAAATTAAGTAATTGTCGAGAGAGTTCTACACTGTACAGCATTACAACGGTTCCTACGTCTAACATTAGGACTTTGTAATTTTTTATTTATGTTGAATCTATCCAAAACACGAAACCAAAAACAAACCATTATACCAATATCACTACTTCAAGGCGTTCCAGTTTTAATTTTATCCCATATGCCTCCGATCAAGTAGTGGTTTTTTCAGTTTCATTGTCTGCTATTGGTCGGAGTGCATCTATAACTTCTTTATACGAGTTTTTAACAACCAACGAACCATGCTTCAAATTGGACAGCAAAATTCCCCAACGGTGAATAGAAGCAGAAAAGAAGTTGAAAAGCTGTTGTTCCACTTCAAAAAAGGTAGATGCATATTGACAGGGACCAGTGACAGATTATCCAATACGATTCAAAGAGTGAACTGAACATGGGATGTAAATAGCTGGCGGATTGATCTTTTGTATCCTAGCTTGGATCCCACTGTACTGACCAGACATATTAATTGCATTGTCATAGCTTTGACCGCGGCAATCGTCAACACAAACTTGTAACATCTGTAGTTTTCATCACGGCGCCTCTGATAGTTGTTCAGCTTTATGACCTGGATTAGATAGAACAGTAAGTAATATATCGTTCAACATCCGTTAAACCATACGGACGAACATAGTGCATTACGAAAATTAGTTGATCAATGTGGGCAATACCGGGTGTTGAGTCCATACTAATAGAAAAGCATTTCGCAATTTTCAGTTCCTCAGTTATTTTCTTTTAAAATTATTCACCCATTTCCAAGATCAATTCATCAACAATCGTCGGTGATAAATACGACGGGCTACCTTTTCCAGCATTATCAAATCTAGCTATATGATCATCCATGAATGGATCGAATTTGCCTACAAGCTCTAAACATTTCATGAAATTTTCATTTGCTGGAGAGCCAAAAATTTCATCGTGACCTCGATCGAGTTGGCAATCCCCGAGATGCCAAAAACTTAATAGTTTCGATCACTCGTGAAAAAAACATTTCTTCAATTGAATTACAATTTGTTTATCAGTTTATAATTTGTTTATCAGCAATTAACGACATAAAACACTTTGGGTGTTCACTAGACCCTTCATGATTCTCCACTCTTGTTTTTTAATTTTTCCAATCGGAAAAGCCAGTAGTAAATGAATTTGCGCCGCCGAAAAGTTTGCATGCAACACTGTAGACGGCCCCCGTAGGAGAATATGCTAGCCATTTACGTTCTGCTGTTTCGTCATTTGCGAGTTTTCGAGTAAATAAAGCTTTCGAAAGATACCTATTTATATTAGAATACATTTTTAAAAACCTATGAAAATCACGATGATTGTTTTGTTTCGCTCCATTTCGAGCAATACTGTCGCGAATATGATCGTTAATTAGCCATTCAGCAGGATTATCGCTTACAGTTACCTCAACATTGTCTGATGATTCAAAATGTCCTTTATCGCCTACACTTTCACTCGCACATTGGACACACGGTTCACCTCCAATTTCAGTATTTTGACCTTTTGATAAACCAAACTCACCGTTAGTTATATTGTTTGTTGATGGAACAATATCACTTCCTTGGCTAGTAATTCTTCTTGACTGATCGTCCTTTCTTGAAGACGTAGTGAAAAGTGTATACAGTTTGAGAATATTTTTTAAAGCAAACTTTTTTAGGTTTTTTTGTTTTGAAAGTTTTTTAAATTGAGCACTGCTCACTTTCTTTTTCTTTTCACTCATTATGCAGTTGTTGTTGTTGTTGTTGTTGTTGGTTAGCCGATCAGCCCACCCTGATCGAGCAAGCCGGCGGCATGCAGGTAACCGATCGCCCCCTCCGGAATGGACCAGAGGTTCAGCGCACTAGTGATGTTGTGTTGTGTTCTATGTTGTGCTAGAGCGGTACAGTCTGTCATAATGTGTTCTATGTTGTGCTAGAGTGGTACACTGGTACAGTCTGTCATAATGTGTTCAAATGTTTGTGGTGTGTCCTGGAACAGGTGGCAGGTGTCGTCTGTGGAGTTGTCTAGTCTGTGTTTATATGTCTGTAAGTTGGGGGTGATGTCCACATCGGAATCGTGCTAAGTTAACTCGATCCGATCTGCTCAGGCTGGTCTCTGACCTGTCAATGGGTGGCGGTTTCGCACCTAGGACCGCATTCGGACCGAGTCGTGTCAGTGCTTTGTGGGTTAGGTGTGTGTGTATGTGTTTTCTGTACTGTGTGATGTCTGTGGGGCGTGGTATGGAATGGAGTATTTGGTTATAATGTCTCTCTGGTGTTACCTTAATGGTGCGAGGTGGTGGTGCATGATTGTACATGTAGTGGCAAGGGTGTTGTGGGTTAGTTGTCGCTGCTGCCATGAATTGTGTTCCCCTCATGTCTAAATGGTCCCTAACTTTCAGTATTTTTGTTTCTGTGTGCAGGTGTTCTATTGGTGTTGTTTGAGTACATCCTGTAATGATACGAAGTGCGTTGTTTTGTATTGTCTGTAAGGTGTTTATGTGTGTGTTTGAGATAATGGATGCCCAGCATGGGCTAGCATAGTCCATAACTGAGCGAATATATTGTTTATATATGAGTGATGTTGTTTCCTGCTGGTATCCAAAGTTTGTGCCTGTTAGTACCCTAAGCGTGTTAAGTCTTGACGTACATTTGTTTTTAATGCCCTGAATGTGGTTTGCAAAAGATAATGTGTTGTATGTGACCCCAAGTATTTTGGTCCTGTGAGTGTGTGGAATGTTGGTGTTGTTTAGTGTAATCTGTGGAGTTATCTGGTGTTCTTTTGTGTTGCTTGTTAGCAAGGTGATGGTTGATTTTGTGGGCGCTACTTTGAGTCTATTGTATGTGAGCCAGTCTTGTATACTGTTTGTTTATGTTTGTAGGTTATTTGTAGCGGTGTCAATGTTGTTGTGGGTGGATGTTAGAGTGATGTCATCTGCGTATGATGATAAGGTAAGCTTGTTATCTATGGGTGTTGGAATGTCATGCATGTATAAGTTGAAGAGTGTTGGTGAGAGAACAGAGCCCTGAGGGACCCCGTTCGGAAAAAACTTGTTTTTGCATGACTTGCCATTAAATGTGACATGTGAGTATCTTCCTGAAAGATAGTTGCTCAGCCACCTTTTGGTGTTATTGTGCAATGTGCATGTTTGTGTTGAGTATTTTGTTTATGAGAGGGAAACGTGGGATAGCATTAAATGCTCTACTAATGTCTATTGTTGCTAATAGTGTACGTTGAGCTGGTCGTCTGGAGTTGATGCCATCCATGATGTGCTGCGTGAGGTTAGTGAGTAATGCCGTGGTTGAGTGGTGAGGTCTGAATCCATGTTGAGTAGACGACAGTGGTATGTGTGAGTTGGTGATCTGTAAGATTAGTCTTTCTGTTACTTTGGAAGATGTGCATAGTAAAGTAATGGGTCTATAGGAAGCTGGTTCTGTTGGATTCTTGTTTGGTTTGAGTAGTGTAATAATTTTACCTTGTTTCCATATATCGGGAATAATACAGTGTTGGTATGAATATATGCTGATGTTTGTGAGAGCTAGTATTCCCTGTGGGCCCAAGTGTTTAAGATGTATGTTAGATATGTTGTCTGGTCCAGTAGCCTTCGAATTCTTAATGTTTTTGATGGTCTTGGTGGTCTGGTCTGTATTGAAGGGTGTAGTGGTCGTGTCGAGTCTGTAGGTTTTCTTGTGTCTGGCTGTTTGTCTGTCTGCGTGTTTCTGGTTGTTGTCTCTGTTTAAGCGACTTATCTTTCGTAGTGATTAACTAGAATGTTAGCTTCTTGTGTATATGTTGGGATATTATTTTGGCTGCGACAGATAGCCGCGTGTGAGGTGTGAATGCCGCTGTTAGAGTGGGTAATGCTGCTTATAGTCTTGTATAGCCTGGATGTATCTGTGGAGTGGTTTAGTGTTGTTATGAATTTCCTAAATGTTTGTTTGTTTTTCTTTAAGTCTGTTGTTTATTTGTGTTGAGCTGTTGTATTTGCTGTTTTACAGCTTCTGTGTGTGGTGTTTGTGTGTTATATTTGAGGTTGTTACGTTGCCTTATGAGGTGGGCTGTAAATGGATGTAAATGTTGATGAGTGTGGTGTTGTGTTTTGCGCGTGTTTTAATGTTAACTGCCTGTATTTCTATCATGTTATCTGCTTGGATTGTGTTTGTAATGTTTTGGGTGGCATCAATGTAGCTAATGCTTTTACATATGTAAGTGATGTGTCCAGCCCCGTGACTCCCAGTACGATCTTGACGGATCGCCGTGAAGTCAGGAATGGTAGGTGTTTTGTGTGTGCGTTTTAGTTTTGTTTCTTGTATAAGTGCTATGTGAATGTTTTGTTTGTGTACGAATTCCCTAAGCTGCATGATTTTGTTTGTGAGGCCATCTACGTTGTACTGTAATATGTTAATATTATGCTTGTTTCTGTATGCGTCTTATGGTCCTATTGTATCTATGTCTTTGTGTATGGTAACATGTGTAAGTTGTAGTGGGGCCTGGATTAGTCTTAATGTCGCCGGAGAGTAATAGTAGTCCGGGGAGCACGCAATTGCTCCCCGTAAATGAAAAAATAGCACGCTAGTATAGGTCCGGCCCCGGGAGCCGATCGGCACTCTGACCGTGCCACGCAACAGGCCGTCGACTGGTCTGGCCAACCGTAGACTGCCCGCTGCACCGAGATTTGAGGAAGTTTGGCCACCAGCGCGTTGATGTTTCGGTTTGACGTCGCCTCTTCTTCGTGTTGATGTGTCTGGTGCAGGAGGATACAGCCACTGTTAGAAGCTTGGTCGTCAGCTGCTAACTTTTGGTTTTAATACTGTGTGTAGATTCAGTTATTACTGTGAATCTATTAAAAGAACATTCTCTGTTATTTTGTGCTTATCCTTCGTCTGCAATTTTGTGTTGCTCTCTTTGTTGGAGTTCTCATTATGCAGAAGTACTGTAGTAGTAAATAGCAAGGTACGAGAAGAAATTTTTCAACAACTTACTAGTGCAGTCAATAAGGTGCAAAATCGTTCACTTTTTGATAAAAGCGCCAAATTTGGCACAGATGTTGTTTGACACACATTATTTCATATAAGGATGAGTGCCATGAAATATCTTAAGGGTTAAAGTGGTGGAACCCTTGAAATAAGAAAAATTAAAAAGTTCGTCCTGGAATGTTTTTTCCAGAAAGGTACATTTTATATAATCTCCAAAACTCATTTAAATTATTCATATGTTATGTCTGGATCACTTCAAGTACTTAGGAATTAATATGGAAGATTTTTTCTTCATAACAACAAACAGCATTAAAAATAATGTAATTTTATTACGATGCTTTAATTGATATCCATCAACAGAGGTATTTTCAAATTGTGTGGCAGGTATTGCATTGCTTGCTATCATTTTCTCTAATATTACTTAAATTTTCCTTATTTTCAAAGCCAAAGAGGAATTGTCATATAATCAATAAAGCACAAAAGGAAGTGTCTTATAATCAATTACCCTTCTGTGGAAATTAAGTATGCATAATGGCTACAATGGATAATACACATTTTGCATACAAAGGAGCAAATATTTCAGAGAATACACAGCGGTATAATTTTCAGGTTTAAGAAGAGGACCACTTCCCAGGGGCGTACCTAAAGTATTTGGCATCCGGGGCGGATCCTTCCTTTGGCACCCCCCATAAATAATTTTAAAATTTAAACACAGAAAAATATATTATGTTTGCAAGTAGATTTTTAAACAGTACAGTACTGCCATAAGCAAATTGGAAATAAGAAAAATGCAGGACATTAAAAATTCAGTGAACAGGTAATACTGCATTTTATTTTATACAAAAAACACGGGAAGTCCAGTCTTAACGCTCAGCCTATTCTTCAAAGGTAAACAGAGAGGATTCACAGTCTCTGCTTTCGAGCCTTAATTTCTGCAAATTGATCAATGACCTCATCAAAATTCACCTTCTTTGCATAGTCATGTTCAATTGAAAGTAAAGCCAGATTTGTCAATCTTGTCTGACTCATGGTCGAGCGAAAGAAATTTTTTATCAATTTCAATCTGGAAAAACTTCTTTCACATGAAGCAATAGACACACAGACAGTCAAAAAGAATCTCAAACACAGTGACAAGCTTGGCAAAGATTCACAAAAATCCCATTTCACAATAAACTCCAGAAACTGCAATGCTGTCCATTTCTTTGCCTCTTCAACGCTGATTTTGGCAGCTTCCAAATGCCTCCGAAGTCGTCCAATTTCCACACTGATATCTTCATCAGAGAATTCATCGAAAATCTGAGTCAAATTTGGAATATACTTCCGAAGTTCTTCTTCTGTTGCAACAACCAAAGTGTTTGGCTGAATAACAGCGAAGATTGACAGAATTTGATCCATTGCCTTAGAACGAATCTCCAATTATTGATGAAAGCGATCAAGACATTCAAACATATATTTCCTCTGGCAATGTGAGACCAGCATCATTTGCCATCTCTCCTGGCATCCTTTTTCGGAGCTTTATTTAATAAGCAGTAAGCATTAACAACATATTAAATATACAATGCTACTACACTGGACATTGTAAAATTGTTGAACTTGACTAAGCCAATAAGCATTAGTACCAATTCAATATAGAATAGTACTGTAGTTGTTGATGTAAATCTGAAACGGTGTTTACTATATTAAGCATGTAAGCATTAACACATCTCCATGTAGTCACATCATCACCCTCTCTGTCTTAACATCACCATGTAGTTGCATTAAAAAAAAATCATGCAGTCATATCACCACCACCATCGTAAGATCACCACATAGTCATCATAAAAAACTCACTCAGTCATACACATCATCGTTACTTCAGTAGTCATGGTTGTAGGAAAAAAGTCAAGTCTAAAGTTTAGTGCAAAGTGTGACTTTCCTGTGTCTTTTTACTGATAACCAATAGTCACAGGGACCACCATTCATAAACATGAATTTCTATAACATCACGACGATGCATTTATAAACACTTAAGCATCACTATGATACCACATATTTAATTTTTCGTTTGTAAATTTTGTATTGCCAATAAAAATAAAAAATTATTTTATAGTGGAAATTAACATTAAGCTGTTGTAATAGTTTGAACATTTTTACATTTTTTTTCTTACTTTGGCGAATTTTTCATTTGGTTTGAAAACTTGTACTGGTATTTCAACTCTCCAGATGGCACCCCCCTCCTGGCTGTCACCCGGGGTGGACCGCCCCCTTAGTACGCCACTGCCACTTCCTTATTAATTTAAAATTTTTTAGGTCCTTATTTCTTCTTCTATGGCCAAAATATCACAGCAGCAGATTGTTCTGTTACGATACAATTCAATGGGCTACATACTCAATACTGTACAAATAAGCTAACTACAATGCATTGTGATACTTTTTTGATGGTAAAAAGTATGCTTTGCAAAGTGGTGTTTTGTATGTTTACCTTAAATTTACCTTAAAGCGCTTCTGCCTCAAGGGTGCGCTGCTCCCACGAAGTCCGCTCAGCGCCTCCTGAGGCGGGGCCACGACGGGGTCGCCACCCTTCTTTTCTCTTGCTCCTGCCATACGATTTGGTCCCCTATTGAATTTGTGGGGGTTGGTCTGGCAGAGGAATACCCTGGCACTGTGGGTTGGTCGGGTATGTTGGCTAAAAACATGTCCAAGTGTTTTTTAAAAGTATCTACTGGGATTGCACTTATATCTCTAAGTTACTGAGGCAAGGAGTTAAACAGGCGAGAACCCTGCCTAGAGATACTATTATACTGAAGGGTTTGAATTCTTCTCAGACTGTTTGGTGGGAGGTGATATTTTTACACATTCTGCCAGTTCTTGTTAAGGTGGGCACAATTGGTTCAGTATTGGGGGCAACTAAAAGCCCTTCTAGAATTTTCCAGATGTAGATTAGGATGTATCTCTCAAACCTTCTCTCTATGGAATAAAGGTTGAGGCCTCTGAGTCTATCCCAGTAGTTTAATTTGTTTTTACTTACCTGTTGCCCATCAGGTTCTTTAATATACGAGGTAAAGTTTCTTTGTAGGCCCTCAATTTTTTGCAATTCATTCTGTTTGTGGGGAAACCATAATTAAGAGTAGTAGTCAATGCGTGGAAGAACAAGTGATTTCCACAGGGTAAGCATGATAATACTGTCCCTAGTTCTGAATGTCCTTAGTATATATCCTATTAGTTGTTTGCATGATGAGGTTACTTCAAATGTCAATGTGCCTGTTGAATGTTGCATCTTCAGATAATATAATCCCTAGATCCCTTACATGATCAGTTTGTACAATATCTTTTTCTGTGGGTTCAGTGTAGCTGAATTGTTCTTTCAGGTATTTATTTGGTCCATACTTAATTAGTTCAAATTTGTCTTCATTGAAGGCCATATTGTTTGCATCTGCCCATGCATATATAGTTTGTAGATCTTTTTGTAGTTCTACACAGTCTTCTTTTTCTGTAATTGGTCTTAGTATTCTGGTATCATCTGGGAATGACAGGAGAGAGCTTCCTAGGTTACAGTTTATATTGTTTAGCATTATAATGAATAGAATTGGTCCTAGTACTGTGCCTTGCGGCACTCCACTAATCACTTCTTTTTCGAAAGATCTTGCTCCATTTACAATTGTTATTTGTTTTCTGTCAGAGAGAAAGGCATGGATCCATTTTCCTATTTTTCCACAAATACCAAGTTCTTTTAGTTTATGGAATAATATACCATGGTCAACCTTGTCAAAAGCTTTTGCAAAGTCTAGATAGATGACATCAACATTGTGGTTTTCTCCCAAATATTGTAGGATTGTATTGCAATGGTCTATAAGTTCAGTAAGGCAGGATCTCTTGTGTCTGAAGCCATGTTGAAAGTCTTCTAAGAGATGTTCATTTTCTATAAAACTGACAATGTGCCTTTTCAGGACTTTCTCAAATATTTTAATAATATGGGAAGTCAAAGATATGGGTCTATAGTTCTTGGCTTCCTTTCTTTTGCCTCCTTTGTAGATTGGGGTAATATTTGCTTGTTTCATGATTGGTGGTATTCTACTGGTGTCTAGTGAGGATCTCCACAGGATTTTCAAAGGCAGAGGTAAAGTATGTTTGCATTCCTTAAGAATCTTGGCTCCAATTCCATCTGGACCAGGGGCTGAACTCCCCGGTAGCTCTGTTATTGCCTGTTGTATATCTCTAGTGGTTATTTGTATATCTTCCAATAATGGTTTGTCTTGGTCATTTTCTTCTCTATCAAAAAAAAAAAAAAAAATGCTGTAGTTTTTATTCTCTTTGCTACTACAGGGGTACTCCAGCTTAAAGCATATTGAGATTGTAGAATGTTTGCCATTTCCTGTGTATTAGATGTGAGTTAGTCCATCTTTAGCAAGCAATGGGCCAATGCTCGTTTTGATAACTGCTTTGCGTTTAGCATAGCTAAAGAAGAATTTGCTATTTTCCTTTATAGTGCCAATAGCTTTGTGTTCATTATCAATATTCTCTCTTATGGTTGACTCCTTTATTTTAAGTTCTAACATCAGTATCTGATTCCGGATGTTACTATGTCTTGTATCATTAATTGCTTTGTCAGTTGTTTAGATAGCTTTGTTCTTTTGGTGTGTGTTTGTATAATGCTGATGATAGCAGGTATTGTATTCTACTCCAGCATTCTTCTGGCTCTAGGTTTTCTAATTCATCTTCCCAGTCTATTTCTCCCAGACAGTTATTTATTGATGTCCAGTCTGACTTGTGCAGGTTTAGGTCAGAGTATGGCAAGTTCGTTTGGCATGGGTCTTGCTTACATTTGTGGAGGGACAAGTTTGTGAATATATGCATGACATTGTGGTCGGAGTGTATGGTTGGTGTTATAACAATGTGGTCAATTGTAGTTGCATTATTTGTCAGCACTAAATCTAGGATATTATTTTTTCTAGTTGGGCAGTGGACATGTTGTACTAGGAGCAGTTTTTCCATAAACTCATTCAGGTGTTTTGATTTGGACCTTTTATGTACAGCATAATTTGCTATTATGAGAGTCAACATGTACAGTTTTACAATTATCAATCATCATATAAAAGGTCAATCAATCAAATAAAAAAATATAAAATAAAAGTGCAATAATATATGTATGATATTTCTGTTTAAGATTGTGTACAGTCCCTGTCTACAGCTGCACAACAGGACTTAAATGAACTAATTCACACAAAGAAGAAGAATCACTGTAATCAGCCTAATCTGTTAAATAGTTGGTGTTGGATTTTTTTTTATAGCAAAATGGCATTTCAACAGAGTGAATCTCATGAACCACACAGTACCTCACAACAATCATATTGGGCACTTTGTTTTCTTTGTCAGAATGACCTTAAGGACGCAAGACTTGTGTCCTGCAAATGCCAAAGGCAAGTCATGTGGCTATTATTCAATTATTAACAACTTGCGGGAGTTCAAGAAAACGGGGAGCATTCCAATGAGCATCAATTTGCCACGACTATATGATGGTAGTGGCGTTGCAGAAACATTAGTAGCACACAAAACTTTGCATAAGTCATGCTACCTGAATTTTTCGAAAGAGAGCCAAGAAAAGGTCCTCTGGGACAGTTTCCCAGCCAAGTTCCAAGAAAATTCGTTCTAGCCTGCAAGGCCCTGGAACTTCAAGTCACACACATGGTACACCAAATTGTTTCTTCTGTGGTATGTCTGAGGGTCCAATGCATCAGGCATTGACACTCATGTCAGAGATTGCGTCACAAAGCACCGTGACACTAAACTACTGGCTAAACTTACAATATCACACATGCATGCCTTAGATGCGCAGTATCATAGAAAATGTCTGCTCGCTCTTTATAATAGTGCACGCCGGAACCCGAACAAAGAAGAGGATACTAAAAGTGGATATTCCCTACGTGCTGAAGCTATTGGCCAGGGCCGCCGAGAGGGCGAAGAAGCCGGGATAAATCCGGACCTGGACTTCTAGGGGGCCCAGAAAGAGGGGGGATAAAATCTAAAAATGTTAATAAAACAATTGATTAAATAACAGAGAGGAAATATAATTAATGAACATACATTTTATAGAGATTATCATAGTCAAACTGAAGCAGATAAAATATCTGCGGTCCACCAATGCCCAAGACCGACTGACGGATCTGGGAGCCATTGTAATTGAAAGCCAGTTAGCCCGTACTTTAAATTTCATCAGAATCATTTACCACTTTGCTAGAGAGAAGGCAAAGAAAGTACACTTCTAATTATGAAAATCTTGCAGTAAGCAATTATCTCGCCTGCATGGACTGGTACTGCATTTGTAAATTGTATGGTGATAGAATTAATATAATTGATTCGAAAAATAAAATGGTAATTTTCTTCTGAGTTGTTTATTCATACAGTATATTTTGAACAGTGACTTGGACATATAATCAGTTTGCTTGTTATGTACACAAAAAACATTCATAATAAAATACTGAGTAAACAGGGGGGGCCCATATTCCAATCCTTCCCCGGGGCCCGTGGCAGCTCTCGTCGGCCCTGGCTATTGCATTAACTGAGTTAGCAGCTTACATTGAGGAATCAACATCAAGTGCAAGCACACTTCCAGTATTCCAACTCTCTGGTCTCAAAGTTGTATTCTAATAGACTATAACAACTAGCAGATTTGCAACAGAGGTTAACTCGACAAGACTAAAAGAACGTCTGTTAGCTATTATACCTGATTTGAGGGCCCAGGCTCATGGCAGAGATGTGCTACTTGCACATAACAAAGACATAGGTGCTGCACTCAAATTTGCCAGTGAAAGCAAATGTGACTCTGAGGCAATGGTGCTAGCAAAAGCAGCACACATGATCAGAAAGGACTTGCTCCAAAATCAAGATGCTTTTCAAAGATCCTTCTCTGTAGACTGTCAGAAAGAAGTTGTGCCTGATACACTTCTAACTCTTGTTAGAATGATCCTTGAAGGACCAAATATAAAGGATCAATCAGAACAAGAGGGAAGCCATGACAGTGTAGCTTGTCATATCTCAATTGTTGATCTTTAACAGTCTGAAACATACTAGCACACCTGCAAGTGCATCACGATACAACGTCCAAAAGGAAGCCCCTCTGACCATATATCTTGTCCTAATGGTCCATGCTGCAACCAGAAAAAGAGAGTTGGTTGACAGAATGCATAGTCTTGGGATTCCATATCCTTTCCATATGCTTCAAATATCCACAGACCTTGCAAACAATGTTTGTGCCCTACTCAGTTGAAGAAGGACGTGTTCACAACAGCAGCTGTTAACAATTTGGATCACAACCCATCATCTACAACAGCCAAAGATTCTTCTCATGGAACAGTAATGTCACTTACCAACCATTTGTCGGATGCCTCGCCAGGAATTGGTCGTGATATTGCTGACATCAGAGGTACCATCCAAATGAAAACCGTTGCTAATCTGTCACAAACATACACTATAGTTCCACCTGCAGCTTTACAAAACAAAGTCCCAAAGTCCCACCAAGCCAAAGTCCTATATAACCCACTTCAGAGCTGCTAGCCACAGAGAAAACCAGTGATTGCACAGAGTACTCGAGCTCCTTAACAAGGAGACCTTAGCCAGGGATGACTTCATAACATGGGCTGCTTTCAATGAAAGCTGCAAAGTCCAGATGTGTGTCCCAAAGAAAATATTGCCCTGATGCCTCTCTTTCATGAAAATGCCCATTCTGTTGCCATGATTAAGTATGCCATGAACATTGCCAAAGATGCAATAAATCATCTGAACCCACATCAAACTCCAGTCATTGTTATGGACCAGCCACTGTTTAGTTTGGTAAAGCAAATCCAATGGGACCAGACACAATCTTCGAGACGACAAGGATGTTGTAATGGTGGGTGGCTTACATATAAAAATGGCTATGTTAGGTACCTTAGATGATTGGCTTGATGGTAGTGGTTGGTCAACAGTAATAGTTAATGCAGGAATAGCATCACCAGGCAGAGCAGAAGCACTCCTCTCTGCTTCTCCAGTGAAGAGATCCCGCTATGCCCACCAGGCTACAGTTGCTGCACTCTACATACTTCAACAAGCAGTACACACCAACTACAAAGAATCAGGTGACACCATGATGAATCCCTCACTTTTGAAAAGTGATTCAAGTACAAGGCACAACAGCATCCCCAATTTCACTATTAGAACACTGTCATCCAATTGGAACTGTTGCTAAATCACTATGTGAGGTCACTGAGAGGAGGAAACTTCATACACTATGTGGGAGTGCTTGACCAGCTGGCACTATGGTTATTTGTCTAAGACCACGTGCACTGCTCCCGCTGGTTACAAGTACACACTAGAGATATGGTGAGCTTGAAAGAAATGCATCCTGAAGTGTTTGAGGAATTTGAGAAGGGAAATTTTGTTGTCCAGCGATCTAACAACAATTTTTCTCTCATTGCACTTGATGTTAGAAAATCTAGAATAGGAAGAACCATTGTTGTCCCAAGGCGATATGATGACTAAGCTGATTGATGCAGCATTGCTTGTATATATTAAGTTAAGGTGTATATATATCCATCTCATAACTGTAAGGTTAGGGAAAATTAACTTAATTTAGAGCTAGCATTTTTGAGCTCTTGTGGCATCAGTGTTTGGGACGCTGGTGGCATCATTTTGGGGCGCTGCGCGTCTTTTCTACTCGTTTGTGGGATGTCGTACGTACAGGGTATGGTCTGATAGAGATTAGAGAGCTCTCTTGCAATTCAGTTTGGTTGTTTAGATACAAGATTGTGCACGTGCAATAGTCCAGGTTGCGTTGTTGCAAGGTTGAGAAAGAGACCATAAATATTACCCTTTTTGTACATTAAAAATTCATGTAAACAAAGCTTCTAAAGTAACGAGTCAGCAACCCGTTACCCTGAGGTAGGACCTAATAGGATCTCAAATCCGTAAGTTTTAATTTAGCTTAACTTGGGCTTCAGGTAGAACTGGCCCTTTAGAATTTGGCCGTTCACGGCTCAGCTGGGATTTTGAACCCGACAAATAAATAAAATAACACTTGACCAGTCTTATGAACAGCCTAACAAGTATGTGAAAGGGGAAGGAGAAGCAATTGGGTTAACAGAAAATCCTTCAACTCTTTGAAGGTGGATGCTAGCAAGGCAAGAAGTGGCTAGAGTTGTCTCATAATTTGAAGAGTCCATGGATGATGACAGGAAGGTGTTAGCTAACAGACACCATGAACAGGTTCCACACCTGCAAGCATCATTTGTTCAAGATGTCAAGTCACTAGCCGCAGCCTATGAAGCGCTTGGAAACCCCTTCCTGAGAGGAGTGATGAACTGATTGCACTTGACGCCAAAGACATAATGCTTGTCAAAGTGATAGCGTCCATAAGGAGTGCCAAAAGTCTGGAACAAAAGCAGTATGAATCCTTTGTAGATGAGAAGATTGTCAACCCAAAAAAGACCTAGTACAGATACCATCTCTAAAAACAACTTGTTACTCTTCCACAACCATTTGCAAACCACCATCAACGTCACATCACCAGATAAATACACATAGGAAATATCACCAGCTGTTCTCAAGGCTGTTATTGCTTGTCAAGCAAGAGATAGTGATCTTAAACAGTTCTTTGCTCATGAGAATCAACTTGAGACACCATCCCTTTCCACACAAGAAAAACTACGTATGGGTTCAAAGGCAGATCTCCTGCCTTGTCTTGAGGCCCATGATCATCCTCCAAGTGAGCACCAACTAAAAGATGCAAGTGTGAAGATACTGAATGGAGCAGCTCTAGTCAGTATGAGAAGGCCTACCAGTGCAAGGACGTTCAAAGACTATGCTGACAATGATTTCATACCAGGATGTGAACAGGCGATGTTATTTGGGATCAGTATCCAGCTGAAAACCTGAAGAAGCAGACAAGGGAAAGCCGGGGGAAGGGCTCTCGAAGACGTGTCATGGAAATACAACCATTCCAAAAGACTGGGGCTTCCTTTCTGCACAACAGATGTTGAGCAGAATGAACTTTATACTTCACACCTTTGTCAGGGTCTCACTGCCCATGAATATGATGATGAGAAAAAGTTGGTATTCAGCAATGTTCTCATAAAGAAGCTGATACCAGAATGATGCTGCATGCTACTCATGCAGCCAGATATGGACACACAAAGCTTCTCCTGAAGACAGTTGACACAGATGTTGTAGTGCTTGCCTTCAAGTAGCTAAACTCTGGGTTGCATTTGCAGTTGGCCTAAGAGGGCACTTGCATTGCCCTTTTTCCATGCACTAACTTGGTGTGACACAACATCGGCATTTGCAGGGAAAGGTGAAAGGTCAGTATGGAATCTCTGGAGAGTATTCAATAATGCGACACCTGTATTTGCTCACCTTTCCACATGCCAGCAAGACCTCACAGATGACATGTATCAAATGAGAGAGCACTTTGTAGTTCTGCTCTACTCTAGAACATCTGAAGAAACTAGTTAACAAAGCAAGGCAGAGAATTTTTGCCAAAGGCACCAGAGCTATTGAAAATATCCCTCCAACCCAAGGAGCTTTGAAACAGCACATCAAAAGGGCTGCCTACCAAGCTGGTTTCATATGGGGTCAAACATTGCTTCCTCAACCAGAGCTACCATTCCCAACTAACTGAGGATGGGAAAAGAATGAGCATGGGTGGACCGCAAAATGGACACATCTTCCTGAGGCTTACAAGGCCTGTACTGAATTCATTCACTGTGGGTGCAAGAAAGCGTGTAGGGGACTATGCAAATGCTCTAGTGCCAACCTTCCCTCCACAGCTCTTTGTGCTTGCTCTGGACTTAAGTACCAACTTGAAGACAATGTTGCATTTGAATAAGTTTGTATCAATTCATACTTTGACAAAAGTGGTTAGATGATTTACTATGTGTAGGTACTCTTAATGTCAAATAGACTATAGGGTGATTTGGTACCAGTTATGAATAAACTTACTTTGAACATTAAATTTCCAAGTCGACCTAATTTTTCATTTTGCGTAAATTGGTTGTCCTCTTAATGTTAAGAGTACCACTTAGGGCCGTATCCAGGGGGGGGGGGTTATTGAGTGTCTGTAGCCTCCTGGTTGTCTCTGAAAAAATTATGATATATAGATTATATATCTGATTTCTAAACTGTGAACGCTGTGACCAGGTTGGGGCCTTTGATTATGTCATTAAAACAGTACAATAGCGTCAGCATCATGAATTGGCATCTGTTTATTGCATCTGACTTTATACTTCATGGTCATGTAATGTCGTATCAGTCTTATAGTGACAGAAAAGGCTTCTCGTGTCCTGAGCTTAATACAGAATGAGTAGTAGTCAGGAGTCAGTCATCCAACACGTTGACCATGGTCATTCGTCTTGGGTGGCGTCTTGCAAACATAGTGATAATGGTCTCCATATCAATGGCGATGTCACGGTGGATGTGCATTAAAGCCAACCCAGTCAGTCGTTCAGTGGTCATGCTGCAGCGAAGATAAGCCTTCAGGCGCTTCAGTCTGCGCATTTTATCCAACACTGTACCCCCCCCCCTTTTTCATGCTATGGATACGGCCCTACCATCCCTAAATCTTGAGATTTTTCTTGCCACCCATCCTTATACGAAAAAGTATACATCAAATTATATCTGTGTCAAATTGGTGCTTTTATAAAAAAGTAAAAGATTTCACCAAAATTGGAGCTTACACGCTGGACTAACGCAAACAGACTGACTAGAGATAGATTGCTCCTTGTGGGGACTTTCCTTGGAAGTGGACTGTGACGGTAGAGATCCCTGCACCAAATTGTATTAACGCAGTAATAACACACACTTTAACCTTGCTACACCTACACTAACTATGATTGAAGAACTAAACTAAACTACCGTACAAAGGATAAGGTGCCTACCCAGCTAACAATTTTACGTAGATACGACATTGTCACAAGGTTGCATTTTAGCACTGTGACGTAGATACAACGTAAATTTGTGTGGTCTCAGTTACGCCTCACAACGTTGTGATATTATGTAAACTTTACGTAGATACAACGTTGTCTCAACGTCTCAAGGATAGAATTTGGTCCAACAAAGGCACCCTTTTCGAAATAGTAGTATGCCGTATGTAACTCCCTTACAATTTTGTAACAAAGAATAATGCAACACGAAACTATATGCTATGGATGTAAAACCTTACGTGCAGACAACGTCTGTGCTAAGTAGAAAAAATTACGTCAGATGTTTACTTGTACTTCACGTGTATACAACGTCATTATGCAACGTTGTATCAATGGTGCAATATAACGTTTAAGTTCTACGTTGTGACTACGTCAGTACAACGTCAATTTCTGACATGACCAAGATTCAACCAGGCTACAACGTTGTATTTACATAGTGTGTTTGCTGGGTATCTACCTAGGAACTGAACTAACTAGCTAAGCTGAAGCGACCTATACCCATCGTAGTTTGCTTTAGTTCTAAGTTCCTAAGTTACAATTACTTAGGTTTGCTGTTAATTGTAGAGTAAACCTTAAACATAAAGGTTTAACACACGGACTTAAACCTTTGTTTTGACTAACTAAGGTTCACCTACTCAAAGCCGAGTAGCGGGAGTCCGCAATGAGTTGGTTCAACGATTATCTTCGTTAGGATTATCACAATAAATGTGAAGGATGACAAATAATTGTTAGTTGCAAGTAAATTAACTTTGAACTTTGAATTAATGAATTGAGGTATGTAAGGCACGGAACAGGGCTTAAAAATTCCTGGTCAAAATATTTTGTATGAAATTATTTACATGTTTATTATGCGAGCGTGCACCCACGAGATCAGCGGTTCTCAACTTTTTTCTTCTTCTGTACCCGTTGAACTCTTTCAAGGGATTTTCTGGATTTTCGAGAGGCATAGAGGATTTTTACTTTTTTACGACCGTGTGACTTGTGGCCGTTTGTTAATCGTATATAAAGTTAAAAGGGTTATATTTTCAGGATCCCATCGCGTACCCGAGGCTCAGAACCACTGCACTAGATATTGGAAGGCTTTGGTTATGCGCTGTAAAATTTTCGGCCCAAACAAATTCAAAAACATTATTAAGTAGATTTTACCTTAATAACATCAGACGAATCATCGCAAGGACTGAATTCACTTCCTAAAAATTTTGCCGATTTCAGTTCTTTCTCAAGAATGGAATCATAAATTGATTGCTGAAGTCTAGGAGGAAAAGAAAATAATAGTTCAATTAAATGAATTACAGAGTTTGTTTACATGTGACGTCATTGCAGACGATTTTTGTACGTACAGAACGTCAGTGAAGTAAACTTTTGACAAATGAATAACAAGAAAACATAGACCACGATTGTAATAAAGCTTTGTACGAGTCAAATTTCTAACAAAAATAGCGCACAGGTTTTATACATGTAAAATCAGAACTAAACAGCGCATGCGTTATTGCCTATCAAAACATGTGAGCTTTTCTACCAATAAAGTGTGAGAAAAACGGTGAGGCGATGCTACACCCATATTCTCTTCCAGTCGCGCACTTGTAAACATTGACGCTAAACAAAAATAATCATGACAATTAATTAACTACATTGCAGTAATTTTATCCTTTCAATGGTCATAATGTTATATTAAATCCCTTTAACTACAAAAATAATGTAAAACAGTTAAGATATTTAAAATCTTCTAAAATGACGTATTTAAAAGGTTTGTCTAAGTTCTAGAACGTATAACAAAGGAACTAAGAATAACTTTTCCAACACAAAATGAAAACATGAAGTCGTGATTCTGGAGGGGGGGGGGAGGAAAGAGCGCGCAAGACAGATCGAGAGAGAGAGTGGGAATCAGACCCAGAGAGTCAATCAGGGCAGGACGAGTAGATTCTCATTTGAGCTCCCTTGTCATTTTTAATTTTAATATCTTGATTCAGGCCGTGGGTAAATAGGGCCTACTTTCAATATGAACTACGGTCGGTAAAATCAGTTAGAGAGAGTGAGTTACAAGGAGTTACAAGGAAAACAAGTACCTCAAAAAGCCTTGCGGCCCATACCGACGAGGTACCAATGGCAACGGGTGCCAGGGAAAAATTCATACACCCTCAAATAGTGTGCAAGATTCGGTCTAACCTTTTCTTGAACAGATCCACAGAAGAACTGTTCACAACTTCTGAAGGTAGCCTGTTCCACGTGTTACAAATCTTATACGTAAAGTAATTCCTACACACACTAGTCCTAAACCGTTTCAAATTCAACTTCCAACCATTGTTGCGAGTCGGGTTATCATTTAAACCAGTGGTTCCCAAACCCATGGTCGCGACCCAAATGAGGGTCGCTTTGAAAACCTCCCGTACTCGAAATTTTGGACCCACCTTAAGGATAAGCCCATTCTGACTCGGGAGGCTGAAAAAGCTCTTCTCCCTTTTCCAACAATATATCTTTGTGAACAAGGATTTTCAGGTCTTGTTGCAATCAAGACTAAAGCAAGGAACCGCGTGGATCCTCAGCATGACTTGCGTTGTGCTCTGTCCATCAACATAAAACCAAACTTAGAGGAGCTTACCCACAAAATGAAGCAGTATCATGGTAGCCACTGAGAGAATCTTTGATTGTGTAATAAAGTCTCATTTTCATGTAAATTTGTTTTTCATTTTGTCCAATTAAAAACTCTTTGAAATTCATTATGTATTGGTAATTAATTCAATCAAACTATATGAATATAAACACAACGTATCAAAATGATTGGTCATTAACACTGCATGTACCAGCGTTTAGGGGGGTCGCCAGGCCAGGACAATATTGTATTCAGGGTCGCCACCATAAAAGTTTGGGAACCACTGATTTAAACTAAACATGCTTCTAAAATCGACATCGTTGAACCCGCGTAAGAACTTGAAAACCTCGATGAGTTGCCCGCGCAGCCTCCGAGTTTCCAGCGAAAAGAAGTACAGGGCGCGTAAGCGTCGATTGTAGCCCATATGCCTAACGGAAGGGATTAACTTTGTGGCCCTCGCCTGCACTCGCTCTAGCCTTTCAATATCTTTCCTGAGGGTGGGTAACCAGAACTGCACAGCATACTCCAGGTGCGGCCGAACCAGGGAATTGTCAGAGAGCACAATCTCCTTGTTCCGAAACTGAAATTACCTCCTGATATAAACTAACAGCTTCTGGGCTTTCTTTTCCACCTCTACGCACTGTTTCGTAAACTTAATGTCGCTGCTAATTACCACACCCAAGTCCTTTTCCAAATCAGTGGCCTCGATATTACTCTCCAACATGGAGTAGTCCGACTTGGGATTGGCGTAGTCAATGTGCATGACCTTGCATTTACCAAAATTAAACGGCAGTTGCCATTTTTCGGACCACTCTCCTATCCCATCTAGGTCCGCACGCAGTTGCTCGATCGCTTCGGGCGTCCCAACATTGGCCCCAAGCTTCGTGTCAGCGAATTTGGCGATCCGACTGACGATGCCAGCGTCGATATCATATACGTAAATGATAAACAACAGTGGTCCCAAAACGGAACCCTGATGAACTCCACTAGTGACCGAGGCCCAACCCGAACTAACCCCTTTAATTACAATAGAGAAAGAGAGAGAATTATTGGTACTACATGAGAAAATATTGAAAAAGTATCGTGGTGGGGCATGAAAGGCAACCACTTTTTACTGCCATTTAATAATAATGACAAATAAAACAACCGAGTTATTTGCATAGTAACTGTATGCAATGTATGAAGAAGAAATCGTCTGTTATACAGGGTGTCCCATAAGTCCGGCATCATAGGAGAAATTCATATTTTTCTATTCCTACAAACCATAATTCATATTTTTCTTATGCTCGGAATGCCAATTTCCCGTCCACCATTCTGTTCAGTGACGAGGCTGTTTTTTATGGAAATGGTGAGGTAAATCGACAGAACACCCGCTACTGGTCTCAAAACAACCGTCACTGGTATACCTCTTCAAAGGAACAAGATGCATCTCGGGTGATGGTATGGTGTGGCATTTGGAAGGATCGCATCATAGGCCCCCTCTTTTTCGATGAACATGTCACTGGAGGCACCTACCTACGTATGCTCAAGGAAGAAGCATTTCCCAGTGTCTTGAACGAAGAAGAAAATTTCCCAACATCGCAACATGGTTCCAGCAAGACGGCGCTCCTGCACATTACAGCACGCAAGTAAGGGAATACCCGTACCAACAATTCCCTGGTCATTGGATAGGACGTCGAGGGCCTGTGGAATGGCCAGCTAGAAGCCCGGATCTCGCGCCACTAGATTTTTATCTCTGGGGCACTTGAAAGCGCTGGTATACGCAGAGAAAATTAGGAGTGTTTAACATTTGCGGCAGCGTATTGGGGCATGTAACACCATTACTCCTGACATCATTCACCGTGTGCTTGCTGACTGGGTATCACGTCTGAATTTGTGTATTGAAAACGATGGTGGACATATTAAGCACGTCCTGTAAATAAAAGCTTTTGTTTTGCCTTTTTTTATTATTTTTCCTATGATGCCGGACTTATGGGACACCCTGTATATAAATCGTTACGTATGAAATAAGTTTCAAAATTATTCATACCCATTTTTTAATATCTTGTAGCAGCTCCTATGACCCTTAATTACCCGTACTTCATGTAAACGGTGTCTGTACGACTTTATGAGGCTCTGGCACCAGGCCGCTGGGATTTTTTGCCATTCTTCCATGGACACTGCTTCAAGTTCCTTTAAATCTGAAGGTTTCCTGCTATGAACAACCTTCTTCAAATCATTCAAAAGACTTTCAATTGGATTAAGGTCAGAATTCTGTGGTAGCCACTCAAACTTTTTTTTTGGCCCTGTAACTATTTCTTTGTTGAATATGAAGTGTGTTTTGAATCATTGTCCTGTTGCAGCACCCACCGTCGACCAACGCAGAGTTTCTTTACAGAGGGTTTTATATTATCATTTATAATATTTTTTATATTTTGCCGAACCCATCCTCCTTTCAGTCCTTACGATGTTTTCAGTACTTGTGGAGGAAAAGCATCCCCAAAGTAGAATTGATCCACCACCATGCTTGACTGTATGGATGGTGTTCTTTACGGAAAGGGTTTCATTCTTTTTTCTCCAAACACAGCGTTGTTGTACATGCCCAAAGAGTTCTGTTTTCATTTCATCAGTCCATAGTATTGTGGTTCACTGATGTTGAGTGCGGGATTTCTCCCGGGGTGACGTCCCTTCCCTCGGTGATCCCGAATGTTGTAGGATATTGTCCCGTTTATGGGTGGCAACGTAATTTGAGAAATGAACATCATCATGAAAAAACATGTTACCCAAAGATAATTTTACCACTCATGCAAAGTTCACAAACTATTTAACTGCTCGACATTGTTTAGGACACGAAGATAAAGCTAATTTAGTAGCGTGGTCCTTTTTACACAATTGTATACAACTTTATACAAACAGCGGATGTTACAATTGGAATGGTAGCGTAGTCAATTATATCTTCTATTTTTATGTTATTCTTTACTTCTCAGCTAAGTAAAAGTTTTACCTTTAATGTTTTCCACTTATCAGTGAGCATGTTTTAAACGACAAATATGACTTCCACTGTTATCATGAAACACTACGAAGTTTTAATATTTAATCTTGCGATCATTCATATATATATATATATATATATATATAATGTTGTAAAGGGGGCATAAGCCTTATTCGGAAATTAAATAGGCCAACCTAGTGGAAAAAGAATATCCTAAGGCCGAAAGGAATTCCCCTTTTAATGCCCTAGGTACGAATTAAATCGAGTTTACTGACCGTCGTTCATATTCAAAGTATGCCTTGTTTATCCCCTGAATCAAGATATTAAAATAAAAAATGACAGGGGAGCTCAAATGAGAAACTTTTCGTCGTGTCCTCTCTCTCTCTCCTCTCTCTCTCTCTCTCTCTCTCTCTCTCTCTCTCTCTCTCTCTCTCTCTCTCTCTCTCTCCTCGACTCAGTGGGTCAATGGGTCTACACGAGGCGAAAGCGTTCTGGACTTAGTATTCCGACCGAAGACAACCTCGTCACTGGCCTCACCGTTGACGAATCGTTGGGCGGGAGTGATCACGGTCTGATTAGGTTCTGTGTCTGCGTCCCTCGGGTGAAACGTAGTGACTCTAGAGGCAGTAAGCTCGATCTACGGCGGCGGACTTTGTTGGCCTCCGGGATAGCGTAGGCGAGATGGGATTAGAGGTCGGTGGCGATGTTGAGGAAGTATGGAGTGCATTCCGGGACCAGTTTATGGTGCTGCATTCTGCTCCCATACCCTCAAAACTGGTCACCCCTGCTTCAACGCAGCCTAAGTGGTTCAGTCGTGACATCGCTTCGGCTATCCGAAATAGGAAAGCTGCGTATAGGAGGGTGAAGGCCAATCGTTCCCATGAGAACACTGAGTCGTATGCCCACCTGTGCAGAGAAGTGAAGGGGAAGGTTAGGCTAGCCAAACGTAACGAAGAACTCCGGGTGACAAACCTCTGCAAGGGGAACCCTAAGGAGTTCTTCAGTTATGTTAATTGTAGAAAGCCCATTAGAAGCACCCCAACGGCGTTCTGCGGACCTCCGACGCGGACATCGCTAATGTGCTGAATAAGTACTTTGCCGGAGTGTTCACCAGGGAGGACACCCGCGTCATCACCGAGCCAGGCGTCAGGCACGAAGGTGCTGGCCTGGATAGTGTTCGGTGTACCGCGACAGTCGTTGCCGATAGAATAGACTGTTATTTTTTATTGGGTTCAGAATCCCAGCTGAGCCGTGAACGGCCAAGTTCTGAAGGGCCAGTTCAACCTACAGCCCAAGTTAAGCTAGACTAAAAACTTACGGACTTGGAGGTCCTATTAGGTCCTACCGCAGGGTTGCTGACTCGATGTGGGCCTACCTTAGGCCTCAGTTGCATAAAATTAAGATAAAAAACAAAAGGGGCATTATTTATGGCCTTTTTTCTAAACCTTGCAACAACAACACAGCCTGCACCATTGCACGATGCAACAATCTTGTATCTAAACAACCAAACTGAATTGCAAGAGAGCTCTCTATAAGACCACACCCTGTAAGTGCCGCATTCAACAAACGAGTAGGAAGGACGCGCAGTGCCCCAAAAAAATTATGCCACAAGAGTGCCCAAACAATGATGCCACAAGAGTTCAAAAATGCTAGCTCTAAATTAAGTGAATTTTTCACTAACCTTACAATTATGAGATGGATATATATACACCTTAAACTAATATATACAAGCAATGCTGCATCATTCAGCTTAGTCATCATATCGCCTACGGACGACAATGGCTCTTCCTCTTCTAGATTTTCTAACATCGACAAACTGAGCGCGTTTAAGGCTCCTGGGCCAGACCAATTCCTCCCCAGAGCGTTGCGGGAAGTGCGCGACCAGGTGGCTCCCAACATGGCTACAGTCTTCAACAAATCGATAGACAGGCCAGGTGCCTGGTGACTGGAGGGAAGCCAACGTGACCCTTATCTTTCAGAAAGGGGATCACGAAAGTCCAGGGAACTATCGTCCCATTAGTCTCACTTCGGTTGTAGGTAAATTATTAGAAGGGATAATAGCGGATAGGATCGTTGACCATTTGGATTCCTACAAGTTGCTTGGGGACTCCCAACATGGGTTTAGACGGCATAGGTCGTGTCTCACCAACTTGCTCGAGTTTTTCCGCGTCATGTTGAGTGAGTACGATAAGAGTAGGGCGATTGATATACTTTATCTCGACTTTCAGAAAGCCTTTGATAAGGTACCTCACCGCCGGCTAATGGTCAAAGTGCGCGCGCTGGGTATTGGTGGGGAAGTAGGTAGGTGGATTGAAAACTGGATGAAGAATAGGCGGCAGAGGGTTGTAATTAAAGGGGCTAGTTCGGGTTGGGCCTCGGTCACTAGCGGGGTTCCTCAGGGTTCCGTTTTGGGTCCAGTGTTGTTTATCATTTACATAAATGATATCGACGCTGGCATCGTCAGTGGGATCGCCAAATTCGCTGATGATACCAAGCTTGGGGTCAATGTTGTGACGCCAGAGGCGATCGAGCAACTGCGTGCGGACCTACGTAGAATAGGAGAGTGGTCCGAAAAATGGCAAATGCCGTTTAAATTGGGTAAATGCAAGGTGATGCACATTGACTACGCCAATCCCAAGTCGGACTACTCCATGTTGGGGAGTAATATCGAGGCCACTGATTTGGAAAAGGACTTGGGTGTGGTAATTAGCAGCGACCTTAAGTTTACCAAACAGTGCGTAGAGATGGAAAAGAAAGCCCAGAAGTTGTTGGGTTATATCAGGAAGCAATTTCGATTTCGGAACAAGGAGATTGTGCTCTGTCTGTACAATTCCCTGGTTCGGCCGCACATGGAGTATGCTGTGCAGTTCTGGTCGCCCACCCTCAGGAAAGATATTGACAGGCTGGAGCGAGTGCAGGCGAGGGCCACAAAGTTAATCCCTTCCGTTAGGCATATGGGCTACAATCGACGCTTACGCGTCCTGAATCTGTTTTCGCTGGAAACTCGGAGGCTGCGCGGTCAACTCATCGAGGATTTCAAGTTCTTACGTGGGTTCAACAATGTCGATTTTAGAAGCATGTTTAGTTTAAATGATAACCCAACTCGCAACAATGGTTGAAGTTGATTTGAAACGGTTTAGGACTAGAGTGTGTGGGGATTACTTTACGTATAAGATCTGTGACACATGGAACAGGTTACCTTCGGAAGTTGTGAACAGTTCCTCTGTGGATCAGTTCAAGAAAAGGTTAGACCAAATCTTGCACACTATTTGAGGGTGTATGAATTTTTCCCTGGCACCCGTTGCCATTGGTACCTCCTCGGTATGGGCCGCAAGGCCTTTTGAGTCTCTCTCTCTCTCTCTCTCTCTCTCTCTCTCTCTCTCTCTCTCTCTCTCTCCGCTATTTGTCTCCGCAGGGGGTATAAAGGTTATGACATTTTTTCTGGATGTTGTAAACTTTATACTTGGGGTGTGACAGCCCTCCGGTCCCGAGTCGTGGGATTCTAGAGAAATTGGCTGCCAGTTTCTTTAGGTTCTCTCTCTCTTTCGGGAGGGCGGGTAAAGTATGTTGTACAATCCTGTCCCGTGGGTTACTAGGACCCCATCCCATCCCTACTCTGTCCTTTTAGCTTACATTAAGGATGTTCTCCTCTGACTGAAAAAAAAAAAAAAACCTTTTCTTTTAGTATAAAGTATTTTTCTCTTCTTTTACTATTAGGACCCTACTGCTACCTCATGCGTGGGAAGAGAGGCTTTGGAACCTCTATAAATAACACCATTTAACGCTCGTAGGTTGTGAGAGACTGGGATGGAGGGGTCCCAGGCGTAGGGGCGCGATGAATGGAGTGTGGCTAGTGCCCCGTTAAGCCCATTCCTAACGCGTAATGGCCTGACCAGCCCCCTGCGACCGTTCTTTGTGACCAATTGATGGTGCTTGGCTGTACTGCTCTGAGGTGAGAGAGCTTTACTGCCCAGCTGGCTGCCAGGCCAGCGTAAAGTCTCGGGCGTAGACTCTGGGTCTGGTGGGATATCCCTTGAACACTGGATTCTAAGAGTTTGGCCGCTTGTGAGTGACTAGTAAGACTTAGTAAGGGGCTGCATCTCGCTGGCGCTCCTGGCGGAAAATCCGTGATGCCTGCGTCGCGAGTGTTTGTCAGTTGGTAGCTGCGACACGTTTGGGATTGTCCGGCCCTGGGGAGACCTTTGGTCGGTGCGGCAGCAGCGAGAGGTGTAGTCTTCTGGAAGGGATGAACGTCACTTGCAAGTAGGTGGATGCGTCTACGCGCGGGATGAATTCACCCCCACCCCCTTTTTTATATACTGGTCAGAACGTTTTTGATAGTTTTCATTGCTAGAACGCTTTATCTTATTCAGAGTATTCAGAAAAAAAAAAGAGAGAAAATATGGCAGGGCCAGCTAAATTGAAAGCAGAATGCTTTAAATGTAAAGTTAATCATTGGTGCGTTGACTTCCCTGAAGGTAGTATCAGCGATATCACATCCCTTAGTGTATGTTTGTTTTGTAAACTTAGAGACAACCACGAAAAGGAAGTTAAAGAGCTAAAGGAATTAGTAAAAAAGCTTAGAGACAACCACGAAAAGGAAGTTAAAGAGCTAAAGGAATTAGTAAAAAAGCTTGAAGCTAGGGTCGTCGCACTGGAAATCCAACCCAGTGGACAAGATCAAACTAAAAACACACCAGCAGATTTAAACTGTAAGATTAAGCATCTAGAACAAAGCGTGGCACGCTTGGAAAACACTGTGACTATTCCGGAAAATAGAACGGAGGAACAAGAATTCAAATTGGTCAAAAATAAAAGACCCTCCAAACCAAAACCAAAACATAAGGATTTGGAACCCATTACCATCAAAAATAAGTTTCACTTACTTGCTGATGAGGAGGATGAATCCTTTTTAATTGGGGATTCTATGCTAAGGAATCAAGGGGACTTTTTCGGAGCAAGACGGGTGACCAAGAGAAAACTCCGATGTTTTCCGGGTGCCACAAGCCAGATAATTAATAGGGAATTAGGCAAAATTAATATCAAGAATAGAGTTGCCCTATCATTGTCCATGTTGGTGGCAATGACGTTTTTCTGGGAGGGACAGGAGGGCAGACAGAGCCCATTATAAAAGAATTTAAGAACCTAACTGACAAGGTTAGGGATAGGACAGACATGGGTATGGTCGTAGGAATTCTCCCTCGAATGCGTGCTAGTGATTATACTTAAGTAAAGCCATTAGCATAAATAAAAGAGTTAAACGCATGTGTGAGGAAAAAGGCCTAAAGTTTGTCGATTTTTGGCCTACATTCTACGGAAATGGGGAATACTTTGGTTCGGACGGGATACATTTTAACCAGAAGGGGAAAAAGAAGTATGGTGATTTACTGAACATTAATTTGTATAATCTTTTTAAACTAGGACCCCCCAAACCAGTAATTGATCCTGCTTCCCAAACAGTTAAACCTACTCCCCCAGCAGTTAGTCACCCTCCCCCAGCAGTAGTCACCCCCCCAGCAGTAGTCACCCTCCCCCAGCAGTAGTCACCCTCCCCCAGCAGGTAGTCACCCTCCCCCAGCAGGTAGTGACTCTCCTTCCACGTTGGAGGGGACTCAGGCTCCTGCGGAGTTTGTCCCCTCGTTAGTGAGGGGCTCTTCAACTCCCGACAGCCCTGGCTGTTCGGGAAACGGGTCGTGCTAGGGGGCGGTCAGAACAGGGGAGGCTCCCTCCGTGCAATGCTTTTTAATGCTAGGTCGATCAGGAACAAGTTTGGCGAGCTACGGGCGCTCTTAGCATCAGAATACCAGGATATCGTTGCTATCACCGAGTCCTGGATTCATACTGATCGTAGGGACTACGTTGGGGAGTTCGAAATTCCCGGGTATAGAATGTTTCGCAAAGACCGCACCCGTGGGGAGGGGGGTGGGGTACTAATATACGTCAGGGACACGTTGAGTCCGGTTGACTGCCAGTTCCGGTCGGAACGGGAGCTGCTTGGCGTCGATCTGAACGTGGGAGGGACGAACTATAGGTTAATCTTGGTGTACAGACCTCCGCATCTCCTCCTCGAGGAGGATACAGCCCTGTACACCGAACTCAGTAGCCTGCTAGGGGATAGGGTGTGTGTAGTTTTAGGAGACTTCAACTGTCGCGGCATAAAGTGGGAAAACAGGACTGCCGATGCTGAAGGGAGGAGGCTAGTTGACTTTGCTGATGAGAACTTCCTCACTCAGTGGGTCAACGAGCCTACACGAGGCGAAAGCGTTCTAGACTTAGTATTCACGACCGAAGACAACCTCGTCACTGGCCTCACCGTTGACGAATCATTGGGCGGGAGTGATCACGGTCTTATTAGGTTTTCGTGTGTGCGTCCCTCGGGTGAAGCGTAGTAACTCGAGAGGCAGTAAGCTCGATCTCCGGCGGGCGAACTTTGTTAGCCTCAGGGATAGCGTAGGAGAGATGGGGTTAGAGGTTGGCGGCGATGTTGAGGGAGTGTGGAGTGCATTCCGGGACGAGTTTATGGTGCTGCAGTCTGCTGCCATACCCTCAAAACCGGTCACCCCTGCTTCAACGCAGCCTAAGTGGTTCAATCGTGACATCGCTTCGGCTATCCGAAATAGGAAAGTAGCGTATAGGAGGGCGAAGGCCAATCGTTCCCACGAGAACACTGAAGCGTATGTCCGACTGTGTAGGGAAGTGAAGGCGAAGGTTAGGCTAGCGAAACGTAACGAAGAACTACGGGTGGCAAGCCTCTGCAAGGGGAACCCTAAGGAATTCTTCAGTTATGTTAATAGTAGAAAGCCCATTAGAAGCATGATAGGTCCGTTAAAGGATGGAAGCGGCGTTCTGCGGACCTCCGACGCGGACATCGCTAATGTGCTTAATGAGTACTTTGCGGGAGTGTTCACCAGGGAGGATACCCGCGTCATCCCCGAGCCAGGCGTGAGGCACGAAGGTGCTGGCCTGGATAGTGTTAGATGTACCGCGACAGTCGTTGCCGATAGAATAGACAAACTGAGCGCGTTTAAGGCTCCTGGGCCAGACCAGTTTCTCCCCAGAGTGTTGCGAGAAGTGCGCGACCAGGTGGCTCCCCACCTGGCTACAGTCTTCAACAAATCGTTGGAGATGGGCCAGGTGCCTGGTGACTGGAGGGAAGCCAACGTGACCCCTATCTTTAAGAAAGGGGATCACGAAAGTCCAGGGAACTATCGTCCCATTAGTCTCACTTCAGTTGTAGGTAAATTATTAGAAGGGATAATAGCTGATAGGATCGTTGACCATTTGGATTCCTACAAGCTGCTTGGGGACTCCCAACATGGGTTTAGACGGCATAGGTCGTGTCTCACCAACTTGCTCGAGTTTTTCCACGTCATGTTGAGTGAGTACGATAAGAGTAGGGCGATTGATATACTTTATCTCGACTTTCAGAAAGCCTTTGATAAGGTACCTCACCGCCGGCTAATGGCGAAAGTGCGCGCGCTGGGTATCGGTGGGGAAATAGGTAGGTGGATTGAAAACTGGCTGAGGAATAGGCGGCAGAGGGTGGTAATTAAAGGGGCTAGTTCGGGTTGGGCCTCGGTCACTAGTGGGGTTCCTCAGGGTTCCGTTTTGGGGCCGCTGTTGTTTATCATTTACATAAATGATATCGACGGTGGCATCGTCAGTCGGATCGCCAAATTCGCTGATGACACCAAGCTTGGGGCCAATGTTGGGACGCCCGAAGCGATCGAGGAACTGCGTGCGGACCTAGGTAGGATAGGAGAGTGGTCCGAAAAATGGCAAATGCCGTTTAACTTGGGTAAATGCAAAGTGATGCACATTGGCTACGCCAATCCCAAGTCGGACTACTCGATGTTGGGTAGTAATATCGAGGTGACTGATTTAGAAAAGGACTTGGGTGTGCTAATTAGCAGCGATCTTAAGTTTACGAAACAGTGTGTAGAGGTGGAAAAGAAAGCCCAGAAACTATTGGGTTATATCAGGAGGCAATTTCAGTTTCGGAACAAGGAGATTGTGCTCTCACTGTACAATTCCCTTGTTCGGCCGCACCTGGAGTATGCTGTGCAGTTCTGGTCGCCCACCCTCAGGAAAGATATTGAGAGGCTGGAGCGAGTGCAGGCGAGGGCCACAAAGTTAATCCCTTCCGTTAGGCATATGGGCTACAATCGACGGTTACGCGCCCTGAACTTGTTTTCGCTTGAAACTCGGAGGCTGCGCGGTCAACTGATCGAGGTTTTCAAGCTCTTACGCGGGTTCAACGATGTCGATTTTAGAAGTATGTTTAGTTTAAATGATAACCCAACTCGCAACAATGGTTGGAAGTTGGATTTGAAACGGTTTAGGACTAGTGTGTGTGGGAATTACTTTACGTATAAGATCTGTGACACATGGAACAGGTTACCTTCGGAAGTTGTGAACAGTTCCTCTGTGGATCAGTTCAAGAAAAGGGTAGACGAAATCTTGCACACTATTTGAGTGTGTAAAGACATTTAGGACCTCAGTCTGCGGAAATTTCTTTTCCTATAAAATAGTTAATATCTGGAACCAACTTCCCTCAGAGGTTGTTTCCAGTCAAAGTGTAAATGTGTTTAAAAATAGGCTAGACAAAGTACTGAATACTCTCATAGTTTAAGACTAAAACATAAGAAAACTCTGCAGGAGATCGCTTGCACGGTGTCTCTGTGAGCAAGCTAAATATAGAGCTATTTATATATTCTCCACTTTCCTGTAAAATTTCCTTGGCTACTTTTCCAGGGTCAAGGTATTTTCTTCAACCTTTTTCCGTACCTGCCTCTGGCAGGGAGGGAGCGGAGGGTGGGGAGAGAGCCTTCTACTTTTCTATCCAGTTTTCTACTACTGCTAGGATAGTTGAAAGAAAAATAAACTTTTACAAAATTTTCCCTGGCACCCGTTGCCATTGGTACCTCCTCGGTATGGGCCGCAAGGCCTTTTGAGGTACTTCTTTTCCTTGTAACTCCTTGTAACTTGTACTCTCTCTCTCTCTCTCTCTCTCTCTCTCTCTCTCTCTCTCGGGTATAAAGGTTATACACTTCTCTGTAAACTTTATACTTGGGGTGTGACAGCCTCGGTCGAGTCGTGGGATTCTAGAGAAATGGTCTCTTTAGGTTCTCTCTCTCTCTTTCGGAGGGCGGGTGAAGTCTGTTGTACAATCCTGTCCTGTGGATTACTAGGACCCCATCCCATCCCTACTCTGTCCTTTTAGCTTAGGTTAAGGATGTTCTGCTCTGACTGAAAAAAAAAAAACACTTTTCTTTTAGTAGTAAGTTTTTTCTTCTTTTACTATTAGGACCCTACTGCTACCTCATGCGTGGGAAGAGAGGCTTTGGAACCTCTATAAATAACACCATTTAACGCTCGTAGGTCGTGAGAGACTGGGATGGAGGGGTCCCAGGTGTAGGGGCGCGATAAATGGAGTGTGGCTAGTGCCCCTTTAAGCCCATTCCTAACGCGTAATGGCCTGACCAGCCCCCTGCGACCGTTCTTTGGTGACCAATTGATGGTGCTTGGCTGTACTGCTCTTAGGTGAGAGAGCTTTACTGCCCAGCTGGCTGCCAAGCCAACTGAAAGTCTCGGGCGTAGCCTTCGGGTCTGATGGGATATCCCTTGAACACTGGATTCCAAGAGTCTGGCCGTTTGTGAGTGACTAGTAAGACAGTAAGGAGCTGCATCTCGCTGTCGCTCCTGGCAGGAAATCCGTGATACCTGCGTCGCGAGTGTTTGTCAGTTGGTAGCTGCGACATGTTTGGGACTGTCCTGCCCTGGGGAGACCTTTGGTCGGTGCGGCAGCAGTGAGAGGTGTAGTCTTCTGAATGGGATGAACGTCACTGGAAAGGCGGTCCAGCGGCGGACTGGACAGAGCTCGAGACCGCGGAGAAAGGGTAGAGGTGTAACCGTGGGCCAGGGTACAAAATCAGTGTCAGGAATCGCCAGCGACCCACGTGGAATGCACGGAGCCGCGGCGTAAGGTGGAGGGAAGGGCGGGCGCAAAGAAGGGGCCGATAGAGAAGGGCGGGAAGGGGCCGATAAAGAAAAAGGGTGGGAAGGGGCCTACTGATGGCCTGAAGAAACCAAAGGATATAGCTGTCGGGCGGGGTGGGTTGTGTGGTGTAAGTGCGGCTGAGTCTATGGGTGGCGACGGGTATCGAAATGTCTCGGGCAAGAAGGCTGCGAAGCCGAAACCTGAGACCTCGGTTGCGGCTGTCAGGACCTCTAACCGCTTTCGTCTCCTGTACGCGAAGGAGGAAGACACCGTTTTGATTGGGGACTCACAGATCATGGGCCAGGAGAAGTACTTTGCTTCTGCAAACCGGGACAGGAAGAAGATAAGGTACTTACCTGGGCGGGAAACGGCGCACTTAAGGAAGAGTTAAAGAAGCTGCGCGTGGCTAGTCGGAGGACTGCGATCGTTGTCCACGCTGGTGGCAACGACCTGTTCCTCAAAGGCGGTAAGGTAGGTTCAACGGAAGGGATCATCACCGAGATCATGTCTCTTGCGGATGATCTAAAACTTAAGACAGACAGGGGAACGTTGATGGGTATTTTACCGTGGATGAATGCCAGTGACCACGCGCTCAGTGAGGTCATTGGCATCAACGAGAGGGTGCAAGACTTGTGCGTCCCACTGGGCGTGAGGTTTGTTGACCGTTCGACGCGTTTTCGGGTAGGTGGGACCTGTATCAGAGGGATGGTATCCACCTCAATGTCAAGGGTAAAGGTGTGCTAGGCACGCTGTTTGACCGGCACCTATACCGTATGGTGAGGTCAAGCCTGGGGATTGATGATGGACCCACACCGGGGAGAAATGATGTTGAGCCGGTGGCGGACATACCATCAACTGAAGGGTGCGTCCATGTACAGGTAGGTGACCCTCTGTACCGCTGGGTATCGGTGGGGAAGTAGGTAGGTGCATTGAAAACTGGCTGAAGAATAGGCGGCAGAGGGGTGTAATTAAAGGGGGTAGCTCGGGTTGGGCCTCGGTCACTAGCGGGGTTCCTCAGGGTTCCATTTTGGAGCCACTGTTGTTTATTATTTATATAAATGATATCGACGCTGGCATCGTCAGTAGGACCGCCAAATTCGCTGATGATACCAAGCTTGGGGTCAATGTTGTGACGCCAGAGGCGATCGAACAACTGCGTGCGGACCTACGTAGAATAGGAGAGTGGTCCGAAAAATGGCAAATGCCGTTTAACTTGGGTAAATGCAAGGTGATGCACATTGGCTACGCCAATCCAAGTCGGACTACTCCATGTTGGGGAGTAATATCGAGGCTACTGATTTGGAAAAGGACTTGGTGTGCTCATTATCAGCGACCTAAGTTTACCAAACAGTGCGTAGAGGTGGAAAAGAAAGCCCAGAAGCTGTTGGGTTACATCAAGAGGCAATCTCGATTTCGGAACAAGGAGATTGTGCTGTCTGTACAATTCCCTGGTTCGGCCGCACCTGGAGTATGCTGTGCAGTTCTGGTCGCCCACCCTCAGGAAAGATATTGACATGCTGGAGCGAATGCAGGCAAGGGCTAAAGTTAATCCCTTCCGTTAGGCATATGGGCTACAATCGACGCTTACGCGCCCTGAATTTGTTTTCGCTGGAAACTCTGAGGCTGCGCAGTCAACTCATCGAGGTTTTCAAGTTCTTACGTGGGTTCAACATGTCGATTTTAGAAGCATGTTTAGTTTAAATGATAACCCAACTCGCAATAATGGTTGGAAGTTGGATTTGAAACGGTTTAGGACTAGTGTGTGTGGGAATTACTTTATGTATAAGATCCCTGACACGTGGAACAGGTTACCTTCAGAAGTTGTGAACAGTTCCTCTGTGGATCATTTCAAGAAAAGGTTAGACCAAATTTTGCACACTATTTGAGGGTGACAGAATTTTTCCCTGGCACCCGTTGCCATTAGTACCTCCTCGGTATGGGCCGCAAAGCCTTTTGAGGTACTGCTCTTCCTTGTCTCTCTTCTCTCTCTCTCTCTCTCTCTCATATATATATATATATATATATATATATATATATATATGCGCCTCGGTGGTGTAGTGGTAATGCGCCCCGGTGGTGTAATGGTTAGCGTCGCTGACTACGAATCCATCGGCCCCGGGTTCGAGACCTGATGGCAGCCGGCGCGCAGCGCAGCAAAACCCAGCTGTTCATCCTTCCACACAATAAAGAAAGTGGTTGGTAGATAAATGGGTACCCTAGGTGGCGTAGTGGTTAAGACGCTGGGCTGCTGATGGGGCGTGGTTCGGATTCCACGTTAAACTGTAGGTCTAAGATGGAGTGAAAAGCGTGACCTTCGTCAGAATGAACAAATCGGGCGGAAGCTAACTAAAGGTTATATATATATATATATATATGTATATGTATATATACCCTTTCTAACAATTTTTACTTTATCTTGTATGTATTCAAGGTTACCTATCGCAGTGAATGACCCAACTTCGCGCACCAAAGCAACCTTGCATTTGCATTGTTCAGTGCAGTGTACATTTCTCTTTTTCATTTTTCATTTTCCAAATATAACGTGCTAATAATACATTTGTAGCGAGTTTTTGCGCAATAAATGACATCTTAAATAAATATGTTTTAGATATGATAAATTATATATTATGTTTGAAAGATATTTTTGTAAATAATAATTACTTCTGTACAAAAAACTGTTTTGTTCACGAAAGATTTTCGTGATGCAATAAAATGAAAATATTTCAAAATTATTTATTTATTATTAGTAGTAGTATAATTATTATTATTATTTATATTCAATTAGCATCTTCTTGATACTTTCAGAATGAAATTTTTAAAAGCTGCTATTACAGTCAAATGTATGTTGAATATCCATATAATAATGGTGAAAATTCTAACACTTGATTCCAACACCTTGTAATTAAATACTTTCGAATACGTGTAAAATCAAATGATAATGATAATAGTAATTTTTCCTCGTAAACGGATGGAGAGAGAGAGAGAGAGAGAGAGAGAGAAGGCAAGAAAATAAACAAGCTCAATAAAGAGAGGGACGCCATTAGGAATGTTTGAGCACCCCTCACGTACAATATAAATCGAATCTAACATTATTATTGGAAAAGAGGTTTGATTTTACCTGTCACATACTTTTTCATATGGCCAACTCTACATAATTGATTATGTAGAGTGATATAAGAGTATATCTTTGTGTAAAGCAGTGGAGTTTTTCCTCCCACTTACACTTAAGCGATTAACGTGTGTATCTCGAGCACTGAATATATATATATATATATAATATATATATATATATATATATATTATATATATATATATATATATATATATATGTCCCCGCAAGGGGGTTCTAAGCTCGTGCTCTTTGTGCTCGTTTGTACGTGCTTGTTCCTGGAGGTTTCACGTGCGCCCTCCCGGCCCTAGCACCCAAGGATGATGGGGCTCGACCCTGCAGTCCTTGTCATCCTTGGTCTTTTTCCACTTCGACTGTCCCCTCCACCCTTTCTTTTTCCTCTGTCTTTCCTCTCACTTTTTCTTTGTTTTTCCGCTGAGATATGCCCTTTAAATAGAGGCGAATCGGTTCTTCCTAAAAAAAAAAAAAAAAAAAAAAAAAAAAAAAAATATATATATATATATGTCGTAACGGGCCACTATCATAACACCGATTGCCATCAATCAGCGAAGTACGACATTGGGTCTGGGTAGCGAAGTTGGATGAGGGACTGTCCTCCGCGTCCATATTACGTAGCGACCCGTGGTTCGAATGCTACATAAAGCTGTATGTCCCCTCCGTCATATAGCCTTAGATGTTGCGAAAGAGGTTAAACAGTCCCATCAAACAAACAATATTAGATACGATAAATTACGTTCATACCATGTGAAAGTACCTGTAAGTATTCTTCAATTTCACTTCTGGATCTTGATTGTAAACCATTGCGTCATGGAATAAAACCTGCTCCCATCCTGTTACGTGAGCACCCGCCGATCCCGCGTGGAAAGTTCGAGATATTTCTGGAACAATGACATCACGTCCCCTTTTAACGCTTGACTTCGATAACCACCAGTCCCAATCAGTGTTTCGAGCCTAAAATAAAAAGCTCTTTTAATTTTATAAAAATCACGAAGAAACAGGACCAACAGCTTAATGAGTCTTCTGAAGCTCGAAGATCATGAAACGTTTCTGATTTGGATTAGTGATAACTATCAATGGAATTCCATGATGTTTATAGTTTTGTTATAAGCCTGTATTAATGTAAAATCAGTATTTAGTATTACTTAATTTAGTGAACTTTGGTGAATTTAGTGACTTAAAGTGAATACCGAATGAGTATCGTCCAAACATTTCTTTCATGTACCGCCACGTTTTTTAACGACAGGACTTTTTGAACAGACTGTATAGAGATATAATCGTAACCAAAAAACTAAGTTAATATGTACTAAGAATATTCCCCTCAGTTATTATTTATTTGAAATTCGAGAAAAATAAAAAGGAAAGACGGTAATTAGAAGACATTTTGGTAATAAAGTTCAACATAACATTTCTGTATGGGGAGTACATTTTTACGGGCATTCGCCCTTGGCCCCTCCCTCCCTCCCTGCATAAAAAAAAATGTGCTATATTCTCCATTTTGAAAGAAGACCACGGTTAAGTGATACCACGGTTAAGTGATACCACGGTTAAGTGTTCCCTAGAAGATGACTCTCCGAATTTTTTGAGATATTATTCTTTGTATACATTAGCTATATTTACAACCTTCGTCTCGTACACTTTTTGTGAATAAGTTGACTGATTGATGCGTTTTATGGTGCTGTATCGTATGAATAAGTTATTTCTTACATTTTCTGGAACCCAGAGCGGCAGTTGCGTCGTTACCCAATGTCTGGTAATCAACCACCCGAACTGTGGAAAAGCGTTGGACCTTCTCAACTTGGTTGGATCAGCAGCCACGGAAGGAATGCTATTCACCGAGAAGGCGTTGATGCAGTAAATGGAAGGATCGGCGTCCAAGAGCCACGCTGTTTGGTGAAAGTACCTGAAAGAGCAGTTCATGAAAGGAAATTATCATCAGTAATTATATAGAGACAAAAATGTAAAAGATTTAAATATAAAATAAACGTATTTCAATAGTTTTTGTTTATTGCTGTTGCCCAACCGACCTTCTATATTTTGGCATTGAATCTTTGAATGAAAATATTTATTAGGTAAAAGTGTTTTTTTTAATCGTTCTCGATGAGAAAGCAAAAACCCAACTAAACAATTTTTGCAACTCACAAAATCATCACCCCCAAAAATTCACTTGCGGTTGCGCATGCGCTTTTCTGACACTCGAATAAAGTTTTTCTTTTCATCTTCCAACGATCTTTAATTAAATGATTCGATCGGTTTCCATTAACAGTTGGATCATCTTTCGTATCACGCGAGAAATATAATTTTATTTATACTGGTTCACAAATTATCAAAACGTTTAATATACAAAAGATATGGCCAGGATGCAAGGGCGGCGTTAGTCATTTGGGGACCCCATGCAAAACGCCATAGGAGCTATTCCTGTCATAGTGTAAATTAAATTTTTTGGGGTGATTAGAGTCACGGTAAACACTCCCCCTCCGGACACAAATTACAGCTCTTTTTCCGGTATTACCCCGCAATTTTTTTTTATTTTTCTGCTATTGTGTATATATATATTTATTTTTTTTTAATTTCCCCGCAAATTGTTATAAACAATAGTAACATTGCTTTAATCACCGTCTTTTAAATATAACATTTTTTTAAAGATGGCGGTCTATCCTCATAGGTTAATTGAATGCTCGGTTTGGTCAACTGTACGCCCTTGACGATCAGTTAGGTTGTAGTGATATTTTCGTTAGTTTTAATGAAAATATCACGACTTAACCGGTAACTGGTGAACTCCAGGAGGCCGGGTTCTAAAAAAATTGTGGGGAAATACGGAAAAAGAGCCGGAATTACACCATAGTACCCTGAGGCGACCACTTAATCTGGGCCAAAAGAGAAATAGTATTAAAAAAGTATTAACGTCTAGAAATTGCGCACTTACGCACTGGTTCACATCCCACAATTACCGAACACACAATGTGACAAAAAGCTCCGCAAACACAACGCTAAATTTGAATATGAAATGTGAAAAGTTGTTGACAACAATGAATCGCGTGAGGCCCTCGTTGCCTCAGAGCCCCCTGCAATTGTAAGGGTTGCGGGGCCACAACGGCGGTAGTGCCAGGATGAAAACTTTCAAGAAAAATCTATGAACGAGAAAATTAAAAAAGATACGTTTTATTCCAGTAAAATCTGAACCATGATCCACATCAATACTTCTCGAATTTGAATCAGAAAAAAAAGAGTATCTTGTACGAATCAAACAAAAAATGTTTTCCATAGATTCCGAATTTCTAGAAATTCAAATCCAGAATAACTCAAATCCACCCAACTATGACACAAAGCTTTCTCACCCTGACATGCTAAGGATTTTGGCGCAATTACTTAATTAAAACTTTACTTTTTAGAAGCTCCTGTTGAGAGATTTTTAGATTTTCGTGTTACAGGCAATAAATGAGCGCCAAATGGTCTTGGGGTTCAGGCTACCGTGTCCCTCTTGTTTAGAGGGAAGGAGGGAGTATTGTAGTATATAAAATGAGATTTTAATAATTTGGTTCGTAGGGATTTTTATTTTTACGCGATACACTGTAATTTTCTTTTAAAAAAAAATTAGTTTACATTCACATCAAAATGTTTATGTTTATAAAAGGAATCGTATATCATCATTTAAATTTAATTAAATATAGTGTCTACCGTGTTCATAAACCAACTTTGCCACTAATTTAAACTTCCTTCAAATTTTATTATCAAGAATTAATAGTTTATGACCTTAAAAGCAAAAATTACAAATATGACCTTTCTAATTAATTTAAATCTAGCAACATTTTTTACTCCCTTATAAAGTTAGGCGAGATTTAGTTTAACTTCATAATCATAAATGCTAGATGCCAATATGTAAGACAAAGATATTTGCTACAATGACTGAGTAAATTTGAGATACCATTTTGAGACTTTGTTCGAAAGTTTAAACCGTCTTATCTACACTCAAAAGTTTCTTATCATCCGAAATAAGTTAATAATGAAAAGCACACTCACCGAAGAAAGTCTGGCGACAAAAGAAGATCGTCTTCTAAAATAATAGCTTTATTTGCTCCGGAGTTCAGATTAAAAATGTTGTACACGGAGAACCGAAAGTGCATGTTAAGTCTCGTGTAGGTGCCATTCCATCCCTGAGGCCGGTGGACACGCACTGGGAGGCTTGAAAGAAAAACTTAGTTTTAGGCATTGCATTTATTTATTAAGAAAAACGTATTTAAAAGGATTTCCCATTTAAAATAGGAATTTAATTATTTAAATAACTTTTCTTTATGGTTTATGTCTGAGCTTTCTAGTCTCTTCTTCCTCTCTTTTTGACCTGAATTCACTCCATTTCCAAACATTTTGAAAGTTACATTTTAAAATCTGAATGATCAAGTTTAGACTTACTCAAATAATGATGCTAAAGAACTTATCTCCTTATTATATCCATCAATGAAGACGAAAATAGGTGTTTCGGCTGCTCCCTCGATGCTAAGCAAATTTAAAACTTGTCTGGAAATAATGAAAATAAAAATGGAATTAAAATAAAAGGAAATATTTTTCCTCGTAGAAAATAATCGCCATAATACAGGGTGAGCCATATAAAAGTGGACCCAAGAAAATATTTCAAATTTCTTTTTATGCATAAAATTTTCTTGGGACCCCTTTTATGTGGCTCACCCTGTATAAAGAATAATGTTAAAATACAGTTTTTATCACGATGTACTGAATTTAAAAAAAATAAATGCTAAAAAAATTACACGAAACTAAATACAAGTTTTTACAGCACGGTAACAATGACATAATTAGGCATACTCATTATACGCACGTGCGTATGCTTTTTTTCTTCGCGACTCAGTTCAACCATTTCATACGAACATTCATATACGTGTTTGTACGCACAACTTTAGTAAGTAAAACATTCTCACAATAACGGTTGGTTCGTGTCTTATCCCAATAAAAGTAACATTAATTCATTTGTGTATTGGTTCGCGTATTCAACCTTTCAAATGTTCCGTGCGATGATTCCTCATTTCACGAAGGTCAAGCTTGTCGCCCCTCCTCTCGAGTTGGCCTGGTGAAGTAGTGATTTGGTTTCTTGTACTCTCCACCTCTGAGAGAGGTTGTTCTGAGCCAGGCGTCTAATGTTCTTTTGAAGATGTCCATCGCAACACTACTCGCGTTCCTTAGTTCCTTGGGCAGCTGGTTAAACAGTCTTGGTCCTCTCGCAACAAAACTATTTTCCTTCAGGGTTGAGGATGTTCCCTGTCTAGCCTTTAATTTGGGAAACCGACACAGTCTTCCTTCTTTAGTTTCCACTGTTTATTTTATTATTTATTCATTTGTTTATAAATAATCTTAATACACTTTCTTGTGACGTTTGATTTATTTTGGATTTTCTTGACCTCGTGCGTACAGTTTTTGAATGTGTAGTTATGCCCATGCGATAAGATCAAGATCCCGTACTTCTTTCTTTTTCTTTTTTACCTCGAAGAGAGTCTCAAAACAGTGTTACTGACAAACATTCATGGTACTGAACGAGCATTTCACAGCTGGGGAACAGCGACAGCATGTAGAATCTACTGTAAGGTGTAAATAAAGGGCTCTGACGGTGCTATCTTTGTAACGACACCATTCACCGTTGGCCGGAGGTGTTAATGAAGTACTTGCGCAGGATACGAAATTCTTTGTTGCTCTATTTGCTCTATTGCTTCCTTACGTCCACGTTGTAACGCGAAGAACTAGTTAATTAGCATGTGATCCAAATATAATTCTCATGTCCAATAGCATGTCCATTGTCCATACTTTATGATGTATTTGAATCTGACCATATCCCATTTGTAGTAGGGCTTGATTGTATGGTAGCACCTGACTTAGACAATGACTGTGATAATGCTGATTACTATAAGGTTAATTGGTCAAATCTTAGCCACTCTGAGGTAGATTACTATACAATGCAGACTGATGCACTGCTAAGGCTTGTGAGGATTCCTGCAGAAGCTTTGGCTTGTAGAAATCCCTTCTGTGATGAAGTAAAACATATAGATCTCTTAAATAAGTATTACGGTGAGCTTGTACATGCCATTAAGGCTGCGAGTGGAAGTAGCTTTAAGAATAAAAAATAGGGAAAAGTAAATGTCAATCCAGAGTGGTCAGAATACTGTACTGATTTGTAGAAATGTATTCGTAGAATGGGTTGCCCTGGGAAAACCTAGGCAGGGGGAACTCTTCCAACTGAAAAATAGAACTCGTGCTAGATTCAAGGGTGCTCTTCGATTTATAAGGAAAAATGAAAAGAATTTTTGAAAAGAATCTCAATCCAGAAAATTAGGTAATAGCAATACTTCCAGTAATCTTACCTTGCCAAATGTAATAGAGGGTGTACATGGTGCAAAAAACATTGCAGAACTGTGGAAAAATCATTATGAAACTCTATTTAATTGTCTCGGGGGGAATAGACTAAATATATGTGTAAATGTAGAAAGCTCTGAGGAGCTACTAATTAATGACTCAGAAATTTGGCAGGTTATTCATAAGTTATTATGATAACAAAAGTTGTGACCTAGATGGCATACAAGCAGAACATTTAAAATGTTGTAGCCCTCGTATAATACCTATGATTGCAATGTGTTTCACAAGCTGTATGATGCATGGGTACTTGCCACAGTCCATTTTGTCAGTTGTATTGTTGCCAGTTGTTAAAAATAAGGGTGCTAGTATCTGTGATAAGAATAATTATAGGCCAATAGCACTTGCCAGCAGGGGCGGATTAACTATACTTGGGGCCTGAGGCTAATTTTATTTTGGGGGCCCTTTTCTATAGATTTTTATTAACAATACACGTACAGTACGTAGTACATTTAGGGCCTAAACGAATTACATGTACGGTGCTTAGGTTAATTGAGAAACAAATATAAAAGAACCTTAACACGGTATATTTTGCCGTTTGCTAAAACAAAACTATTAAAAACAAACTTTACTTTATAGGGCCTATAAAACGTAAAATAAAACAGGGAATTTGTCAGTTTGTATACTCTGCCATATTTAATCAAAGTAGTTTGTCTTTCGAGCTTTCTGGTTTGCGAAATCTCGAATTATATCATTGAAACTCAGTTCCCGCAAAATGTTACTGTCCATGTACCGGGTGATTACAAATGATCTTCCCGATTTTAAACATTTATTGTGAAAAAACTAGCAAAGCTACAACAAAAAGCAAGATATACAAATAAAGAACTCGATAAGTTTTATTTACAAACTATTGAAGTTCAATATGAGCTCATTTTGTCGCTCTGCAGACATCAAAATGGTATTCTGTTTTCCTCCACACAATTTGTAGCATATCATATTGAACTTTTCTAACAGCCTCGCGTATCCTTTCCTTCAAATGTTCCAAAGTTGTTGCCAGTGGTGGAACAAAAGCTTCATTTTTGACATATCCCAGAGGAAGAAGTCAAGGAGAGTTGGATCGGGCGAACAAGCCGGCCAAGGAATGGGCCCCCCACGCCCGATCCAACGATCGGGCAATTGCTCATTCAGGAATGTTGTAACCTCACTGTGAAAATGGGGTGACGCACCATCCAGCTGAAACCACACATTAGCTTTGTCCTCTAGCAGCTGGGGCACCAGCCACAGATGTAGCATATCGCGGTAAATAATACGGTTAATTGTTTGTTCAGCAAAGAAGAATGGACCGTACACTTTCTCAGCGGGGAGAGCATAAAACACGTTAACTTCAGGGCTATCTCTGACGTGTTCAATATTACAAATAAAAATTCCCTGAAATATTCTTTAATTGTATATCTTGTTTTTCGCTGTAGCTTTGTTAGTTTTTCATAATAAATGTTTAAAATCGGGAAGATCATTTGTAATCACCAGGTACATCAGTAAGACCATATTCAGCCGTTCTTGTTTTATTTTTGCTCTAGCTTCATCCTTTATCCGCTTCAGCTCTGAAAAGCCGCGTGAATTTGGGTTTCTACAGCACAGACTTTTTAAAAAATGATACAGTGAGACACATCTTTTTACAAATGTTTCAGTTCAAAAAATTAAATATAAACAAAATATTTATGAACATAAAATTTTAGATTAACAATGAAGCTTGCAAAATAATAATCAAGGGTCACTGGCAATATCTGGCATATTAACGCTGAAATAAATTCCATTGAAATTAACACAGTCACCCTCACTTGATTGGATCCACTTTGATTGGGGGCCCCCCTCAAGCATGGGGCCTGAGGTTTCAGCCTCAAATGCCGCATTGATAATTATAATCCGCCACTGCTTGCCAGTATACTTTCTAAGGTGTTAGAATGTGTCATTTATAATAAGATAAGTACTTACTTGCAGACTTATGACAATCAGTTTGGCTTTAGAGTGAAACATGGTATGGACATGTGTATTTATATGCTAAAGGAAGCCGTCCTAAAGTACAAAATGTCAAGTAGCAATGTATATTCCTGTTTTTTGGATGCATCAAAAGTATTTGATAGAGTTAACCATCTCAAACTTTTCAAGAAACTCTTGTGTCGAGGGGTACCTAAATATATACTCAGGATACTTGTATTCTGGTATACAGAGCAGATCATGTTTGTAAGATGGAAAAGCACTGTATCACCTGGTGATACAGGTAACTAATGGTGTTAGGCAAGGGGGTATATTATCTCACCCTATCTTTTCTGTATATACTGTACATGGATGACCTTACCAATGAACTAAAAACTGCACGTACTGGCTGTCATTGGAAAAGAAAAAAATTAATCATTTAATGTATGCTGATGACCTTGTTCTTCTGTCACCCTCTCCCCATGGGCTGAGAGTACCATTAGAGATATGCGAACAATATGGTATTAAAAATGACATCACTTATAATGGAGCATAGAGTTGTATTTTGATTTTTAGGTGTAATCTATTGAAACATGTATCATGTGGGTCTTTTGAAATGAATAGTCAGACAATACCTCTCAAAGACACATGTAAATACTTAAGTCATGTAATTACTCACGAGCTGCGAGATGAACTTGATATTGAGAGGCAACGTACAAAGCTGTATGTACAGGGTAACATGCTCGTAAGGAAATTTGGTATGTGTTCAGAATCAGTTAAAATTTATCTTTTTAGAACTTACTGTACTGCATTGTATACATCCCATCCGTGGTAGAACTATTAAAAAACTGTTATGAATAAACTCACTGTTGCTTATATTATTATTTTGCATATGCTATGTAGGGAACAAAATGGTGCAGTGCCAGTTTTATGTACCTCTCACCTAAGGGGTTCCAAAAAATCTTAGCCCTCCATTTGCAGCTTACATGTTTACTTATATAAAAATAGTTTTTAGTGATTATAAAAATATATAAAATTCTTTATTTATTGCAGGTATTAAAATTACTCTAGCTGATAAAATGATAATATAATGGCTTCTCAATTAATTGGTGATTCGGAGAGGCAACGTGTGATAGATCGCGTACGAGCAATAACATTTCGGGAAGCTCGTGATGCTAGAGCCACCTTTATAACACGTTCATGGGTTGCCAAAGAGTTGCGAAGAAGTGAGGACTTCGTCAAAAGAAATTGGAATAAAACTTTGGATGAATGTGAAATGGATACAACCAAATCTGGGCGCCCAAATTTGCCACTCTCTCAGGAAACAAAGGACATCATTGAAAGCGGTACGCGTAAGCGGAAAAACAGCTGTGCTAAACTTTCTAGAGAGATCGAAGCGTTGAGAGGAAAGAGCGTTAGTGGTGAGATCATTCGACTGTACCGTCATAGGCAAGGTTTAAAGCCTTGGCATGAACTTCCAAAGCCAAGAAAAACTCAACTTAACATCAATAACAGAATGTGGTTTGCCCATTATCTTGAAGATTGGGATGTGGATGATTTCATGCATTTAGCTGTCTCTGATGAATTTTTTGTTTACGTAACACGTCGGCCTAACTACCAAAATGATCGTGTGTGGGCCACAACACCAGATGAAATCGATGACAATGAACATTATCGCGAATTATTAAAAAGTCCAGACTGTGTTGGTGTGTTTGTTTTGTTCACTGCAGAGAAGCTCATGTGGGTGCTGAAGCCAAATGGTCAGAGTTGGGTTCAAGGCCGTAACTACCTATGAGGTCACCGAGGTCCGGACCTCGGTAATTATTTCCTAAAAAAAAAAAAAAGAGACTGAACCGTTCTCCGTGTATGAAACGCATATTACCGCTTTTCTTTTGAAAAGAGGGAGCGTCGAGCGTTTTGTGTTTTGTGTATAGCTTGGGTTGTGTTTGTAGATGTCATTTTGGTCTGAATTTTGCTCGTCCCGCCGCGCTCGAAAAAAATCTGGACCTCACTAATTTCTAAACTCTAGTTACGGCCCTGGTTGGGATGGACAGTATTTTCGTGATATTATTCTATCCCAGCATGTCATTCCTTTTCTAAGAAACCCAAACAATGTTATGGATGTCGATCAGGTCACACTTCTGCACGATAAGGCCCCCTGCTTTAAGTCATTAGCCACTCAACAGTTGTTGCGGAACCATGAGATCGATTTCTTTGGAAATGAAGAATAGCCAGGAAATTCTCCTGACTTGAACGTCTGTGAACACATTGGATCAGTTATAAAGGACAAGGTTGAATGTCTCTTGTTTCAAGAACCTGCAGCAAATCGATTTTCGAAGGATACAATGACGCAACACATTGAAACTGTTTTAGCAAATTTGCGTAACGATCAAGATCTATTCACGTCACTTTTGGCAAGCTACCCAAAGCGAATTCAGGCTGTCTTGGAAGCCAATGGCGGGAACACCAAGTTTTAATCGTTTCTCATTAAATGCAGGATTAAATTCTCTTTTGTAAGGTATGTTTAGTTTTACTGTACCTCTAATGGTTTAGGCCATGGGCGGGGGGCTAAGGTTTATTGGAGCCCCGTATATAACGGTCTTGGTTCAAACAACTGCTGGTTTACAATACCTTATTTTTGTAATGTAGCAAAGATTATATATACATATTAAGTTGTTTGTTTTGTTTGTTATGCCTGTTAAATTTGTTCTTCGTTCATTTAAATACAAAATCACCCGCTACTTTTGATGTTTTGGAGAGGAACACGAACTTTTATTTCAACAAAAATTTAGTTACATTCTTCACGTATCTCCGTGAGACGGTCTACTCCTCTGTCTGAAGAACCTTCAAGAGAGTATCGTCCCACTATCAAAGTTCATTTAGATTTACATTATTTATAGCCTAACCTACTTTGGCTTCATAAAGGGAGATGTTAATCCATCGACACTTACATTAAAGAGTGAAAGTGGCAGGAGAGGACCTTACCCTGCTCCATAAGATGCCTATTAAACACTACGGCGGAACATTTCAAAATTTAATCATATAATCTTGTAAGTTATATCAAACCTTCGACATCACATATTCCTTTTTTCTGTTCCCAAATAAAATATCGTGATTAATTCTGTACCTCTTCCATTATGCTTATTTACAACTTGTTTCAAGCAAAAATACACGAGTAAAATAACTACTCGACTTTTCAGCATAGATCAAAGCAGTTTTTCAATTTAGAGAATGGGGAAACTGCTGCATTGGGTATGTAATTATTACTAGATAGGATGTCACCAAATTCCCTGTCCCCGCAGCTCATTAAGTGAAGTGAAGACACTTATGCGTGAAATATAGGTTTTAACTCCCTATGATGTTGGTAAATCGGAAGTTAGCACAATGGGACGCATTTGTTGACCTGAGCGCCGTGCCAGTTTCTGGCCCTCACAACGCGGATTAATATCTTTGTAGGCCCCAGGCACTTACGTCTCGGATGTCAAATTTCCACACACCAAAAATAACTTTTTTATAGGTATGCTACAAAATTTTATATTTCAACCATTACAATGACATGCTGAATGAAATGTTCGTACGTTCCACTAATTGGAACAATTAATTTTTACACTGCTACTTTTCTGCTCTTTCTTTTCGCAAAATTTCGCAAAAAAAAAAATTATGAGCAATAGAGGAAAATTATTTTCCTGATTCAAGGATTAGGTAGGGAGGAGGTACGAGTACACAACACTGAATCTTCATCACCTATTGCTCACCATTGTTTATAATATATTTTCGTTGGCTCTAGGCACAGTGCCTCTGATGCCTAGGCCATAATCCCGCCTTGAGCCCTCATCACTGATTGCTATTATTATATCATCAAATTCATTTCGAACAAAATCGTAATAAAAACATTCATAAGCTCCATATGTACATAACTTTAGATTACCACTCCCCTGGACATAACCATCAAGAGAAAACAATATATCAAAAAAACAACATCGTCAAATTACAAACACATTGCTCAGCAGAGCAATGATCTATATCCCGGAGTAAAACCGTTTTAACTCTTTGATCAAGCATAATTTCAGACACTGCTCTGAAGTTCAAAAAAGTTAAATTCAAATCATAATCAAAGTTAAATTTCTCACTCTTTGCACAAGCAATAGTGCCGTCACCGGATCTCGATCACGGGGCCGATAGATTCGTAGTTAGGGACGCTAACCACTACACCACCGAGGTATATATATATATATATATATATATATATATATATAATATATAATTTTATATATATATTGCACACAGACCGTGCACGGTGTGTGTAATAAAAAGTTTTTCAGGGAATCATTGAGTTGTAATATATCCAAAGGTGGGCACCGGGCCTCAAAAGGACCGACGGTCCCGGTCCCGGTCCTTGCCTCAAACTGGACCGACGGTCCCGATCACGGTCCTTCCTGAAGATAGGACCTAGGAACGACTCGGTCCTCGGTCCTTATATATAATATAAGTGAAAAATTTGATTAAAATGAAAAATTGCCGGGATTGCCGGGTTCAGTTCTTCCGCTAGGAGCTCCAGTTGCTTGACTTGAAGTTGAAGCACTAACATCAGTAGATTCTTCGTCTCCTCCAGGTGTTGAAACAAGTTTCAGTTCAGTCTCAGTCTCTTTCTGAGTCTTCTGGAGGAAACGATCCATCTTCTTTAGAACTTCAAATAATCACTAAACACACTAAAATCACTAAAAAGGACCGTCCGAACCGGACCGTCCGGAATTGCTTAAAAATGGACCGTCGCTCCTCATTTCGGTCCTCACTGAGAAAATGACCGACTTTCCCGCTCACGGTCCTTAAAAAGGACCGAGTTCCTGGAGTTCGGTCCTTTTGGAACTCGGTCCTGCCCACCTTTGAATATATCATTATATATATATATATATATATATAGAGAGAGAGAGAGAAACATCCTTTGCAGATGAGCAGAAAAATCAGCGATGCAAATGAGGTGGAGGTCGTGTAGAGGGACAGGAACAAAATATAGAAATGGTCAGAAGACAACATGACATGCAACACCGAGAAATTTCAGTTCTTGAGATATGTAAAATTGAGGAACTTAGACTGCATATTATGCTTCAGATAGACAGGAAATTCAGAGAAGCACGAAAGCGATCGATTCGGGGGTAATAATGACCGATGATGCCAAATTCGAAACACAAAATCAGAAAGCGATCCATCCATCCATCGTGTTCTGCCTATCAGGCAGGTCCAACTCATGTGTCCCGCCAAAGTGTTCTATCCTGAGCTATCCTTTTCATCTCATGGTAGCTCCTGCCTGCATTCATATCATCCAGCATTGCTTTCCTTTTCCTTCCCTCGGCCTTCTACCTTCATATCTACCCTCTATCACCTCCTTCAACAATCCTTCTCCTCTCAGTACATGTCCGATCCATTTCTTCTGTCTTTCTCTTATCACCTTAATGAGTCTTCTTTCCTCCCTCACCTGTTGCAGTACTTCCTCATTACTTTGGTGTTCTCTCCTGTTTATCTTTAGCATTCTTCTCCAAATCCACACCTCAAAACTTTCCAATAGTTTCTTTTCAGTTGTTTTCAGTGTCCATGTTTCTGCTCCATACAGTACCACACTCCATATCAAACTTTTCATTAACCTTTTCTTCAGCTTCAAGTTGAGTTTACCTGTAAGTAGTCTTTTCTGTCTCTCAAAAGCTACCTTACCCATACCAATTCTAGATCTTACTTCCTTATTGTTGGTTAATAAACTTCCCAGATATTTAAATTGCTCAGTTTCTTCTAAGGTCCGATTTCCTATCGTTATGTTCATTTGTGTTCCTTTCCTCCTTACAATTTTCATTACCTTTGTCTTGGTCTCATTAATTCTCATTCCGAATTCTTCCGCCGTTGTTGTCAAGCTATTGACCATTCTTTGCAGTCCTTCCTCAGTACTACAAACAAATGCCTCGTCATCCGCAAACTTTACAGATCTGACCACTTCACCTCCCACTCTGATTCCCTCTTCCAGATCTGAGAGTGCTTCTATTATCATTGCTTCCGCATAGATGTTAAATAACATGGGGGACAGGAAGCATCCTTGCCTAACCCCTCTCCCAACCAATCCAGGCTCCGATTCTCCTCCTGCAACTCTAACATTCATAGTCTGGCCACGATATAGATTTTTTATCAGCCTACGGTCCCTCCAGTCAACATTAATATTCTTCAATATTTCCATTAGTTTCCTCCATTGGATAAAACAAACAAACATTTCCTGATCATGTTCCAGCACTCTCTCTCCCATCATTCTCATAATACCAATAGCTTCTCTTGCTCCGCATTTTGACCTAAATCCAAACTGATCCTCTCCAATGTACTGTTCAGCTCTGTTCGTTAGTCTTCTGGTTAGTATCCTTAGCATTACTTTTGATGCATGGCTGACCAAGCTTATGGTTCGAAATTCTGAACACTTGGTGGCTCTCGGTTTCTTGGGGATAGTAATCATAGAGACTCTCATAAAGTCAGCAGGCCAGTCTCCACTTTCATACATGTTTCTGCACAATACATTCACCTCCTCTCTAGCATCATCTTCTGCTGGTACATCATCTGGTCCTAGGACCTTGCCATTCCTTAAGTTTTTTACAGCCATCTCTACTTCTCTTTCCAATATGTCCTGTCCCATACAATCTACTCCCACCTCATCTGCTTCCTCCATTTCGATGTTATTAGGTTTGTTCTCTTTATCATACAGTTTTTCAATATATTCAATACATTTCTTCTTTATATCTTCTGGTCTTTTCAGTTTTTCTCCATTTCCCCTCTCTATTTCTCGCACTCCCAAGCAGCTACTTTTCTATCTATTTATGTCCATAACTTTTTGGTACATTAAATCAGTTCTTCCTTTCCTTTCTAATTACCTCCAATTCCCTGCACTACTCTCCAAGCCACATCTCTCTTGCTTTATCAGTTTCTCCTCTCAGTTCATTATTCATCTGTCTGTATCGTTGTCTCCCTTCTTCTGTACTTATACTCTTCCATTTTCTTCTCCCTTCCATTTTGTCAAGCATCTCTGTAGTGACTCAGGGTTTCCTTGCTTCTCTTTTCACATAACCGATATTTTCTGTGCACTCTCCTTTATTGTATCCCTCAGTCTACACCATCTTTCTTCACTTGTCATATGAATGTGGCCGTCATTTCTTTGCCTCCTTATCTCTTCATTCACTTTTTAGCAAACACTATCCTTTGTTCTCCCTTCAGTTTTTCAGTATCCCATTTCTTCCCTACTTTATTCTTTTTCAGTCTTCAGCCTCACCATATTTTCATTACCACCAAGTTATGATCTGAGTCAGCATCTGCTCCAGGATAAGCTTTCGAGTTCTTCACTGCATTCCTATATCTCTGTCTTACCAAAATAAAGTCATTTGGAATCTTTCAGTGTCTCCTGGTTTTGTCCATGTGTATCTCCTTCTTTTGTGATTTTGGAACCAAGTATTAGTCACCATGAGTTCTTGCCTTCTGCAAATTCTACTAGCTTTTTCCTCTTTCATTTCTTCTACCTAATCCAAATGGTCCAACCCCCTTCCGTCTTTCCCCTCTCCAATCACACTATTCCATTCCCCCATGATTATTACCTTAGCATTTCTTCCATGGGCTTCAATTATTTCCTTTATTCTATCATACATTTCTTCTACCTCTTCTTCCGGATGGGCGCTTGTTGGCATATACAGTATACACTTGCAAGACAAATGTATCTACTTTTACGCCTTTCATTCTTATCCACATGATTCTATCTGACAAACAGTTTAACTCCTCTACAGTGTTTCTTATCCTCCTCTAAGTAAAATAACAACAACTCTCTCAGCCCTGTCGCCACCAGAATAAATCACTCTCACTTCTCCACTAATAAAATCTCCTCCTTCTCGCCATCTGACTTCCAACAACCTCATGATATCTATACTCAGCCTATTCATCTCTTGTTTGATGTTCTCTAACTTTTCTGGTCTGTCATTGTTCTTACAAAAGAACGTTCAAAACAAGGGACAAAACAGTAATGATTCCCCTGCTGAAAATACTGATCATATCAAAACTTGAATACTGCTCAGTCTTGACGTCCCCAAATAAAAAGGAAAGAAACTAATAAACTAGAAGAAACTCGGAGACATTCATAACTAAGGTTGATGACTGCAAAGAACTCAACTACTGGGAAAGACTACGTAAACTAAATCTGTACTCCCTGGAAAGAAGAAGAAAGAGGTACAACCATAATCCACATATGGCAAATGATCGAAAAAACTGGTACCAAACTTCAAACTAAACCCAATTACCATCCAAACAACTCTGGAAAATAGGAAAGGCAGACTGTGTAGTGTTCCCAAATTAAAGATCCGACAAGGAACCTCTTCAACACTGAAGGAAAATAAAAATAGCTTAGTTGTTAGGGGTCCAAGACTGTTTAACCAGCTTCCAAAGGACCTCAGAAATGTTACAGGGGTCAAAGTTGAAGTCTTCAAAAGAAGACTAGATGCCTGGCTCAGGACGGTACCAGATGAAGCGGGTGTACTGGCTAGTGCGGGGGAGAGCGCAAGAAAGCAACTCGCTCCTCCACCAAGCCAGGCCAACTTGACCTTCGTGTGAAGAGATCAGCACACGGAACTTCAACGAGGTTGATGAGTTATATATACTGGTAAATATTCCTCTGAACAAAAACCAGCAATTAGTGACCAGAAGATATTTTCTAGTCAATTTGATTTCATGTGGAAATGAGCAGTTTTCGAAATATGTTCAGTTTTTGTATTGAAGACTCGCAAATTTAGAAACGAAACAGAGGTCAAATTCTTTCAAAATACATCAAAATTAACCAGAAAAATATTTACTGGTGAGGGCACAACGTAACCTAACCATACGTAACCTAACTCTCTAACCCTAACCTAACCGGACCTATCCTAACCACACCTCAGCAATACATATAGTTGTAGCCTATATGAACAAAATGACTAACCTGAAAAATCGAGCTTGGGGTGGATATAAATCTGCAATAGCAGAAAGAAAGTGAAGAAGAAATGTATTTTGATCACTGTGCTGAGAAAGAAATAAGCAAAGCTGGGCACAAACCGTTAATCCGTTAATCGTTAATTAACGAAGTTAACTTTTTCATTAACGATTTAACTTTTAAGTTAACTTTGAAAATCATTATCGAACTTTGAAAATCATTATCGGACTAATTAACTTCCGTTACATTTAACTTCCGTTAACTCAAGTCCGTTAACCCAAAAAATTCATAAATAAACGTTTAAAAGTTTCTATTATTTTCAGTGCTGAGCAGGTGCGCAATTAATCCGCCACTGTTAATAGTGATGAACGAATTTCCATTTCCGCAGTGCAAAATCAGGCGATATATTTGTTTCCGTCGCCACAATTTGTGTCTTACCAAATATGGTAGTTATTTATGGCATTGGTTTGAGCAAAACATGGTCGACGTAAAATCAGGCGGAAAGATTTGCCATTTGAGTGAATGTTTCAACTTCTTTCAAGAAATATCACGAGCATTTAAGGCACTTTCAATAATATATATGTAACAATTACAACAAATAACTACATTCGTTTCATTTGCAGTCTGTCTCTTGCGCAACATGTTTGTGCTAGTGAATATTTAAAAATAATCGTTGTCAAGTAAGTCATGTATTTATAATATGTCTGTGAGTACCTTATTAGTAGTCTCCTTGATACATTTCAAGAACCATAAAACTGATCAGGTAAGATTTCAATTCTCATGTCACTTTGTTCTCTATGGGCAAGGACATCCTGAGGGCCAAGAGATCATCCCTGTCTGATGAAAACTTTGATATGCTAATTTCATGAAGGGCAAACATGCATCTCATGGACAAAATGGAGAACGAGAAGAAGAGGGAAAATTAAATTATATATATATTGTGTTTTTCATTTGTATAATAAAAGTTAACGTTAACGGTTTATCGGTAACTTCCGTTACATGTTTAACGAATTAACGGATTAACGGTTAACGAAGTTAACTTTTTGGTTAACGGATTAGCGGTTAACGAAGTTAACTTTTTGGTTAACGGTGCCCACCACTGGAAATAAGTAACAGGCCCGTAGCCAGCTTTTCCCAGGCAGGGGGGGGGGGGGTGTCCGCTCGAATTTTACGGTAATGTAGCAAAAGTGAAGTAGGAAGGTACAGAGAAGGAAACCAGGGAACAATATGCCGCACGCAAAGATCGTCAGGGCCTGGAGGGCGTCTGAACACTTTCCTTCATGCCTGAGTCAGATCTTATTTTATACACGATATCACACACACTTTGGTCATAAGTGAAGTAAATACACATAAATATCTGCAGCAGTATTTACTTTTGAGCTAAAGAAGCTAAATAAGATAAAGAAAATTTATTCCTAGACTGGAAATGGAAGAAAAGCAAACTTAAAATAAAAGAAATTCTTAAATTCCCTTGTTAAAAAACTTAAATATCACCAACATCTGTCATTCAAAGAGAAAATATTTTTTCCAGAGGGGGGCTCGATCGAGCCCCTCGAGTCCCCCATAGCTACGGATATTTTCTGTAATGGTATCTCCTGTTACCCGGTCGAAGCATCCAACTTTTAATGTCCTTCCAGAGGCGTTCAATGTTCTGTGTATGGAGCGTAGGATCGTCCAGATCCCCAAAATTTTCACTGTGATTTATCACTTTGTGAGTGTACCCAAACTGTCCAATAGTGTGACACGTTCGCCAGCAATCACAAATAACACTGGTCTGCGTGATTTTAAAGGTCAAGGATATGTTTGTTGTTCTTAGGTCAGTTTCTCACGCTGATTCCAAAAATCGCATCCATTTTTCTCAATCAGGTCAACTTTTCGAAATATAAACACTTTCTAGAAATTCTCATTTCCCGTTTTATTGGTAGGTGAGCGATACATGTAGTAGCATATGTCGACTGGTATATACATACAGGCTTTACAGGCTATTTTTATAGATCTCAAGAAGGGTACAGCACACTATAATAGGCTAATCAGGGATGAATGGCCTCTTCAGGGACTTCCGCTTGTGCCGGGCAGACACCACATCCCTCTTCAGGCACCAGCAGTAGTCGGCCAGCATATCTAAAAAACCTGACCTGATTGAGAAGAATGGATTACATTTCTGAATTCAGCGTGCGAAACTGATCCTAAATCAGTTGAAAAACCTCTGACCTTTGAAAAAAAGATTTGAAACGCAGGCCAGTGTAATAATTGAACCCGGTTTAATGACTTTGAAATTGTTTGAATTAGCGGTATAAGTGTCTTTGCACTCCGGTTTTCAGCCGGTAATGTAAACGGGACTCTTTTCGTTCGTAATGTATGTTGGCCTAAGCTTTATAATTATTTATTGCTTTCTAATCATTTGCACACAACAATATAAAACAGTTTTCCACGTTATCTTTCGTAACGATTCAGAATACTATATTATGTTATCGTGTTAAGGTGTGGGTATGAAAAAACTATTTAGGGCTATGGGTTGATTGCCTGTGCCCTCATCCGTTGGAAATTTCCAACAGACGTCAGTGGAGGGTTACCGACAAAAGCCCTATGTTTTTTCGTTAGAGAGTTATAAATATGTAGGTCTTTAAAGGACCTTTTTATATTTAAGTGATTACGGTAATTCTAGCGTCGGGATTTGCGCGACGTACAGTATACTAGAATGAAAATAATTTGCCTCACCTTATTTTTGTTGGGTCTTTGTTTGCTTCGATGTAGGGCGTTACGATCATCTTCGGTGTAGGGCCGCCACGATCGAGTTTCGCGACGAATTTACTTAAGGTAATTAATATAGGCAGTCACTATATAAACCCCTGAAGGAATAGGCCTATCCTTTTTTAGTCATTAGGTTTTAAATTATAAGGAATTCACTCAGAACTAGAGGGGGGACAAAGACATCCTCCCAGTTTAAAGCTTCGCTGTAACATAAACAGCCCTGAGAGCCGTTCCTTGGTTCTGGTGTATTATTTGCCGAACTAGCATGATTTTGTTGTGTCTACTACCTTTTGGTAGACTAAATAATAAATTGGGTTTTCTTGTTGCTATGTGGGGCTGATTCATACGTACAGGTTCTTTGTACGTATGGCAATTCAATTATTTCATTCCCAATAGGCTATGTCGCCAATCCCGAGGCAATTTTGTATAGATATTTAATTCAATTAATTAATAATTTATATTTAATTATGAAATAAATGTACCACATATGATACCATGTTGTGAGTGCGTATAGTTTTTCCATATACTGGGGGGGCCCGGAGAAAAATTTGTATGTTATAGATCAAAATTTTTTGACAAACTGTGTAAAACATGTAAAATGGATCAAAAGAATGAAGTAGAAATTTAGGAAGAGAGAGGTTACTCAAGACCTATTCAAATATGAAAGTTCAAGAGGCCAACTTCTCAAGTTTAGTTAAAGTTATGTCAATCAGTTTGACTCCCTTTAGGTATAGGAAATTTATGGGATTAAAGTAAAGTTATTAAGCATTTTAACTTTGCTCAGTTTGTGTAAGTTTTATAAGTCACCAGTCTTAATTTTTTCTTGTAAAAGTTGTCTGGCTTTCAAAGCAGTCTTTCTTTGAGGCCTGTCTGGTTTAGTCTGAGTTACATCAGGCACATTGAGAGATTCCTCCCCAATAGTATCCTGATCCATCCTTTGGGTAATGGTTCTAATTTAGCCCCACACTCCAAAGGATATAGTAATGTGATATCTCTGGTGGTCTCACCAGTTGCTGTTTTCAGTTTTACAACCCTGGTAACTTCGTCTTCACCAGTTTTGAGTTCCAAGACTTTTCCCATTGACCAATGTTGTCTTGGTGTCTTGTCATGTATCAACACAATGTCCCCAATTTTGACTGAATCATTCCAACTTTGTTTTGTTTAGGTATAGGAAATTTATGGGATTAAAGTAAAGTTATTAAGCATTTTAACTTTGCTCAGTTTGTGTAAGTTTTATAAGTCACCAGTCTTAATTTTTTCTTGTAAAAGTTTCTGGCTTTCAAAGCAGTCTTTCTTTGAGGCCTGTCTGGTTTAGTCTGAGTTACATCAGGCACATTGAGAGATTCCTCCCCAATAGTATCCTGATCCATCCTTTGGGGTAATGGTTCTAATTTAGCCCCACACTCCAAAGGATATAGTAATGTGATATCTCTGGTGGTTTCACCAGTTGCTGTTTTCAGTTTTACAACCCTGGTAACTTCGTCTTCACCAGTTTTGAGTTCCAAGACTTTTCCCATTGACCAATGTTGTCTTGGTGTCTTGTCATGTATCAACACAATGTCCCCAATTTTGACTGAATCATTCCAACTTTGTTTTGTTAATTGTTTATGTCTTTCTCTAAGACTTGTTAAGTATTCTTCTCTCCATTTTGTTATAAATTGAGTCTTGATTTGTGTCAAATGTTTGTATTTAGTTCTTTGTGTCCTATTTCCCAATCTGGATCCTCTGTACTGTTATGTTCAGATTCTGGTAACATGTTTACTGTTTCTCCCTTAATTAGGTGGTTTGGTGTGAGAGGTTCTGGCTCATTAATACCATCTCCCACATAAGTTAATGGTCTGTTGTTGACAACATTTTCAATTTCTGACAGAATAGTCATGAGTTCAAAAAGTTGTAGATGTTTTGTCCCAATAGTCTTTTTAAGGCAGTTCTTTACAGTTTGTATGTTTCTTTCCCAAATTGAACCATACCATGGTGTATTAACAGGAATGTACTTCCAGGTTATGTTGTGTTTGGTTAAATGAGTTTGTACTGTTTCACTGTCACAAATCTGATGAATAATTCTTTCACCAGATTTGAAGTATGTGGCATTGTCTGACCATATAGTTTTGGGTACAGAATTGTGTGCACAAAATCGTCTGAAAGCAGCAATAAAAGCTTCTGCTGTCAGATCTTCTACTATGTCTAGACATATGGCACGTGTGGCAGCACAGGTGAAGAGTACAATGTACACTTTGTATTCCTTTGAATCCATTTTGTCTCCAAAACTCACATTTACCGCTCCAGTGTAGTCAATACCCGTGGTTTCAAATGGCCGAGTAAATGTTACTCGTTCCACAGGTAGGTCTGGAGGGCTTGGGGTCTTAAAGGGTCGTGAATGGATACGTTTACAAGGAATGCATGTGTTTAAAATTTTCTTTTTTCAGTTCTACCCTTTGGTAGCCAGTAAGTTTTCTCAGCTCTGTCAGGGTTTGTGGGACTCCCATGTGGTGTATTTTGTTGTGGGTATCCCTGATGATGAGTTTTGTGAAGTGATTTCTCCTTGGAAGAAGAATTGGGTGCTTAGAGTTGTAAGTCAAAGTTGACTTGTTAAGCCTTCCTTTACACCTTATCAGACCCTCTGTATCCAGGTACAGATTTAGATCCATGACAAGTGAAGGAATACCTTTGTTTAATGTGCTACTGGACCTAAGATACTTCAACTCCTTGTCAAATTCTGAAGCTTGTATCTGTTTGAGCCAGTATTTTGTTGCAGTTTCTGTTAAGTTAGAAAAGGCTTTCTGAGGACAGTGTTTGAGAAGGTAGCTATTGACAAACTTGCAGCAATAGACTGTAATTCTCAAGAGTTTGTTTAGGTCTGAATAAAGGTGATAGTCAAATATAGGTTTGTCCTCAGTGATCTTTTCAGTTGTTGTAGAGTTGAGTGTGAGGTTAACTACTTTGGCTGGCCAAAGATCCTCACATGTTAGCCATTCGGGCCCTTCATACCAGATTTTATTTGTTTTCAACAGCTTGTAAGAGAGCCCTCTTGTCAAAAAGTCTGCAGGATTCTCTTTTGTTTTTATGTACCTAAATTTGATACCAAGGTTTGTGTTTGCAGTTTTGATTTCTGTTAGTCTGTTTTTCACAAATATTTTTTGCAAGAAGTTGTATCTGTGTTGGTCACCCATGTTAGACAAATTTGACTGTCTGTCCTAAGTAAATGTTTGTTATGTCAACTTCTTTATACACTTGTGAAAGAAAGTTTGCTGTTTTAACTCCCAATGAGACAGCTAATAATTCAAGTTGTGGTACAGTTTTCTTTTGGTTTAAGGGTGCCACTTTTGCCTTTGAATAAACCAAGTTACTTTCATTTTCACTTGTTAAATAGGCACAACACCCATAAGCTTGTGTGCTGGCATCTGTAAAAATGTGTAGTGTTTGCGATTTCAATCTGTAGCCAGCACATCTTGGTACGTAGATGTCTTGAACTTTGTTCAAGTCTGTGGCTAATTTTTTCCAATGAAGTTGGTCTTCCACTGAAAGTGGTTCATCCCAATCAATTTTCTTTTTCCATAAGTCTTGCAAAAGGGTTTTGGATCTTATGGTTGCTGGTAAATATAATCCAATGGGGTCGAAAATTTTGGATGATTCTGAAAGCACTTGTCTTTTTGTATCGCATTTGGATTTAAGTTATAACTCTTTGTGCAAAGAGTGTCATCGTGTTCAGAATTCTGTTTTAAAAACCAAAGCATTCCAAGTGTTTTCGTGTAATTGTTTGGTTCAATGTTCCCATTGTTGTCTTTTGTTATTTGTTCATTTAATTTAGGAGAATTAGAAAGAGTTTGTACTGTATTCAAACCTCCTACCACTTCAGACTAGTCAATACCCGTAGTTTTAGTGGAGTAAATTTACTCCTCCACAGGTAGATCTGGAGGGCTTGGGGCTTTGAATCCTGTACTGTTTTTGTGTTGTTTGGCCTATGGCCAAGGGAGGCCACAAGACCCTTTTTGTTTGGTCTCTGGCCAAAGGAGGCCACAAGACCCTTGTTGTTTGGTCTCTGGCCAAGGGAGGCCACAAGACCAATGTTGTTTGGTCTCTGGCCAAGGGAGGCCACAAGACCCTTGTTGTTGGTCTCTGGCCAAGGGAGGCCATCAGCCCTTGATGAATTGTTGGGCTATGGCCAAGGTAGGCCAAGCCCTTGATGAATTGTTGGGCTATGGCCAAGTAGGCCATCAGCCCTTTGATGAATTGTTGGGCTATGGCCAAGGTAGGCCATCAGCCCTTTGATGAATTTGTTGGGCTATGGCCAAGGTAGGCCAAGCCCTTTGATGAATTTGTTGGGCTATGGCCAAGGTAGGCCATCAGCCCTTTGATGAATTTGTTGGGCTATGGCCAAGGTAGGCCATCAGCCCTTTGATGAATTTGTTGGGCTATGGCCAAGGTAGGCCATCAGCCCTTTGATGAATTTGTTGGGCTATGGCCAAGGGTAGGCCATCAGCCCTTTGATGAATTTGTTGGGCTATGGCCAAGGTAGGCCATCAGCCCTTTGATGAATTTGTTGGGCTATGGCCAAGGTAGGCCATCAGCCCTTTGATGAATTTGTTGGGCTATGGCCAAGGTAGGCCAAGCCCTTTGATGAATTTGTTGGGCTATGGCCAAGGGTAGGCCATCAGCCCTTTGATGAATTTGTTGGGCTATGGCCAAGGGTAGGCCATCAGCCCTTTGATGAATTTGTTGGGCTATGGCCAAGGGTAGGCCATCAGCCCTTTGATGAATTTGTTGGGCTATGGCCAAGGTAGGCCAAGCCCTTTGATGATTTGTTGGGCTATGGCCAAGGGTAGGCCATCAGCCCTTTGATGAATTTGTTGGGCTATGGCCAAGGGTAGGCCATCAACCCTTTGATGAATTTGTTGGGCTATGGCCAAGGTAGGCCATCAGCCCTTTGATGAATTTGTTGGGCTATGGCCAAGGGTAGGCCATCAGCCCTTTGATGAATTTGTTGGGCTATGGCCAAGGGTAGGCCATCAGCCCTTTGATGAATTTGTTGGGCTATGGCCAAGGTAGGCCATCAGCCCTTTGGAGTAGAGTAGTTTGTTTGTACGTGTCACTGTCTAACCATATAATTTTTGGCACAAAATTATGTGCACAGAATCAGAGCGCAGCAATAAAAGCTTTTACTCTCCGATCCTTGGTTATGTTTAGACAGTTGTTGTGTTTGAGACACATGAAAGAGTAGTGTGTGTGTGTGTGTGTGTGTGTCATTCCTCCGAATCCAGTTGGTCTTCAAAACTTGGATTCACCACTCCAATGAAATTAATACCCGTAGTTATGAATGAGTAAATGTTGTGTATCCTACAGGTAGGTCTGGAAGGTTTGGGGTTTTGAAGGAATCCAATCTGTTTGCAAGGAATGTATGTGTCTGTTGATGAAATCTGTTGTGATTCTTCCTTTAAAAGAAGAATTGGATGTTTGGAGTCGTATGTATATATTTATATACTGTACCGTACGTGTGTGTGTGTATGTGTGTGTGTGTGTGTTTGGTGATGAAATCTGTTGTGATTCTTCTTTTAAAAGAAGAATTGGATGTTTGAAGTCGTATGTATATATTTATATACTGTACCGTACGTATGTGTGTAAATGTGTATTTTGTTATAGGGTTTTATTTTTGGGTTTTGGGTTAGGTTAATCAATTTGGCTGAGTAAAGATCCTCAAACGTTGCATTTGAGACCCTTATATCAAGCCTTGTCTGTTTTATGCCTATATGTCAAATTGGAATAGGTTGGGCCTATATTGGTCAAATAGGAATTGGAATAGGTTGGGCCTATATTGGTCAAATAGGAATTGGAATAGGTTGGGCCTATATGTCAAATAGGACTTGGTGCCTATGTCAAATAGGACTTCGTAGGTTGGGCCTATATGTCAAATAGGACTTGAAATAGGTTGGGCCTATATGTGAAATAGGACTTAGAATAGGTTGGGCCTATATGTCAAATAGGACTTGGTGTGCCTATATGTCAAATAGGACTTCGAATAGGTTGGGCCTATGTCAAATAGGACTTGGAATAGGTTGGGCCTATATGTCAAATAGGACTTGAATAGGTTGGGCCTATATGTCAAATAGGACTTCGAATAGGTTGGGCCTATATGTCAAATAGGACTTCGAATAGGTAATAGGTTGGGCCTATATGTCAAATAGGACTTCGAATAGGTAATAGGTTGGAATAGGGTCACGAATAGGTGTTAGGTGGGTGTAGGTTTGAATTCGTGCAATTGCTTTAGGTCTTTGTGATGTTACAGTTCGAGTCGAATTTTGTGATGTTACAGTTCGAGTCGAATTTTGTGATGTTACAGTTCGAGTCGAATTTTGTGATGTTACAGTTCGAGTCGAATTTTGTGATGTTACAGTTCGAGTCGAATTTTGTGATGTTACAGTTCGAGTCGAATTTTGTGATGTTACAGTTCGAGTCGAATTTTGTGATGTTACAGTTCGAGTCGAATTTTGTGATGTTACAGTCTGAGTCGAATTTTGTGATGTTACAGGTCTGAGTCGAATTTTGTGATGTTACAGGTCTGAGTCGAATTTTGTGATGTTAATGAGTAAGTTAAATTGCTGAAATAAATTTTATAACCTACACCACAGGTTCAATTATAAATTTAGTGTTTTTAATTAGGATAGGCCTTGAGTGTAAAGAGTAAGGCCTACTTTAAGAGGTAGGCCTATTATGTAAGGTAAAGTTAGGTGGGCCTACTAAATAGGCCTATTTGTTGGGCCTACCAAGTAGGCTTATGTTTGGGCCTATTATTTTATAGGACCTCAAATGAGTTAAGCCTGTTAAATTAACAAGGCTTAGTTTTGAATTTGAAGAGTAGGACCTATTAAATAGGCTTAATGTTGCGGGCCTATTATTTTTAGGACCTAAAATAAGTTATGCCTGTTAAATGAACAAGCCTTTGTTTTCGATTAGTGTAAAGGTAAAGGAATCGGTTCCCAGTTTAGGCCACTATATGAAAACTATAGTGGGGTTATGGTTGAAATTAGGGTTAGGCCTACTGAGTTAAGCCTAGCCACTACGTGTGTCAGTGTAAATTTTAGAGGGGTTAGTTCCCCACAGGGCCACCATATGAAAAAACTATATAGGGCTATGGGTTGATTGCCTGTGCCCTCATCCGTTGGAAATTTCCAACAGACGTCAGTGGAGGGTTACCGACAAAAGCCCTATGCTTTTTCGTTAGAGAGTTATAAATATGTAGGTTTTAAAGGACCTTTTTATATTTAAGTGATTACGGTAATTCTAGCGTCGGGATTTGCGCGACGTACAGTATACTAGAATGAAAATAATTTGCCTCACCTTATTTTTGTTGGGTCTTTGTTTGCTTCGATGTAGGGCGTTACGATCATTTCGGTGTAGGGCCGCCACGATCGAGTTTCGCGACGAATTTACTTAAGGTAATTAATATAGGCAGTCACTATATAAACCCCTGAAGGAATAGGCCTATCCTTTTTTAGTCATTAGGTTTTAAATTATAAGGAATTCACTCAGAACTAGAGGGGGGACAAAGACATCCTCCCAGTTTAAAGCTTCGCTGTAACATAAACAGCCCTGAGAGCCGTTCCTTGGTTCTGGTGTATTATTTGCCGAACTAGCATGATTTTGTTGTGTCTACTACCTTTTGGTAGACTAAATAATAAATTGGGTTTTCTTGTTGCTATGTGGGCTGATTCATACGTACAGGTTCTTTGTACGTATGGCAATTCAATTATTTCATTCCCAATAGGCTATGTCGCCAATCCCGAGGCAATTTTGTATAGATATTTAATTCAATTAATTAATAATTTATATTTAATTATGAAATAAATGTACCACATATGATACCATGTTGTGAGTGCGTATAGTTTTTCCATAGTGGGTTTGAGTTGAGCAGAATATTAACCTATACACTCGTTCTTATGTTGCTTCCTTTATTATTCTTCATTTTTATCTTTGCCTCCAATCTTCTGAACTTAAAAAACAATTTATGATTACCTGTAAAAATGCCAAGCATTGATAGCGGTTAAGAGAGCGACAGGAATGGTTTCACGAAAGCCTCCAGCTCGCTAGAAGAAAATTTAACAATTGTTATAATGATTATAAATGATAATATAACTGTTTTAATTTATGCATATTCATTTCGTTAATATTAAATAATGTATATATTTTGAAGATACTGAACAAATATATAATTTCGTCAATAAAGCTTACATTTGATGGTATATTTAATTATATTTAAGAAAGTCAATCAAAGTTGCGATGTCACAGCAATTATTACCGATGATAATCTTAACTCTTTGGGATCAATGGGATCGTCGCATCTGCATATCTCGGGATAACCATCGTACGTCTGGCAGAATTCTTTCAACTGACTTTTCGATGGTAAAATCTCCCAAACGCATTTCGGCACTGAAAAAATACTTTTCAAAAGAATTTATAAGAATTAACCGTCCTAACTTGACATCTGTCACTAAATGCTTCTCGGTAATGTCAAAACTGATTTGTTTATGGGAGGGTTTTGCAATATTGTGACGTATGAATCTGTTTAATGTCAAGCGAAAGCTACTGTTGAAAATCAAGTGTGAAAGTATAAATACATACCTAACAACATAAAATCTATATTTATCATATAACACGAAAATATAAACCCAAATAAACACATCAGTTAGGTCGGCCGCACGCAGGATCGTCTTACGATTCACGACTGACGATTTTAGGTCGTGACGACGAGTCGCGTGTGATTTCACATTGGCAGAATGGGAGCCCCGCACACCGCACACTGCGACATGATTCTGGGGAATCGCAAGACGATCCTGCGTGCGGCCGGCCTTAGAAAACATATTAAAATAAGTATATCACTTTATAATGATATAGTTTTTAAAGGAAGCAACTGTTTACATGAATGGAGCAATAGTGTATTCAGTGCAGTTAGACTTCACACGTTCGTACCTCGAAGTTTCAGTCGTAAATTTATCAATAATAATGAATGAGTGATTAGTAATTACTTTGAATGGATCATTCATTGTACATTCATGTATGGATTTACCTACATAATAACCAGTAAAATCATTAAAAGTAGTTTACCTTCAAAGATAAAAAGATAATATAAGCTTGGATGATTAAAGTTCAAATAAAGAAATTAAAAAATAGGCATATAAAATTAAAAAGAATAATAAGAGCAAAGAAATGCATCTAAAACACAAATTCTGGTAAAGGAAAAATTAAAAAAAAAATTTGATTCAATGTTCTTTACTTGGTAATTTCGGAATGTTTGCAAATATTTGCGATGGTGGAACACCTCGACGATCGTGGGTGGTCAAAAATGCCGTTTCAAACCACACTTTGATTTTTGTGCTATGAACTTTATCCTAAAAATAAAAGAGGTAAGTCTGTTTGTAATATAAATATTTAACATAATAATATTCTCTCATGAGTAAAGCTAATTAACAAAATCAGTGGAATTTACTTCACCTCTGGAAAATATTTTTTTTTTTTTTTACCTGAGTCAATTTGCCAGTGTGGACAGCCATAGTCCAAGTTTCATTGAAAGCTAAGCGACCAATTCTTTCGGAGCCCAAAACTTCAATTAATTTTATTGTGTTTTTATCCAGATAATACGTACAATAGGGCTGCCAAAACATATAATATTAAATTAATTCAAAGCCGCAGGAATAACAATATTTTGAGAGAGAGAGAAAGGGAAGAGAAGCAGAAGAAAAAGGTGCTCGGGCAGTGGCGGCCATGTAGGGTGTGCAGGGTGTGCGGTGTATAGGGGCCCACCAAGCCCTCGACATAAAAAAACAATATACTTTGTATCTATAAAATAAACTATATTAGTGAAAAAAAATTTACAAATTTATTTGCCTATGTGATTAGTTCAAAAGCTTTATTTCAATGTAATTAAGATTCTCACTTTCGCCTAATTTGGAGAAGTTTTTAATTTTCGTATAAAACAGCGGATAACCATACAAAGATCAGACATGGGCAGTAATGTATTTGAAAATACTTAAATACGTATTTAGATACAAATGTATTTAAATACATGTATTTATAAATGGAAGTGGAAGTGGAAGTGGTGGAAAAGAAGGTGGTAAAATAGAAGTTGTTGATGGTGGAAGTTGTTGATGGTGGAAGTGAAAATAAAAATAGCGAATCACACCTGCACCCACTTTTTGATGGAAAATATTTCCGAATAACTTCCAACGATGGTAGTAAAGTGAAGACTTTATGTCTTCTGTGCCACAAAACAATTGCAGCGTCTACTTCTGCGACTTCTCGATTTTATTTGACTAAGCTCATGTTAGTGATTTTATGTGCCTTTTGAAAAGTATCTAAATTGTATTTGAAATGTATTTAAATACATTTTAGGAGTAATGTATTTAAATACTTTCTGAAAACCTGAATTTTACTTAGTATTTAATTACTTTTATTTTCAAGTAATGTATTTATTATTTAAATACATCTAAAGTATTTACTGCCCATGTCTGACAAAGATGTTATACAGAATTCCATAGAATTGTCGACATGACACAAAAATTGGTGGGAAACCTAAAAGTGATTTAACAAAAATAAGACGATTTAGCAAGTGCACGTGTCCACAGGGCCATTGTTATATTTATAGTTATAATTTCAGAAATTTTGTGTGATAAACTTTTTTTTTCTTGTATATAATTTAGTGATTATATTCCTATTTTTCTTTTGCGGCATAATGTCTAATAAACTAAAAAAGATGGATGCCAGTGATGTTACAAAGTGTAAACAAAAAGCAAAGCTTGAGAGCAAGGTAGCAAATTTGCAAAGATCACAGCTTTTATTTCAACAAAGTTACAAACATCTAAAAGTGACAAGGTCAGTGAGATTGAGGTTGCCAGCAATGATCTGTAGATCTACAGAAGCTAGGGCTAACAAAGACCCTAAGATCAGGGCCGACGAGAGCTGCGCCCCGGGCCCCGGGGAAGGATTGTATATAGGCCCCCCCTGTTTACTCAGTATTTTATTATGAATGTTTTTTGTGTACATAACAAGCAAACTGATTATATGTCCAAGTCACTATTCAAAATATACAGTATGAATAAGCAACTGAGAAGAAAATGACCATTTTATTTTTCGAATCAATTATATTAATTCTATTACCATACAATTTACAAATGCAGTACCAGTCCATGCAGGCAAGACAATTGTTTACTGCAAGATTTTCATAATTACAAGTGTACTTTCTTTGCCTTCTCTCTAGCAAAGTGGTAAATGATTCTGATGAAATTTAAAGTACGGTCTAACTGGCTTTCAATTACAATGGTTCCCAGATCCGTCAGTCGGTCTTGGGCATTGGTGGACCGCAGATAATATTTTATCTGTTTCAGTTTGACTATGATAATCTCTATAAAATGTGTGTTCATTAATTATATTTCGTCTCTGTTATTTAATCAATTGCTTTATTAATATTTTTAGATTTTATCGCCCCCTCTTTCCGGGCCCCGGGGATTTAACCCGGCTTCCCCGCCCTCTCGGCGGCCCTGCCTAAGATCTACCCTAAGGTTAGCCCGAGAGAAAGAGAGTAGGGGGTTAAAAGAAAAGAATAGGGAGTTAACAGAAGAGAATAAGGGGTTAAGTAAGTAGCAAAATCTATCATTCGTGGGTTAACATTTATTCAGAAAAAGAGAAAAACTCACCATCATCCGCCGGCAACTGCCGACAAGTCGGAAAAATAGTCGAAGAGAATAGGAAAGGGTGAAAGATGAGAAGTAAAATAAGAACGCTTACAAACCATGCAAACACAGTCTTAACTCAAAAGAAACACTGTCATACCATGAAAACTACAGACATGCAAGTAGAGAGAGGATGAGAAAAGAACAAAAAAAAGTATGACGAGTATAACAAAAAGTGGGTTAGTTTACGCCACGAGCTACATATAAGCTCGTGTTAGTCTTTTTTTTTTTAATAATAATAATTTTACTGCTGGCATATCACGCGCTGACATGTCACAAGCTGGGCAATTAATCGTCAACAGACTCAAAATTCTACCATCATCCCCAGAGTTCCTGTTGCTAATTTTTTTATTATTTTAAACGACGTTAATATTTTTAAAATGCCTATCTAAACGGTTCTTAAACAAACTAACGCTGGTAGAGTTCACGGCGGACGCGGGAACATTATTCCATTTATCAATTACTTTAAACGTAAAAACGTTTTTAGCGATGCTAGTAATAAGTTGTCAGTCCTGAATTTTTAGATTCCGAGTTATGCTATATCATGAATATTGGTGCTAAATTATGTTACCTTATTTCATTTTTAGATAACTGCCTCAGGAAAGCCAAGAATAGGTATTATAATAGTGTAACTGCAAAGGAATTTGAGCGTAAAAATATCCTTAGCCTACCTTACCATGTAAATTTTCAATATCTTCCGACTTTACTAAAAGCAATTGGTATCAATGTAGTCTTTAAGTATAATAATACTGTAAAATCACGCGTAATAAAGAATAGCCCGGATATTCTGATTGGTTGTGTGTATTCGATCGGATGTACACAATGTGACTTAGTATATATAGGCCAAACGGGTAAAACGTTAGATATTAGGGTAAAACAGCATAAATATGCATGTAGAAAAGCAAATAATTCTAATGCATTGTTTAACCATATGTATAGATGTAATCATAGTATTAAGTGGGATAGTTCTAAAGCTCTCGTTAAAAACACAGATATAATCGAAAGGAATATTCTAGAATGTGCATTTATCCATTTTAAAAATAATTTCAATAACAGTGAGGGAATGTATAAAATTGACAATATCTTGTTAAAATACCTTTTGCCCCGAATCAACTCTTGTTAATCTTGTGTCAATCTTTTTGTTTTTCTGTCCCGTTGTATATATTTTTGGTCATCTTGCCTCCACCGTTCATTCCCTGACGAGGTGTACTTCTGAATACACGAAAAACTTGGAATAATTTTTCGTTTTCCTCGTGAGTTTGCATTAGAAATCTGCACGGGCCGATATTTTAGTCCCGTACCCGGCCCGTGTCCGTGTCCGTCAATATTTACGGAGGCCCGCCCGGCCCGGCCCGCTTGAAAATTTATTTAGGTCTGGTCCGGCCCGTACCCGCCCGTTGTGTTTCATGATAAAGTCCGTACCCAGCCCGGTCCGTTCTTTTGTGAAGGACTTTTGAAATAATGAAAATTTTTTTTTTTAATTTTTGAAAGCATTTTAGCTACTTACCACTAAAATAAAGAATATTTCACCAATAGAATTTAATAAAATTCTTACCTTTGGAATTTTATAAATTGTTGTATAAATTGGTGTGCCGTCATGAAATTAATTACTTTTTTGAATGGCTCCTCAAAAATCGATTGGTAATGAAAGTTATAATTACAAAAATTAACATAGACTAATATTTTGGAAAATCCTTTTTCTTTTACTGTAGTTTAAAAAATATTATGAAAAATTGTTTTACGAGATTCAAATTGTACTTCAATGCTCCTATAATAATAATATGATGTGCATTAGCCGGCCCGTTCCCGGCCCGTGTCTACTTTGATTAAACATAGGCCCGCCCGTACCCGGCCCGTATCTACTTTGATGTCCATCGGCCCGCCCGTATCCCGCCCGCGGGTCGGGCAGGGTACGGGCCTACGGACTTACCCGTATTTGTGCAGATCTCTAGTTTGCATCATATATATATATATATATATATATTTTTTTTTTTTTTCAAAGTATGACCGCTCATGGCCACCAAAAGAAAGGTGGATAGCAGAACGAACACAGGACGAAGACTATGAAACAGCGAACGGAAGTGAACAATAGACGGGGAGGAGGGGGGGGGAGAAAAAATATCAGTCACAACTGGTAAAGAAGTCGGGAGCGAAGGAGGAAGGAGAACAACCCGGTTCCCGAAAAGTAGGGACCTTCCGATAGAATAGCGCCAAGCCTATCACAAGGCCCGACGCTCTCCAAAAAGGGAAAATACTCTGCGCGCAGCGCAGAGTAAAGCGGACACTCCACCAGCAGGTGGGCAATTATGAGTAAGATGTTACAATCGGGACATCGGGGCACCCGATCCCCGGCCATCAAATAGCCATGGGTCAGGTGGGTGTGGCCAATACGGAGGCGGGCCAAAGCCACCTCCTTATGGCGCGACCGATGGAAGGAAGAGGCCCAACATCCCAATTTGGGTTTAATCTTGCAGAGTTTGTTATTTGTAGCGCCATCCCAGCGACTCTGCCACCGGGAGCGCAAAAACCTACGGAAGCCAGGGATATAATCGGAAAAGGGGAGGGACACGGGTGAAACCTATAGTCGGCACGCGGAACGGGCAGCTCGATCGGCAGCCTCATTTCCAGCCACGTTAACATGTGCAGGAACCCAGCAAAATACCACCTCCTTGCCACCAGAAGTGACAAGGATATGGCACAGTAGCTGGATTCGTCGGACCAGTGGGTGGACAGGGTCAAAACACTCCAGGCCATCCAGGGCACTGCGGGAATCCGAATAGATGACAAACGATCCATCCGGATGCTCCAGCACCACCTCCAGAGCGCTCAGAATGGCATAGAGCTCCGCCGTGAAAACGGAAGCCTCATCAGGGAGACGGGTACATCGGGGAGCAAGGGCAAACGACTGGGGAACAGCCGCGGCCCCAACGCCTCCCGACGACCTCGAGCCATCTGTGAAGACCGCAACACATGCAGAGTGACACGCTGCATGCTGAAGGAACAGAGACCGAAGTAAGGCAGAGTCAGAATCGGCCCTGCGAACGGGGCGCAACGCCCTACAGCACGCAACAGGGGTGCTCTCCCAAGGTGCAACACCCCTGAAAGAGACCGGTATAACGGATGGAGGAGGAGTGCCCATACCATCGAGGAGGGAGGTCACCGTGTCGGTGAAATACCAACCCCCATCCCGGCAGAACGCCCTCTCAACCACCTGGAACAGAGGAGAGGTGGGAAGACGGAGGATCCGGAGATAGTGCTTAGCAATGAGGAACGACCTCCGATCCTCCAAGGGAGGGATGTCGCACTCAACCTGCAGACTATCAACCGGAGAGGAGCGGAAGGCGCCAGATGACATGCGCAGTCCTCTAGAGAGGACCGGATCCAGTATCCGAAGGGCCGTGCGGGAGGCGGAGCCAAACACCACGCTCCCATAGTCTAATTTGGACTGTACCAGGGACACGTACAAACGGAGGAGTGTCCGCCTATCCGCGCCCCATGTAGTATGCGACAGATGTCCCAGCAAATCCAGGGTACGTCTCGCGGACTCGCGCAGCCGGCGAAGGTGGGGAACCCAGCTCAAACGGCTGTCGAAAACCATACCCAAGAAGCGTACTGATGGAACGAGGGCCAGAGGCTGACCCCCAAGTGTAAGGTTAAAGGCCGGGATGGCGCCGGATCCCCGTCTCCTCGACGGAAGGAAGGCCACACACGAAGTCTTCGGGGAAGACAGCGTAAGGCCCACCGACGACGCCCAGCGTTCAACCCGATTGACCGCGAGTTGGACTTGCCTCTCCACGAGGGGGGGACTCGTCCCCGGCATAGACAGCCAGATCATCTGCGTAGATGGAACAGCGCACCGAGGGCGGAAGAGCTCCCGGTAGCGCCTTTTGGACGTCGAAAAAGACGGCCAGAACAAGATTCCGGCTGGAAAATGCCTCCCGCACATCATGGCCAAGGAGGAGAAGGGGGTCCAGAGTACCCCGAAATCGACGAAAGCCATACTGGGTCGGGGGGTATAACCCAAGCGACTCCAGTGTAAAGGAAAGTCGGACGGCCACCATCTTTTCAAGGAGCTTGCATAAGCAGCTCGTCAAGGCAATAGGCCGATAGCCCGCCACCTCCGCCGGATCCTTCCCCGGCTTAGGTATCGGGACCACAATCGCCTCCCTCCAACGGGAAGGGAACGACCCCTCAACCCACACCCGGTTGAAAAGATCCAGCAAGAAGTGCAGGGCCATCGGGTGCAGATTCCAAATAAAGTCATACGGAATGTCATCAGGGCCAGGGGCGGAAGAACGACGGGTTGCCAAGGCAGCCCGAAGTTCCCGCATCGTAAAGAGATGGTTATAGGGCTCGTTCCCAGGGGGCGGGACCGTGACCTCCGATAAAGGACGATCCGCAGCTGAAGGCGAACGGGAAACCGCAGCAAAAGCACCGGCCAGCCGATCGGCCACAGCAGCAGGATCCGAAAGGAAGCCGTCCCCGTCCCGAAGGACAGGGTAACTAGCAGGGACCGGCTTCCCCTCGATACTACGTACCTTCCGCCACACAGCAGCAGAAGGGGTAGACGAGGAAATGCCGGACACAAAAGCACGCCAAGAGGCCCGACGGGCCAACTTGAGAGTCCGGCGGGCGAAAGCCTTCGCCCGCCGCATCTCAATCAAGTGGTCCGCGCGCCGGGTGCGGTGGAAGCGGCGCGTTGCCCTCTTCCTCTCGCACACCGCCTGGTGACATGCTGGAGTCCACCACGGGACGCTACGCGTCCGCGGGTTACCGGAAGATCGAGGAATACCGTCCTCCGCGACGCTCATCACCACCCGCTCGAAGAACTCCAAGCTCTCATCCACAGAGCCAAAGCTCACTACCGAACGGACAATGACGGAACGAGCTCTGAAAGATGGCCAGTCAGCCCGCGCAAGGCACCACCTCGGTCGAGACGAGACGCCCGGCTGCGGTCCGACCGGCTCAAGACAGACTGGGTAATGATCACTGCCATAAGAGTCCCCCCAACACCTTCCACGAAAAATCGAGTAAGGCATCGAGGGACACCAAGGAGAGATCAATACAGGTAGATGAACCCGTGGGTTCGTGGAAGTAGGTAGGTTCGCCGGAATTGAGGCACGCGAAGGAAAGGTAGGTCCTCCATTAAGGAGAGCAACATACCAGCAACATTAGTCGACTGGACATCTCCCCAAGCCGGGTCGCGACTGTTAAAGTCCCCGAGGAGGAGAAACGGTCGAGGCAGTTGCAACACCAACTCGCGAACCGCGTCGCGAGAAGGAGGGTCATGAGGAGGAATATAAATCGAGCAGGCAGTGTACTGGCGATCTAAAAAGAGCTGCACAGCCACAGCCTGCAAGGAAGTACGAAGAGGCACACCTCGCGAGGGTAATGAATGGTGTACATAAATCGCTGCACCCCGCCGGCGTGTGCGCTCATCCGGGGTGTAAGGAAAGCCAACATAGCCAGAGAGACGAGGGAGCCCACGCGCAGCCAGGATAGTCTCCTGGAGACAAACACAGGAAGGCCGCTCGCTCTCCAGCAGGGAGGCAAGGTTCTCCCAGTTAGCTAAAAGCCCCCTACAGTTCCAATGCAAAATGGAACTGTAAGGGGAAATGGCATTATAAAAAGTAGAGAAGGCAGAGAAATAGCCACGGACCAAACTGAGCAGCAAACTCAATGGTCCGTAACCAGGGACGGAATCGGCTTCCCGACTCACCCCGAACGGGAGGGGTAGGGGCCACCGACCCCGCAGCTGCTTCACCGGTTGCAGAACGAGAGGTAGAAAGTGGAACAGGGAGTTCAGAGGGGGCTCCCCTGAGGGGGGGGAGAGACGACGAGACGGGCCCAGCTGAAACCCCCGACTCCCCACCAGAGGGGGGCCGGGGAGAACCAGATGCTCTAGGGCTCGTCACACCAGACAAGTGCTGACGGGGAGGGGAGGAAAGGTCCACCACAGGTGGGAGAGGTAGATCCAGGAGAGAGACCCGACCACTCACAGCAGGAGCCGAAGGGAGAGAGACTCCATGAAGAAGGGCCAGGCTCCTCTCGACCAGGTCCACCATAGGAACCGAGTCAGTAATCGAGGGTGTCATGGGGCGGTGTACCTCAACCGACACCCGGACACTAGTCGGGGCACCGAGAGGCGACACCTCACCAGCCCTCCGTATAGGAGGGAGAGTCCCGAGCGGACCAGGAGCGGCGCGCCGCTTCCCTTCCGGTGAGGAATGGGAAGCAGGGCGAGCAGCGGTCATGATCGGGTCTGGAGGACTTCGACTCCGACCACTGCTACGCTTCCTCCTCCCCTTCGGGGCAGCACCTTCCCCACCCGAGAGACGAGTAGGCAAAGATCCAGACCCTAAGGCCAGAGAGGGAGAAGGGGCACCTGTAGGCAGGGAATCAGATGGGATGTCCGAAAGTGAGGCAGAGAGACATGAAGGTCCCGCGGCGCCAGGAGGACCACCAACCCCCGGAACTTCCAGGGGGGGCACCACTCCGGTAGGCGCCGGGGTAGCACGGGAGGGGCCAGAGGACCCGCCAGAGCCAAGGGCCGCAGCATAGGACAACCCCCGCCGCGGCTCCCGGTCACGGACCCTATCGCGCGCCTCCCGCGCACTAAGGAATTCGGTAGTCCTTAAGGACCGCACCTCGAATTCAAACTTGAAAACGGGGCAGTCCCGAGAGGAGGAAGGGTGGGCCCCCGAGCAGTTCGAGCACAGCGGGGGGTTCGTGCACGGGGTAGGGTGCGCAGGCCTACCGCAGCGGACACACAGCTTACCTCCACGGCGGCAAGCAGAGCTAACATGGCCGAACCGGTTGCAGCCAAAGCAGCGAACCGGGTCAGGCACATACGGTCTCACCGAAAACTCACACGACCGGCGATCACCCATGCCCCAGAACACCTGGGCCGGAGGCACAAGGGAGTCAAAGGTCAGGAGCAGACGAGCGGACGGGGTCAGAGCACCATCCCGGCGCGACGAAAAGCGGAAGACCTTCGTTACCCCCTGGGGGGCAAGATCCTCCTGCAACTCGCCAACCGGGATTGACAGCAGACGGGAAGCGAAAATGGTGCCCTGACAGCTATTCAATTGCGGATGGGGAGTCACAGAAACTCTGCAACCCAAAACATCCTGCAACTGTAGAAGGGACTCAGTCACCACCGAAGAACGGGACTTCAAAAGAGACCCATCCTTCAGAGGGCGGATATCATAACGACAGGGAACCCCACCGTCTTAAGGCGCTGAAACACCCGTTCCGAGTTGCCCGGAAGGGAGCCAGCGGAAGGGCGGAGAACAAGGAACCTGTCCACTGGACAGAAATTGACAGCAGGGACAGGTCCATGTGTAACGGTAACCGAGAGTGGGCGAGAGAACGAGGGCCGCGAAGACCCCGCCCTACGGCCACCACGAGTCCGGCCACGAGAGCCAGACGCCGCAGAGGACGAGAGGGGGCCATACGGCTTGAAGGTCAATCCAGCGGAGGCAGAGGCCGCTGAACGACCAGAAGTAGAGTCTTATCCAAATCCAAGGGCGGGCCAGAGTCGTCAACAAGAGGGGATTTAAGTTTTGAAATTGAACCCATAAACAATAGCTTTACAAAAAACAGCCTCGGACCCAAGGCAATGCACCATCCGCCGCTGCATCCTTCAAGGCGCAGGCCCAACGTCCCGGGTAGCCCGCCCCCCAACCCGACTGTCGTTTTAAAAACAGCAGATTGGCACTACGGAGATTTGTCCGTTAAGGGCCAAGCAAAGACCCAATCCAGACGCAGCAGCGGTCCGGGCGCCCAACCGTCCCCGGAGCACGGCTCAGCCACGGAGCGATGCCCCCCGGCGGGTGCACCCGATGACCCCAAGACTGCAAAATACAAACAGAGGGGGGGGGGATACTACAATTGACAGAGGCACAAGACCGAGTCAAGAAAAGAAATTCCGGGAAACGGAAAAAAAGGGGGAGCAAAAAAAAGAAGGGAAAAAAAAAAAAAAAAAAACGCAACTAGGTAACTCTTCGCCCACACCCCGCGAGGAGTTGAGGAAACCCCAACAACACACGAGGTGTACGAGCCCCCTCGGCCCAGCAAGCCGGAGTACCTAATCGAGGGGTATATATATATATATATATATATATGATAGTATTAAACCTGTTTGGTGTATATATACATCTTTGTTTTAGTTACTCACACGCTAAAAAATTTGCAGTATCAATGACCAATCCATGCAATTTTTTTAGTTTACAGTATTTATATTTGTTGAATATTCAAACTTCCGCTATTTGCCAAAAAGACGTTATCCTCAATTCAAAAACAGTCAAAAATTCGCCAACCCACGACTATAGAATTTTACCCACAACTTGGTCTTAAAACTCTCAGTTGTACTGTCTTTTGCACAATGAAAGCTCAAAAATGTTTCAGTATTCTCTATGTTAAATCCTGTCTGTTCACACACAGTAATGTAACTATCATTTTTGACTCAGTATTTTTCGCATGAAAAATGTGTGGTAAATCTATTCCTTTATCCAATTTAGTTTACACTTGCTGTAAATAAGGCTTTGTTAATACATGAATATTGGCTCTAGTAAATGTTTATGTATATACATACTCGTATGGTATATACACCTTTGTTTTAGTTACTCACACGCCCGCCCCCCACTTGACCAAATCCCGGGTACGCCCCTGTGTGTAGGTCCATTTATTTCACACTTTTACGATCACTACTAAATATATATAAAGCCAGTTTCCTAGAAGGATATGCGACACCTTTTATTGCAAAAGATTTCGACTTATGAATATTATACGTACATTTAAGTTGGGTTATGGGTATGGGGTCGTTCAAAAATTACGTAACGCTATTTTTGCTAAAACTTGACACCCCCACCTCCTTGTAACGTTCCGTAACGCTAAACCAGACATTCACTAAGATGTTATGTAACCCTTAATAAGGGGTGTCTGGTCTAACGTTACGGAACGTTTATATAAGGGGATAGGGGGTGTCACGTTTTAGCAAAACTAGCGTTATGTAATTTTTGAACGGCCCCTATGCTGTCAGACATTCCTCAAAGTGTACAAATTAAATTCTTGAATTTTTATGTAAATATAGCCTCGGATTCTCTCAGACCTCAGTCCGAATGATGCAAGTTTGCAGTTTGAACCAAACCAGTTTGTATGAAAAGTTAGTTGCAGAAATTAATTTATAGAAAGGGTTAATTAAGGAAGAAGATCGAAGGCCGAGATGCTGTAATTCAAAACAATGAAGCAGTTAAAGTTTTTCATCACTTGATTTATGACAATTGTGAGCAGAGCAGAAAAACACCAGTTTTTCTGTTCACAATTGTCATAATATAACTCATAATTTAAGGAATATAGAGAAAAAGGTGTTTAGACAAAAAGATAGGCAAAATTCCATAGATTAAAAATGATAAGTGTTTTTTTTTTCATGAAACTGTTTCGTTTTGCACAAAATGCATAAAACCAGTTTTTTTTAAGAATTTCCAGTGTCACCCCTCGAGCCAAAGTCACCCCCATATTACGGTAATCATCTCGGAAAGTAATGTCACTCTTTGAACCAAAGTCACCCCATATTACGGTATTAATACATTTTGGAAAGGGTTTTTTTATTGACTTCAGAGAAGGTAGAATATTGAAATACGCATCTACTATTGACCTTAGAAATATTTTCGCGAGTACATTTTCGCTTTTGAAGATATTAACACCAAAACTACATCACTCACCACCGCTATAAGAATGAGAAGACGACCCGGGAGGATTCTGGTGATGGCTTTGGCGAGTGCCTTCGACTCTCCTGGTTGTGACGTTTTGAACTGTTTTCTGCTCATCACCTTCCCCACGAACGGGTGAATCACCAAAAAGTGAAAGCCTCCATGACTTGGTTCTCCATTTATAATCTCTCCCACCTTCTCGTATATCTATAACAGAAAGAAGAATGACATTACGCTGATCTCTTAACTCTCTGTTTCCAGTGTAGCTCGTGTGCTCATATTTTTGGAATGGATTTATTTCCACTGGTCTCGCAACACGGTACTGTACATTCCGTTCTTTTTAGTTGCAAGTTACGTTTGTACCCATATCATACAGAAAGATCTGATGAAAATAGGATGTTCTGAATTTCACTCTTTTAAATTCTGCATCTTCACACAACACACACACACACAACACACACACAAAGATGGTCAATGGGTTTAAATAGTATGGGTTAGTTTTTCATTATGCTGCAAATGTTTAAATGGCAATTTAACGACAAATAAAGCTTGAAAGTTCAAAGCACCATTTGTGGAAGAGTGTGGTACAAAATTCAGAATTGGCGAAATGTTGAAAAATAAACAAAAAAGCAAAACTGGATGGTGTAACCGTCATTAAAGTTACTTGTTACTATAATAAATAAGGCTATTATTTAAGACGAACTTAGTCACATGTGAATATTATTGTCAATAATATTATCATAATTTTTTTTTTTTTCTATTTTGATGTAATTGTTGTATGATTGGATGATTTCGTGTTGGTAAGTTTGTTGCAGGATAATAATGATGGTTTCCTCAACTGGAATTTTGATAAGGTGCTTTTCTACATCGAGAGAAACTAAAGTTTGGTATTCTAGCGTTTTGACGTCTGGTTTTCTTATAAATAATTTATCCATGACGTCACTAAGTTTTTAAATTATTTTTAAGTGATAATGAGTTACTTTTTAGAATTTCAGACCTCAGGATAAGAACACAAACCTCCCCCCTCTTTATTAACGAAGCAATTGGTGAAACTCTCCATGTTATTCTGCAGCAAATGTACGGACACGAAGACATCAAACCAGCAATCACCCCAAGGGAAGGATATGAAAAATCTGCTCCAACTTTGCACCACACATCTACTATCATTATAACATTATCGATTATACACAATCGTTATGCCAATTTTTAACTATTTCTTACCAAGATGGAGTCCCGAAATACTTGAATTCTTTGTTTTTCGAATTTTAACTTAAGTTGAAAATAATTTCTTGATAATTCTGAAATCAATTTAAACATTATAAAATTATTTATGTTCATTCCTGACATTATTCTTTGTAAAATTCCATATTTGTCAATACAGTAGACAACATCTAACTAAGTTAAGATTTTTGGCTGGACCACAGCCATTTTTAGACTGAAGAAGTTTCATCTCAGCATTGAGTGGTTGAAGGATGTTAAACTGATCAACCAACCAACGAAGATTGTGAATATCAACCAATCAATCCAGTCCATTTATATTTCCATTTACTTTTACAATCAAATAAAATTATGTAAAATGTTAGTTCGTAGGATTATTTAACCTCCTTCGCAACATCTAAGGTCATATAACAGAGGGGACCTACAGATTTACGTGGGATCCAAACTACGGGTCACTATATAATCTGGACGCATAGGACGGCTTCCCATCCAACTGGGATAAAAGAGAAGCGGTATTCCGACACTGACTACGACGTAGGCCAATTACATTAAAAAAATTTCATCGCAAACAATACTCTTCATGGTTAAAATATTATGTTATTGCCATAAAATATCAAGATTTTGGCACTATTTTGCGCACAAATTAAGATGTTGGCACCTAATCTTTTTCAGTAAAATATTCACTTAGGTCATACCATGAAATTCCCTGTTGTATCTTTCTTTGTCGTCGGGTACAAGAAATCTGTCATCTGAAAATTAAAGGAATTTTAGTATTCATTTAATAATTAGAAATCATTGGCTATAATGTTTCTGACTAACCAGTCAAACAGTCGAGTCGGGGTTCGAGTTACCTCAAAGGTAACACAATTATTTATTTCCTCAGTAGCTGAACCCGCCATATTGTATACCTTTCAACCTTTTAAATGTTCCGTGCGATGATTCCTCATTTCACGAAGATCAAGCTTGTCGCCCCTCCTCTCATATATATATATATATATATATATATATATATATATATATATATATATATATATATATATATATACAGTACTGTGCAAAAGTCAGAGAGCACTGTCGATCTGATAACTATTAGATAATCTGTTGTATGAAAATTGGTTTTGATACTAAAATACATATTAACTAGAACCTCTGGTTCATATTAACGTATAACTAAGTTATTACTTAAGTGTATAAAGTTGTATAAGCTGGATGACCCTCTAGTCTGCATAAATTGGACTTGAGGGTTGATTCATTATATTACTTATAACGCATGTGTTTAAAGATCTAGCGAACTATCACTGATGGATCTGCAGTAAATGCTCCTAAGCTATTGTTATATCAGTATTTACAATTAAAAGTATTGACATATTCACTTAAATTCTGAAAAACAAATTTATCCAAAACGTTTCTCATTATAATCGTAATTCATGCTGTTTTTTTTCTTTCACAGGCTTAAGAAATGACAAAAAGTACAGTTTCTGATGAGATTAGATATAAAATAATACATTTGCATGGTGAGGGACTGAGTCAAAGAAAAATAAGTGAATCTACAGGCGTTTCCAAAACTGGTGTACAAAAAATCTTGGCTCGTCACAGATCACATAAGACCCCAGCTGATCGTTCTTGATCAGGAAGGCCCTCTAAGCTTTCTCCATCTGATCTACAATATCTGAAGATTACTTCCCTTCGAGACAGACACAAATCCAGCACTTCACTCGCAGCGGATCTCGAAAAAACAACGGGTGTCTCAGTTGATCCTTCTACTGTACGAAGGAAGCTTAATTCAGTAGGTCTCAGATGTCCAATACTTGTGTTCCAAAGCACATTTTCTTATCTTCTCTTTATTTCCATTCCTTAAAAGTGGCTTTTTTGCTGCAACACATCTTTTAAGACCTACTGAGTTAAGTTTCCTTCAGACAATAAAGGGATCAACTGAGACACCTATTGTTTTTTCGAGATCTGCTGCGAGTGAAGTGCTGGATTTGCGTCTGTCTTGAAGGGAAGTAATCTTTAGATATTGTAGATCAGATGGAGAAAGCTTAGAGGGCCTCTCTGATCTAGGACGATCAGCTGGGGTCCCATTTGATCTGTGACGAACCAAGATTTTTTGTACACCAGTTTTGGAAACGCCTGTAGATTCACTTATTTTTCTTTGACTCAGTCCCTCACCATGCAAATGTATTATTTTATATCTAATCTCATCAGAAATTGTACTTTTTGTCATTTCTTAAGCCTGTGAAAGAAAAAAAACAGCATGAATTAGGATTATAATGAGAAACATTTTGGAGAAATTTGTTTTGCAGAATTTAAGTGAATATGTCAATACTTTTAATTGTAAATACTGACATAACAATAGCTTCGGAGCATTTACGCAGATCCATCATTAATAGTTCGCTAGATTTTTAAACACATGTGTTATAAGTAACATAATGAATCAACCCTCAAGTCCAATTTATACAGACTAAAAGGTCATCCAGCTTATACAACTTTATACACTTAAGTAATAACTTAGTTATACGTTAATATGAACCAGAGATTCTAGTTAATATGTATTTTAGTATCAAAACCAATTTTCATACAACAGATTATCTAATAGTTATCAGATCGACAGTGCTCTCTGACTTTTGCACAGTACTGTATATACAGGGTGTTTATAAAGTCCTTATTTATTTCGTTGAATTAACGGTTTTTATTTATTTTTGTTGCAGAACCCTATGAAAATGAATGTACAAGAACGGGTGATAGTGGTGACACTTCGGATTAAAGGAAAGAAATACAAAGAAATTAGAGAGAGGTTTGAAAGAACATTTCACAAGCAAGGTCCTACAGACAAGACAATTCGTGGTTTGCTTAATAAATTTAAAAGAACGGATCTGTTCATGATGAGTCAAGATCTGGACGTTCAAGTGTCTCTGAGCATGCTGTAAATGCGGTACATAATGTTATCGATGAACATCCAAGCGTGTCAATTCGCACCACATCACGTAGACTCGGGATACCCAAATCAACTGTCCACAAATTTTTAAATCGACGTTGAAGAAAAGAAGTTATCACATTCAGGTGCTTCAAGACTTACATGAAGAGGATTATTCAAAGCGAAGTGCAATGTGTGCCGATCTTGTTGAACACATTCAGAATGAAAATTTAATGAACCACATTCTCTTCGGTGATGAAGCAGAGATTCTAGTTAATATGTATTTTAGTATCAAAACCAATTTTCATACAACAGATTATCTAATAGTTATCAGATCGACAGTGCTCTCTGACTTTTGCACAGTACTGTATATACAGGGTGTTTATAAAGTCCTTATTTATTTCGTTGAATTAACGGTTTTTATTTATTTTTGTTGCAGAACCCTATGAAATGAATGTACAAGAACGGGTGATAGTGGTGACACTTCGGATTAAAGGAAAGAAATACAAAGAAATTAGAGAGAGGTTTGAAAGAACATTTCACAAGCAAGGTCCTACAGACAAGACAATTCGTGGTTTGCTTAATAAATTTAAAAGAACGGGATCTGTTCATGATGAGTCAAGATCTGGACGTTCAAGTGTCTCTGAGCATGCTGTAAATGCGGTACATAATGTTATCGATGAACATCCAAGCGTGTCAATTCGCACCACATCACGTAGACTCGGGATACCCAAATCAACTGTCCACAAAATTTTTAAATCGACGTTGAAGAAAAGAAGTTATCACATTCAGGTGCTTCAAGACTTACATGAAGAGGATTATTCAAAGCGAAGTGCAATGTGTGCCGATCTTGTTGAACACATTCAGAATGAAAATTTAATGAACCACATTCTCTTCGGTGATGAAGCAACTTTCTACACGTGTGGAGAGGTTAATCGTCATAACTGCCGCATATGGGCTAATGAAAAGCCAGTTGATTTCTATCAATGGGAACGAGATTCTCCTAAAGTTACTGTCTGGTTAGGTATGACCAAATCTAAGATTTATGGGCCCTTTATCTTTGCTGAAGCTACAGATACAGGGCTTATTTATCTAGACATGCTTCAGCAATTCCTGGAACCCCAGCTTCATTCAGATGGCATTTTAAACACCGTCGTCTTTCACAAGATGGGGCACCTTGTCATTACGCAAACATTGTTCGGGAGTACCTAAATGAACGATTTCCAAATCGGTGGATCGGACGTGGAGGCAACAGGCCCTGGGCGCTCGATCTCCTGACCTAACGCCCTTGGATTTCTTTGCATGGGGCTTTACAAATCAAACGTCTATCAAACGAGGGTTACAGATCCGCAAGATTTACGTGCTCATATCGTAACAGCAGTTACAAAAATATCCCCTGTCATGCTCCAAAATGTGCTCCGCAATGCTGCTGACAGATTCGAACTCTGTAGAGATACTGATGGTGCTCATGTAGAATCATATGCTTCATTCATTCATTCATCGTGTTCTGCCTATCAGGCAGGTCCAACTCATGTGTCCCGCCAAAGTGTTTTATCCTGAGCTATCCTTTTCATTTCATGGTAGCTCCTGCCTACCTTCAAATCATTCAGCATTGCTTTCCTTTTCCTCCCCCTCGGCCTTCTACCTTCATATCTACCCTCTATCACCTCCTTCAACAATCCTTCTCCTCTCACACATGTTCGATCCATTTCTTCTGTCTTTCTCTTATCACCTTAATGAGTCTTCTTTCCTCCCTCACCTGTTTGCAGTCAGGGCCTATCAGAGGGGGGCTAGGAGGGCCATTTGGCTTGGGCCTCAAGCTTAAGGGGGCCTCAAATTTAGAACTTTCAGGTTTGAATATAATGTTTTGCAGTGAAAGTAATAATTAGGTTTAGCTATGGGCCTCAAAAGCTGGAAGTGGCCCGGGCCTCTCTCGACCTCTGAGAGGGCCTGGTTGCAGTACTTCCTTATTACTTTGGTGTTCCCTCCAGCTTATCTTTAGCATTCCTCTCCAAATCCACATTTCAAAACTTTCCAGGAGTTTCTTTTCAGTTGTTTTCAGTGTCCATGTTTCTGCTCCATACAGTACCACACTCCATATCAAGCTTTTTACTAACCTTTTCTTCAGCTTCAAGTTGAGTTTACCTGTAAGTAGTCTTTTCTGTCTCTCAAAAGCTACCTTACCCATACCAATTCTAGATCTTACTTCCTTATTGCAATCTCCATTGTTGGTTAATAAACTTCCCAGATATTTAAACTGCTCAGCTTCTTCTAAGATCCGATTTCCTATTGTTAGGTTCATGTGTGCTCCTTTCCTTCTCGCAATTTTCATTACCTTTGTCTTGGTCTCATTAATTCTCATTCCGAATTCTTCCGCCGTTGTTGTCAAGCTATTGACCATTCTTTGCCGTCCTTCCTCAGTACTACAAACAAATGCCTTGTCATCCGCAAACCTTACAGATTTTACCAATTTACCTCCCACTCTGATTCCCTCTTCCAGATCTGACTCAGAGTGCTTCTATTGTCATTGCTTCCGCATAGATGTCAAATAACATGCTTAAGTATTCATTAAATGTATGCCTTCTATTATATTATTAAATTTTACCCTTTCTGCTACGTTTTCACTGAAATACCATTACCATTATTGGGAAAGAATTCAGCAAGAGGTGGAATTCCTTTTGAAATTTATAAAAAATAAAAATTAAGATGCGATATCAATCTTCACTGTTTTGGCTATTTTTTCTTTTTATAACCATTAACTGAAGTGCATAATTTTGACGTGATCTTTGAATCTAAACTAGGACTGGACTTTAATCTCTTTCTAGGGAACGCTAATGATGTTTATAAAGGGTTGGAACTTGGCTGGAAGCCTATTTACTTCACCTCCTAAAACAACCCTCAATACTCGGAGAACCTTATACAGGAAAAGTCTGTGGTGATGTATCGGAGACTATTCTTCTCTCGAATACGGGTTGACCTTTAAGTTAGCCCACGTGACAACATTGGCATTGTGCCAAACTCATTTTGAATGAAATTTTAATCCCAGGAAGAGACGCATCCGTACCGTGCCATCCAAATAAGTATAATTATCAATATTATTTTACTCACCCGCTAATTTCTTCCAAAATACCGCCATTGGCTCTCTTCCCTTCATTTTCGTGTTGTTCATCGTAGATTTGGAATTTATTTTTTTTTTAAATAAACCATTTTTCAGTTGAATTTCAAGATTTTTTCTTAATCCCGATGCGAAATTGGTGGAAAAATAACCATTAAAATAATGTTAATCATTAATAAATTTATTTTCCGCATATTTTCAGATAATTTTAGTATTTGTTATAAAGTTTTAAGTGCTTTGAACTAAAATTTACTCATTCCATATAAATTAGGCGTTAAAATTAACTGGTCTCACTTAACACTTAAACATATTCAACTGTGAGGGTTAAAAAAACCGTAAAAAAATCATACGAAGAAATTGATTTACTAAATAATAATATAAAGCCTTAAAACGCACAAAAGTTATACATGCTGTAACCTCATTATGCCAAAGAGCGATGTAACAAATTACTTCTGGACGCAAACATTACTAATTATGATGAATAAAAAACGGTCTTTACGCTATCATAGATGTAAAGAAACCAAAAAACAATAAACTATTATTCGTTTTTAATATTACTTTGATTAATTATTATTATTATTAATATTTTTCATAAAAATTACTTGTGATTCACAAACGCCACTCACAAACTAAATCATTTGAGGAAAATTCATTTTAAAACTTTCTTCCCGCTTCTAAAAACAAGGAAGGAAAATTCAGCTCAAAAATATTGTATTTTGGCTCATTATTTTTACTTTTTCGACGATTTCGTATACATAAATGTATATATCGTGAGTTTAAAGTCTAATAATATATATATATATATATATATAATTCAGTTTTTAATCATATACAGTATATATATACGTATACACAGTGTGTTCGAAAAGTCTCTCCGCAGTGCTATGTGAAACGCAGAGAAAAGTGAAAAACTACAATGTTTTTCATTCAACCATGATTTAGTGATTTATTACATAACCTTTTGATTTTACAGCATGTGTTCAAAGTGTTTTCCACCATTTTGCAGGCACAGAGCAACTCGTCTACACTTGTTGTCGAACACTTTTTTTAAAGTGTTGACTGCGGAGAGACTTTTCGAACGCACTGTACATATTATACGTTTTTAATTATATATATATATATATATATATATATATATATATGACCCGAAAGAATAAGTGAACTGCTTAGGGAACAATTTAAATCTGTGTTTAGCACCCCTAAGTCCGAGATGGAAGTGGAAAACCCAGACGAGTTTTTCGACATTGAAACAGATCAACCAAGAACAAATCCGGCACAAACCTATTAATGGACTTCGAGTTCACGGAAGGAGATGTAATTACGGCCTTATCACAGATGCGAGACAATTCAGCGCCAGGTCCAGACACATGGAGTGCCACATTTCTGAAGAAATGCAAAGAGAGTATTACAAAACCGCTATACTTACTATGGAGGAAATCACTCGACACAGGACAAATTCCACTCCCCTTAAAGAACGCGAATATTGCCCCCCTATTTAAAGGTGGTAACAGAGCAATGCCCAAAATTATATCGGCCAGTGGCTCTCACCTCACACCTTATAAAGTGTTTTGAACGCATAATTAGAGCCAAAATTACCTACTACCTACAAGAAAAAGACTTATACAACCCAAATCAACATGGCTTCAGGGCGGGTAGATCGTGCCTGTCACAGCTACTAGACCACCAGGAGAAAATATTAGGAACATTGTGTCGAGGACAAACATTGATGTAATATATACTGATTTTGCTAAAGCCTTCGATAAATGTGACCATGGAATCATAGCACACAAACTTAAGGATACAGGAATTACTGGAAAGCTAGGAAGGGGATATTTAATTTCTTGACGCAAAGAACGCAAAGAGTGGTGGTAAACGGAGTTAAATCGGAAGTCTCGGAAGTCGTGAGCTCTGTCCCACAAGGGACAGTATTAGCTCCCTTGCTGTTCATAATAATGATTGCAGATATTGATGCAGATATTAAGGAATGTTGTATCATGCTTCGCAGATGACACGAAGATATGTAAGGAAATATTGAACGAAGATGACATAAGAAAACTACAAAACGACATTGAAACATTATTCCAGTGGGCAGAAGACAACAATATGAAGTTCAACGAAGAAAAATTCCAACTTCTAAGATATGGTAATAACAAAGAGCTACAGAAAAAAGGGTACAAAACTCCGCAAGCCAAACAGATAACACCAAATCCACAAGTCAGGGATCTTGGAGTAATAATGTCGTCGGATTCAGAATTCAGAGAGCACTATAAAATCAAAATCACAACGGCTAGAAAAATAATGGGAATCATCTGGAGGAGCTTCCGCAGCAGAAAAGCAAACATCATGCTCAAATTATGGAAGAGTCTAGTCCTACCAATAATTGAGTATTGCTCAGTACTCACAAGCCCACACAGAAAAGAGACATTGCGAGCATTGAAGCTATACAAAGGACTTTTACGTCTAAGATAGAGGAAACGGAAGGTGAAGACTACTGGTCTCGACTACAATCCCTGGAACTCTACTCTCTTGAAAGAAGGCGAGAGCGGTACACAATAATATACATATGGAACATACTTGAGGACTCTGTCCCTAACCTCAGAAATGAAATAGAAACAAACTGGAATGAGAGAAGAGGCAGATTTTGTACGGTCCCAGCTGCGGTGGGACAAGGAGCCATGAAAACGAGGACGGAAAATACCCTCAGAATACGGGGCCCAAAGCTTTTCAATGTCCTTCCAAAAGAAGTGAGGAATCTCCAGCACACCAACCTGAATAACTTCAAGAACCAGCTGGACAGATTTTTGTGCAAAGTCCCTGACCAGCCATGCGTGGCTGGCTACGAGGGCAGGAGGCGATCAGAGAGCAATTCCCTCCTTCACCAAGTCCCGCAAATGAGGCGGGATGCTGCAGAGGGGTCGACCGCAGGTCGATCCTGAACCGTCGTTCAAACTCAACAAAAGTAAACAAAAGTAAGTAATATATGGGATGAATTTCACACTTAAACACATGACATGAATGAATGATGCAAACCCACAAGTAAAAAGAAAAAATTATTCCAAGGCCTTTCGTGTATTCAGCAGTACACCTCGTCAGGGAATGACGAGGTGTACTGCTGAATACACGAAAGGCCTTGGAATCATTTTTGCTTTTTCCTTGTGGGTTTGCATCATATATATACACACCTTGGTTACCTTGGTTTAGCTTCCCCCGTAAGTGTTCATTCTGATGAAGGTCAAGCTTGTCACTCTACCTTGAACCTATAGTTTAACGTGAAATCCGAACCACGCCCCACCAGCAGCCCAGCGTCTTAACCACTAGACTACCTAGGATACCCATTTATCTACCAACCAATTTTTTTTTATTGCATGGAAGGATGAACAGCTGGGTTTTGCTGCGCGCCGCCTGCCGTCACCAAGTCTCGATCCCGAGGCCGATGGATTCGTGGTCAGCGACGGTAACCACTACACCACCGAGGTGCTACAGATAATGAATAGTAATGGTTATAAATAAATTCATCTCTCAATAAATAAGGTGGGAGTGGAGACACGCAAGATCACGTGATTTATTCGATGTGAGAACATTTCAAAGAGTAATTTTAGCGAAAAAAGTTATTAAGGGCACTTTAAAATTATCAAATGAATAAATGTTAATTAATTCATATGAAGTATTTATTATTATTATTATCATTATTATTATTATTATAGAAAATACTTCAACATAATATAATTCGGAAAATACCCAATTTGTATAATAAGGCTAATCCTCTCTTTACTAACTCGGAACACTAACAGAGCGCGTAAACATACTCGCATTAGACAAAGCTACGTTGTAACATTACAGTATAGCATAACTTCGCATCTGTGACATCGGGACGTTTGTCCTGCTGTATTTGGGTTCTATCATGTCTAACTACTGTAAAAAGTAACTATAAGAGGGTTTTTTGCTGTCAGAACACGCCGGAACGGTGTTCTGGTACCTTTTATTGTCAACATGCAGAAGAAAGTTTCATGTTTTTATTTCCATTCCGATTTGGTTCTTTTTTAAGGGTGGGTGGGGGTGCGGGGTGCTACATAACAAAATTTTTAAAAAGGGAAAGACGACATTTTATGGATTTGGATGGTCATAGGGTGGAATGGAGTAACAAATGGTAAAGTTGTAGGAAATTTAGAGCAGAGTTCCGGAACCTTTCTTTTCAGGAAAAAAACTGACTAAAAGTTCATAACTTAAATACCAGTGTTGGGAGTAGCGGTAGCGGTAGCACCGCTGCTTTCGAGGAAAAGTAGCGAAAGCAGTAGGGGCGCTATATTTTAGTAGGAATTCCAACCGCTACTCGCTACTTTTAAAATGAATAAAAACCATTTTTGTTCTTATAGTTTACAAGGTAATAATATTACAATAAATAAAAGCAATGAAAAATTAAATTTGGGCTACTAACAACGACGTGGTGGTACTTGGAAGTCTGCTTGCGTTATGAGCTGGAATGGGTTATATTTAGCTTGGTCAGCATTGAGATCCTGATGCTGCCGCATACATGTAATCACACTTATTTTATTATAAATATTTAATGCGTATTTGACTGTTTTTATTATTTTCAGTAGGGTGTGGTCAAAAAGTAGCATTAAATAGTCCAGTTCTACTCGTAGCACTAATTCCTACATTATTAGCAATCAAATAAAGGAACTGTGAATTGAATCAACGCAATATTTATTATCCCACCACTATAGAAGATGTAACGAGATATTAGTTTCTTCCTTTTGCCTGCTTTATTCATGTCCTATTATTATACAGTATACACCTTTTTAGCCTCGCACAGCTGCTCAGTAACTGAAGGCAACAACTTAGCTACTAAATTTGTGATTTACAGATATGTGTTTTCTAATACTTGGACAAATTACACATACGTATTGGGGAATTATTATTCAATTTTGAATGCTTTTCAAAAGTAGCGGTAGTGGGCTACTTTTACAAATGCGGAGCTGTAGCGGTAGCGCCGCTATTTTCAGGAGGTAGCGCGCACAACACTGTTAAATACAAAATCCTCACTTTCATGAAACAACGTCAGAAAATAAAGAAAAAAAAAGTCTTTGAAAATATTAAAACAAGCATCTAATTATAGCTTACATACAAATAATATATATGGCTTACATACAAATAATAATAATAATAATAATAATAATAATAATATATATATATATATATATATATATATATATATATATATATATATATATATATATATATAGCGGATCGACAAGAAATAGCCCAACAAATAGACAGACAAATCCTTTCCTTCCACGCTATCATCAAAGAGTCTTGGAAAACACACGTGGTAAAAGAGTCAAACAATGGAAACGTCTGTTCCTTCCCAAAAGGCGCGAACGCAAGATCTTCAACAAAAGGACGCGCGGACAAGGCGTCTTAAGATTTGGCGCGAAGTCCTACGTCACAGGAACTACGTATAAAAGCGAGCTTCCACTCGCATTCATTCTCACTCACTCACACAGACACTCGCTTTCTACCTCGTCGAGCAGATCTTATCACGTCAACCGCCCTCCGGTTATACGCCGGAGGAGCGGCCTGCTACTCTCTTCAAGGCCTACGATTTATCATCAAGTAAGACCTTCTACAGACCGCCTGCAGAAGCAATCCTTCGAAGCTCAACCAGAATCACTTCGGGCCTACGGTTTACAAGGTCAACCTTCAAGTTTCTCTACCGTTCCTCGATATATATTCAGCACCTCAGGCCTACGCCTGTAAGATCATTTAATAGGCCATCCTGCACCTCGAGAAGTAACATCACTTCCGGCCTACGTTCTACAAGCCTACAGCAAGCATCTTCTTTGCAAGAGGCCTAATCCACGACACGACCAACGCGTGAGCGACCAGCTTCCAGAGGACGATCAACGACACTTCGAGCCTACGGTAATAGGTTCCTTTTCAACACTCCTTCAACAGCGGTTTCATCGCCCCGGTAAGCTAAGTACATCATATTCTAAGTACTCTTGTGAAGCCTACATTAACCTACCGCCGAACGGTAGACTATACCCCAAGTGTAATTAAGCGTTCCAACTGACTCTCGTGAAAGAACGCAGTAGGCCTGTTATCCAATTCAAGTGTCATTTCAATACCGTAATTCCGCGTATCATCCGTTATGTTCAATTCATATATTTATGTGATAACTAAGTATTCTTTTGGCGTAATCACTTAATATCATATAATGGTCTTATATATAAATGATATTTGTGTAATCATTGTCAAGCATTTCAATCCATTATTATTAGGCCGCATCAATTATTCTATGTGCATCCATGCAATCATTTAGCCTACTTAATCAATGTCACGTATTCTATTCAGTGTACCAAACGCACGTGCATTCTTTGTCATTACTAGGCCCATTCAATCATCTAGCCTACTTAATCAGAGTGTCATGTTTTCCATTCAATGTACCAAACGCACGTGCATTCTTTATATCATTTACTAGGCCCATTGAATGTTCTATGTTGTATGCCATTTACATACCATCAATGAGTATATTACTTATTACATGTCAATTAAGCTATTAACATTTCAACTAGTTAGCTAAGTTTGTGTCATAAGCATAACGTAAAACTATCAATTAATTACTGTCAATTCTTTGTTATACCACAATGAATAAATAACGGCTTTATTTTTATAATAAAATACAAAACTATAAGGTGTCTTTTATAACCTTACTATTAATTTGCTTGGGTGTAATCCAAGCTGGTGACCCTCGCTGCCATTCCGGTCGCTTCCAATAGTATGGTGGTCTACTCCAAATAGCTACTTTTCAATTGGTGATACTTTACTTCATAAATTATTAACCCAGCCTTTCATTAATAAGCAATCAGTCATAACATACAATCAAATCATTATCACCTTAAACGGCTAAAACTAGGTCCACTATAAATTGATGTAACCCTGGAGTGACTCGAACTTATTTTACGTTATTTATTCACAGTGATCCTTGTGCTTAGCTATTACTGACCATTTCATTTTCTGCAGCCATATCAAATAATTTCTATGTACATACGGTATTCATAAATTCAGTGAAATTAACTAGGCCTACTTGCAAACAGTGATATTCGTTTCGCGCGGTACTTTATTAACTAATGCCTTACTGCCTCGCGGTCATGTGCCGTCGCACAAACACCGCAACTTTCAAATTCCCTAGTGCGTCCCCCTGAGTCGAGTCTCACTGCCTCTTGACGGCAGGGGCGCGGCGACCCCTTGGAGAAGCCACCACTGGCATTGGGTCCTGCTCCGTCGTCAAACGGATCGTGGAGAGACTCACCGAACTCACCCCCCCACCCCCCAGCGCTGCAGTCAGTCCCAAATTCGTTTCAAACAGCGCATTCTTTCGTCACCACCTCGTCCAAAAATATTCAACGGTCCCGTCTCGGCCGTTGTACGGTAAATCATTTGGCGATAAATCTGGTGACGCGCCCTATTGCACTAGCGAATTTTTCCTCAAGCACGACGGGTTTCCCTTCCCCATCCTTACGGGAAGGCCTAAAAAGAAAGCATTCTTCGAGTAAACAAGCAGAGCGCACACATGCATCCATGCAACAAAAGGGCCGTACTGCAAAACAGACACTTCAGGCACAGGGTTGGCGATCCCCTGCCTTCATCAGCTGTCTCTTTGCATCATTCCGTGGATTACTACTGCTGCTCGTGTACTTGAACGACGTTTCTTTTTCTCCCCTTCGGCAGGAGCGACTTCGACGACGACAGCCACACGACGAGTTACGGGCACAGCATACGAACTCAAACACAGTTCCCCCTACCCCTCTCGTTTCCTCCGTCCGCTCTTCATTGCTCCGCATTCCTGCCGAAGCCCAACCCCTGCGGCAGGAGCGACCTCAACGAGAACAGCCACGCGACGAGTTATGGGCACAGCATTCGAACTCAAACACAGTTCCCCCTGCCCCTCTCGTTTCCTCCGTTCGCTCCTCACTGCCCCGCATTCCTGCCGTACCCCAACCCCATCCCCTGCGGAACCCCCACCCCATACAGCAGCGCCCCTCTTCCGACCATCTCCCCGTCCCGAGACGACCTTCACTCCTTCCTGCGTCAGGAATTCCACGACATCCCATGCCAAGCGTCAAATCTCGGAGTGGCCCCATCAGGTCACCCGACAGAATGATATTTCTTCTTAGTATCGTTCCTTCGTCTCTGAGAGGGAACTACTTGTAGCGGATCGACAAGAAATAGCCCAACAAATAGACAGATAAATCCTTTCCTTCCACGCTATCATCAAAGAGTCTTGGAAAACACACGTGGGCAAAGAGTCAAACAATGGAAACGTCTGTTCCTTCCCAAAAGGCACGAACGCAAGATCTTCAACAAAAGGACGCGCGGACAAGGCGTATAAAAGCGAGCTTCCACTTGCATTCATTCTCACTCACTCACACAGACACTCGCTTTCTACCTCGTCGAGCAGATCTCATCACGTCAACCGCCCTCCGGTTTCCCGCCGGAGGAGCGGCCTGCTACGCTCTTCAAGGCCTACGATTTATCATCAAGTAAGACCTTCTACAGACCGCCTGCAGAAGCAATCCTTCGAAGCCCAACCAGAATCACTTCGGGCCTACGGTTTACAAGGTCAGCCTTCAAGTTTCTCTACCGTTCCTCGATATATATTCAGCACCTCAGGCCTACGCCTGTAAGATCATTTAATAGGCCATCCTGCACCTCGAGAAGTAACATCACTTCTGGCCTACGTTCTACAAGCCTACAGCAAGCATCTTCTTCGCAAGAGGCCTAACCCACGACACGACCAACGCGTGAGCGACCAGGTTCCAGAGGACGATCAACGACACTTCGAGCCTACGGTAATAGGTTCCTTTTCAACACTGCTTCAACAGCGGTTTCATCGTCCCGGTAAGCTAAGTACATCATATTCTAAGTACTCTTGTGAAGCCTACATTAACCTACCGCCGAACGGTAGACTATACCCAGTGATGGGCAGTATCTAGATACATGTATCGCCGATACGTATCGATCGATACTTTTGTATCGGTATCGGTATCGCTTTAGCTACTTGACAAAAGTATCGATTTATCGGTATCGCTAAGGTCAATTTTCTTAAATGTATCGAAAAAATCGATACTTCGATACATTAATAAGAATTTTTAAATATTTAAATAGATGTTATAATATGACACTACTGAGTTATATTTATGACTATACATAAATAATAATATTATTAAATATTTATTTAATGACAGTACTACTCTACTGGTCACGTCACACAGTACGGCGCAACGTTTAAACACGTTTGTACTTGTTTTATTGAGATTAATTAACCATAATATAGAAACGCTCATATAATATAGAAACGCTCATTGGTGTTGCAACACTATTGGCCACGCCCACTCGGTGTTGAGTTTAAACAGGTTCATACTTGTAACGCAGCGATTCCTCTTGGTCCCCCGAGCCCGAGGCATTTCTTATCAATCAGTCACTCATTAAGTAGACGTCACGCCGAGTAGTTGTGCGATAATGAGTGAAGATATTAATAGTAACCCAAGATTCCACTGAGATGGAAGTTTTACAGTATCTGGGTGACGGAAATCATTCTCTCCAATCTCTGAGGCAGTACCCAGGAATTCTACGGGTCTTCCTGAAGTATAACACACCACTACCATCCTCTGCTCCTGTAGAACGGTTGTTTAGTTTGGCTGGTCACATTCACGCTCCGAAAAGGAATAGACTGTCTGACCAGATGTTTAGCCAGCTGGTATTTTTGAAGGGTAATAGTAATTACTTTTAATTGTTAGTGTAATATTTTCAGTCATTCATGTATCCTACAAAATTAAAACATACTTTCATTAAATAAAGCAATTGTTTTTATTTACATCTATAAAACCCATTAAAATGTTGATTTTACTTACAGTGCGTACAAATTACTAGTATAAACAATAATATCTAATACCTACATATTAAATGAATAATTATAAAAATGTACCGGCGATGCATGTATCGGTATCGGTATCGCTTAAGACATCTAGAAACTATCGGCGTATCATATTAAATGAATAATTATAAAAATGTACCGGCGATGCATGTATCGGTATCGGTATCGCTTAAGACATCTAGAAACTATCGGCGTATCATATTAAATGAATAATTATAAAAATGTACCGGCGATGCATGTATCGGTATCGGTATCGCTTAAGACATCTAGAAACTATCGGCGTATCGGTATCGCCTAAGACGTTCTTCATGTATCGATGTATCGGTATCGCTTTAGCGATTTTCATGTATCGATGTATCGTGAAAGAACGCAGTAGGCCTGTTATCCAATTCAAGTGTCATTTCAATACCGTAATTCCGCGTATCATCCGTTATGTTCAATTCATATATTTATGTGATAACTAAGTTCTTTTGGCGTAATCACTTAACATCATATAATGGTCTTATATATAAATGATATTTGTGTAATCATTGTCAAGCATTTCAATCCATTATTATTAGGCCGCATCAATTATTCTATGTGCATCCATGCAATCATTTAGCCTACTTAATCAATGTCACGTATTCTATTCAGTGTACCAAACGCACGTGCATTCTTTATATCATTTACTAGGCCCATTCAGTGTTCTATGTTGCATGCCATTTACATACCATCAATGAGTATATTACTTATTACATGTCAATTAAGCTATTAACATTTCAACTAGTTAGCTAAGTTTGTGTCATAAGTATAACGTAAAACTATCAATTAATTACTGTCAATTCTTTGTTATACCACAGTGAATAAATAACGGCTTTATTTTCATAATAAAATACAAAACTATAAGGTGTCTTTTATAACCTTAATATTAATTTGCTTGGGTGTAATCCAAGCTGGTGACCCTCGCTGCCATTCCGGTCGCTTCCAATAGTATGGTGGTCTACTCCAAATAGCTACTTTTCAATTGGTGATACTTTACTTCATAAATTATTAACCCAGCCTTTCATTAATAAGCAATCAGTCATAACATACAATCAAATCATTATCACCTTAAACGGCTAAAACTAGGTCCACATATATATATATATATATATATATATATATATATATATACACCTTAATTTAATATACATGGTGAGTCAAAAGTCTTCATACATAGGCAAAATGGTCACTTTATTATGCAATCACTTGTAAGTCACAAAATATGCTCTATGTGGGCACCATTACGCTGAATGCACATACGGATGCGTTCCTCCCAGTCATGGCAAACGCGCGTTAACACGTCTGGTGTTATGCGTGCACACGCATCACGAATGCTTTCCTTTAGGTGGTCCGTGTTTTGTATTTTCACCTGGTACACCATGGCCTTCAAGTGCCCCCACAAGTAAAAATCAAGGGGTGTGAGGTCTGGGGACCTCGGAGGCTACTCCACGGGACCACGGCGGCCAATCCAGTGACCCGGAAACTGCTGATCCAGCCACTGGCGCACGCAGATACCGTAATGGGGTGGCGCCCCGTCTTGCTGAAAGTACGCTGGAAATCCCCCGTCCTCGTTCAGCAGGGACGGCATGACTGTGTCTTGCAGCATGTTTAGATACATTTCGGCATTCAGATTGGTGTCAATGAAAAAAGGGCCAACAATTGTGTTGCCCCATATCCCACACCACACCATCACTTTTCCAGCGCCTTGCGTCTTTGAGGGACTCATCCAGTGCGGATTGTCATCACTCCAATAACGTCCGTTTTGACGATTAACCTCTCCATGAACATAAAAGTTGGCTTCATCTGTAAACAGGATGCGAGCCGAGAACTCCGTGTCTTCGTCCACTTTTGTTCTTGCCCATTCACAGAATTCCAGCCGCCTGTCCGGGTCGTCTTCGCTAAGATACTGCAACATTTGTATTTTGTATGGATGCCATCTGTGCTCTTTCATAATGCGGACGATACTCCTTTGGCTGACACCGCATTCTGCAGACATCCGTCGAGTGCTTTTTTGGGGACTCTTTGCGAACGCTGCCAGCACCATGGTCGCTGTGCCTTCATCGGTGGCTGTTCGTGGACGGCCACTTCTCGGTTGGTCTGCAACACTTCCAGTCTTCTTGAACTTCTCAATGAGTTTGGCAACGGTGTCGTGTGTGATGTGCGTGCCGGGGGCGTGTCTCCTGTTAAAATCCTCGGCAACCTCGCGACAGCTTCCTGATCCTTCCAGAAGAATGATCTCTATACGCTCTTCTTGGGACAAAGGCATCTCAGCACATCACCTGCAAAAAAATAAAAAATAAATAATCATTTATTTATCATGACCATTTTGCCTATGTATGGAGACTTTTGACTCACCCTGTATACAAGGAGTACGGTCTCCCATCCAACTACTACTCAGCCCCAATATCGTTTAACTTCGCTGATCAACGGTGTATCCTTACATGCAAATAAATGCTTAACATTTGTTAAAAGTAAGAAGGATGGAGACTGATCTACTTCCACTGCAATTTGCTAGATTTATTCATTAAAAAATTGAATCAAGATTATTAGTTGCGTAATGAAATCAGAAAATATTAATTACACAAAAAATACGTATAAAGAAAGAGTAGAACTCAATTAAGAAAAAGAAAGAAGAAGCGTATTCATCGAGATTGCATTCAGATTGCCGCCCATTAAGTAAGAGAGGAGGGTTTCATTGGTGTTTCACTATTAAAAGTCGTGTAATTGCTCCCGTTTCTCGAGGAACAGTCTTCAAGGTTATGAACACATGGAAGGAAATGAAAAAACTACATCAAATAGGAAATATAGTTGGTGTTAAGGCAATAGTGCCGGATTATCCAATAGGCACAGTAGGCACGTGCCTAGGCCCCCGTAGGTTGACGATTATACAATCAGTATTGAAAGCAAAAAGAATAAATACATAAAAAAAATAAATAAATAAGTAAAAAGTAAAATATTATACTATATTTTTAACATTTATGATAAATGTTAAAAACAGTATCATTTTTTCATTACGATACATCAAGTGACTTGGATGATCCAAGTCACTTGACCAGCCTGGACTTCACAGACAAATGTATGTTGTAAATAAAACAATAAGCCTGTTTTTGGTATTATGTTTGGTGTTGTAATACTGTACTATAGTTTTTTTTATAACATTACAAACTACGAGGAAGGGATCCCAAAGTCTTGGTGCCTAGGGGCCCAGAGGGTCTTAATCCGACACTGTTAGGCAACACTAACAGAATGTGACAGAAAACTCTTATTACGAGCTGTTAAGCTCAAAATTTTGTTGAGAACTTGACAACAGTCTGTAAAGACCAGGAACAGTCAAAACGATGTTGTGAGAGCTGAAGTAAATACCTTCATAACACCAACTAATGCAAAAGCTCGAATGAAATTGGAGTTGGAGAGAATAATGAGAACTACTGCGCTTATGTGGTATAGTTTTCTCCATTTCTTTCCATGTATTCATAACCTCGGGGACTGTTCCTCGAGATGCAGGGACAATCAACGCGACTTTTAATACTGAGACACTAACCAAGCGGGTTCCTACTATCATGCCCTTTTCACAGCCAGTAACATTATTTTGAACTGCCACTTTTTTATTTATTCCGCAAGAACAGCAAATGCCAATATGAGCATATTAAAAGAGATGTTCTCAATATTATATGCATTCACATATAAACTTAGTAAAGTACTCGTATATAATGCCATTAATAACATCACAAAATACACTATCGAAATTGCGAGTGTTTCCATTATTCTGTCCAAATGTTTATATATATATATATATATATATATACACACACTTCTTCAGGTCTGTCTTGTGGAAATCATGCGTATAAATGCAACAGTTTTGGTACCAGCGGATTTATTTTGTCCACTGACATTAATTAATTAACTCTCATCCATTCCTTACGATCATGGCTGCGTTTAATTACTTTGAAAGAGTATCAAAACTTTGACCATATGGAATGCAGATCAGCTGATTTATGATTTTTTATGCGAGGAGGAGGACACAAGGGCGAATGCCCGCAAAAACACCCCTCCCCGTAAAAGAAGCAGAAGAGCCAAAATCAAGTTTTCGAGATGCCTGGACACCCTGCGTTTGAAAGATTGAAGGTAATATACAGGAGGAAAGATGTGTTGTGGAAGGTTGTTCCAGAGTTAACCGGTTGAATAGATGAAAGCTTGAGAACGCCGATTAACCCTTGCGTTAGAGAGCTGGGTAATTGTTTAGAATAACTCCAAACTGTTCAATTCCAAAAATTATACATTCATAGATTCACCAGAGACTCATTTCTGATAGTCTGAGGTTGCGCAAATGTCCCAAAATTATGTTAGCCATGATTTCAGTTTTACGGCATTTGCGCAACCTCAGACTATCAGAAATGCGTTTCTCATTTATAAACGAATCCCATGAATGCATAATTTATGGAAATTAAACTAAACCAAATCTAATCTAACCTCCATCATGTAACTTGCCTCTTAGTGAGGTGGATAAAGTTTAGCTGCAGCAATTAGGAAAGCGTGCAGCCTTTCAACAGGATCGGATACTTAAATCAGAACAGATATATCGCTAAGTAGCCAAAAAAATGTTTCTGACGTCGTTATAAAGGCGCCACAAAATAATAATTTCAGAAAATTTCACAAACTTTGATTAATATTTATTAATATTTACGGATCTTGTTTGTCATTTACACTCATTTTGTATTAATACCATTTCGTTAAAAAAAATATGAAGAATCTTGCAGCAACTTTGTCGTTTAAAACAGTTTGGAGTTATTCTAAACATTACCTAGAGTTGGAAAGAAAAGGAATAAGAATATGCCGGTAGTCTTGTACAACAATCTATCCTTAAATGAGGAGGCATGCAGTTAGAGAGTTCAGAAGAACAATGTCCGTTATAATAGCGATAGTAAAGAGAGAGTGCGGCAACACTGCGACGAAGAGCGCGGGTTTGAAAATAGTCAGTAAGAGGCGGGGAATTGATGAGACGAAAAGCCTTTGATTTCATCCGGTCAAGTAGAGCTGTGTAAGTTGAGCTACCCCACATACGAGAAGCGTACCCCATACATGGGCGGACAAGACCCCTGTACACAGACAGCAACTGAGTTGGGGTGAAGAAACTGTGGAGGCGGTACAGTACACCAAACCTCTTGGAAGTTGTTTTAGAAAATAAGTATATGTGATCTTTCCAGAAAAGATCACGAGAAATGGAAACGTCAAGCATGTTAAGAAAAGAGGAAGGATTGAGTTGTGCATTGTTGAAGATAGGAGGATAGTCGTGTGGAAGATTGTGACGAGTAGAGAGATGAAGGAACCAAATTTTTGAGGCATCGAAGGCCACACCGATTTTCTTTGCCCCAATCAGAGATAGTAGAAAGATCAGATTACAGGTGCGCCATAGCCGTCTCATGCGACGAATCATGGAGTAACTGTTGAGAGGGACGCTTGTGAAGCGGGTGGAGAAGTGAAGAATGGAATCATCAGCATAGGAGGGGATAGGAGAGGCAGTGCGATTTAATAGATCATTGATAAATAAAAGGAATAGAGTGGGTGACAGGACAGAGCCCTGAACAACATCACTATTAATAGCTTTAGGAGAAGAACAGTGGTCATCTATAACCACAGCTATTGCTCGGCCAGAAAGGAAATCAAGATGAAAACACAGATAGAGGGATAGAAACCGAAGGAGGGCAATTTGGAAATTAAAGACTTGTACCAGACTCTATCAAAAGCATTTGATATGTCTAGCGCCAGAGCAAAGGTTTCACCGAAATTCCGAAAGGAAGATGACCAAGAATCAGAGAAATATGCAAGAAGATCGCCAGTACAGCATCCCATGTGGAACCTATTACTGACGATCTGAAAGAAGATTGTCAGAAGAGAGGTGTTTAAGAATCTTCCTCTTAAGTATAGATTAAAAAACTTAAGAAAGGCAAGAAAGCAAAGCAGTTGGACGATAGTTGGGGAATTGAGAGCGGTCACCATTCTTTGGGACATGCTGAATGAAAGCACTTCCAACAGGAAGGAAAAGTACCAGATGAAAGGGAAAGACGAAAGAGTTTGCCTCGGCAGGGTGTCAGCACAGAAGCACAGTTCTTGAGAACAACAGGAGGGACACCATCAGGACCTTAAAAGAGATCCTAATTTCAGACATAATTAAGCTAGAGGGAGGAGGAGATGGAGGAACACCTCCGGAATCGTCTAGGGTTGAGTTGGAGGTGAATTTTTGAGCGAAAAGTATCAGGAGAAGAGACGGTAAATGAGCTGTCAGAATGCAAAAGCGGAAAAAAGGAAAAGTAAAGTTGATGGAGAGGTTTTTGGCTAGGTGCCAGAAAGAGAGAGAAGAATTAGAATTAGATAGGTTTTCACGATTTTGTCTGATGAAGGAATTTTTGACGAGTCGAAGAACAGATTTTGCACGATTCCGGGCAGAAATATTAGCCAAGTGGAAGTCAGGAGTTGGATGGCAAAGGCACCGTCTGAAAGCCTCCTCTCTCTTGCGAATATCATTAGAAAGCAAAGTTAAACCAATGGTTTTTTCCATTAGCAGTAAATAAAGAATATGGAATGTACGCCTCCATGCCCAAGAGAATCACTTTCGTGATGCGCTCAGCACACTCAGAGGGGACCCGGTCACGGAAGCATTAATCATTCCATGCGAAATCAGAGAAATACTGCCTGAGGGCCTCCCAATTAACGGCAACGAAGTGACAAAGGCGCTTCCTCCTGGGAGGATCCAAAGGCCGAACTGTAGTGATAGGACAGGAAACAGAAATGTTATGGGGGATACGAGTAGGATGCTATACAATCTGCTCTTGGTCATTCAGGATAGAGACGCTGTAAGGTAGTTCATCAGGGCTGTCAGTGAAATGGGAGGAAAATCTAAATTGGAGATTTCATCGAAAGGACTTTGACTTCCTCACTTTCGAAGTGAGGTAGTCAAAGAGTTTTGGATAGTCAGTAGAATTAGGAGAAAGGTAGACAGCGTAGATGTATTTAGGTTGAGATTAGTATGTAAGCCGCAGGTAGAGGGTATAGAATTAGGAGGATTCAAGTTCGGGAATACGAGAGCAAGTTAGATTGTTGCGTACATATACGCAACATCCACCTTTTGAATGAAATTGAGTACATAAAGAAAGTAGGTGGGTACAGGAAAGGGTTTGCTGCCAGTTGTCCTGGACACCCGAGTTTCAGTGAGGAAGAGGTGAGGTTTAGAGGAACAGATTGGAAATTTGAGGAAAGGCCACGAATGTTGCAGAAGATTATGAAAAGTGAATTAGACAGAAGCCCATGGCATCTCGAATGGGCAACAGGGGAGTTCCAGGACAAGTGACCCAATGATTTTTCAAATTTGAGGGGTCAACTCTTCGATTTTTATGAAAATTGGTATTCAGGGTAGCTTTGGCCAGAGAAAACGAAATTTCAAATCTTAGGCTGATCCACCCAATAGTTCTCGAGGTATGGGTCAGGTCAAATTCAGGTCACCTCATGACCCTTCTTTTTTTAAGGTCAAATATCTTGACTATTTTTCAAAATATTTCAGTCAACCTACATATTTTTTAAATCAAGAGAGGCTGAGGACTCCAAATATGTATGTTTCATTGTTGTAGGGTAATAAATAAAAATTTGGTCACATGACCTTTATTTAAGGTCAAATTTTGACCTTTAGCGGACCACTTCACAAAAAAAATTATAAAACTAAAATTAAAGACAAATCATTTTTCTGCATAAAACAATAAAAAATATTGGTATATAACTTATAAAGGTAGAAATTAACAGGTATTACAGGCAAATTTTGACCAATTTATTGTTTTCTTCTAAGTAGCTTACATAATGACTAATTTTTCATCAAAATACTTAACTAAAAGTATTTATTGTAGAAATATGATGAATATGAAAGTATTTATGATAGAAATGTAGACCTTGGATTTACAATCTGTACACTTTGTTTCGGTTAAGTACATAACAGTAGATTTGGAACTAAGCGGTCGATCTTTGCCGACCTAGGCTTTACATGCTAACTTTAGATTAGGTGTATCTTAGAATCTTACAAAGCTATGTATACAGTAATCCTTAGTTGGCCTGTCGAAGAAGCTTTACTCGGCGTAAACGCTCCATTAATTCCTTTTAATTGAAAGACTATTTAATTCTTACACCACCTTTAAGAGTTGGTGTGCTCATCACGTGCACTATGTTTTCACGTGGTATATAGCATGAATCTTTTTTACTGGGAAGCTATAAATTGGGGCAACAGAAAAAAGTTGTAAGAAATTAATTAGATAATCACTATTCTTCTGAGTAGTCTTCAACAATCCCTAACCATAAATTACACTGATTAACAAAACTAAACTTTTTTCTTGTTCCTGCATAAATATAGCTGATCTTAAATTAATTTTTCACGCTAAGTTCGAATCTGTTTTCAGAATTTTTCTATCACATACTGTAGAGGGTTTGAGAAAAATGCAGTTTTATGCAAGTATAAACAATTTATTTTATTATACAAATACAGCAAAATAAACATAAATAGAAAGCTACTGAAATGATTTAGTGGAATATTTTCGCTTGTATGATGTACGGGGAGCTTCTCTTAACAATGACCAACAGCAATCAGCTAACATAGTAGGGTTCCATCTGCCCTGGTACCGTTTTTCCAACTTTAAAATACCCTGATGGAAGCGCTCGCCATGCTCATCACTCAAAGCTCCCAAATTCTCAGGAAAGAAGTCTAAATGGGAGTGGAGGAAGTGAATCTTTAAGGACACGCTACACCCCATTTCATGGTATGCTACCAGCATTCTTTTAACGAAGTCTTTGTAGTTTAGTCCTTTGTCGTTACCTAAAAAATTGGTCGCGACGGATTTAAAACACTCCCAAGCACTTTTTTTATTTTCCTTCTAAAACTGCAGCGAATTCATCATCATTCATCAATTCTCGTATTTGGGGTCCCACAAATATTCCTTCTTTTATTTTCGCTTCGCTGATTTTGGGGATATTTTTCTTTAATGTATTGAAATCCTCTGCTGTTCCGATCCATACCTTTCACAAAAATTTTTATCAGTCCTAACTTTATATGCAAGGGTGGTAGATAAAATTTTTTTTGGTTCAATAAGGCTTTTATGCAAAACGTTTTTTTTACCTTTTACTAGTTGTCTAGTTGGCCAATAGCTAACAATGTAATGTTTAGACTTAGCACGGCTGCCCCATTCACATAAGAAACAGCAATATTTCGTATACCCCAGCTGCATTCCCAAACGAAGAGCTATAACTTTCAGGTCACCACAGATGTTCCAGTTATACTTATTGTATTCTATGTTGTTTAAACGATATTCCATATTTTCATATGATTCTTTTAGGTGAAATGAATGAGTTGTCGCAATGGAAACTCTGAGCAGCATCTTGGACTAAAAAGAAATAGTTTTCAGAAAAATTTCAAACTAATATTGACTCAATCTAACTTTAAATATCCTTTCATATCTTGAAAATACTGGGTTTGTTCATGGGCTATGAAATTGTGTCGAGTTAACTTGTATATATTAGAACTTAATGAGTTTAGGTAGACAGATAAACTCTCATTGTACATCTATCTGTGCTTACCCAAACTTTATACCAAATTTCAGCCCCACAAGTTTCAACGCTATCTAGTAACTCCAGAAAAGACTTAATACCATTTTCACCATCACGATTTTGGCATTTATGAATCATGCACTTTGCATCTTCTTCTGTGCTGCAGACTGCATATTCCATTAAATCTTTATATGTTAGTCCATGCTCTCCTAAAGCAGCCAGTTGTAATTTGGGGTTTTGGTGGTATGTACAGTTGTCCGCATATGTAATGTTCCTCGCCTCACAGGCGACTCCGTACATGTGGAAACGCCGCACTGATATTTAAGGTACCCCAACTGGGGGAAAGTGGGATGGAGGGGGTACAACCGAGTCCAACAACAAAAACACAGACATATACTGTATATCTAAAGGACAATTCAATGTACAGTCATTGACATACAGGTAATTATAATGTAATGTTTGTGTTCATAAAGATAAACAATTCATATGATTGTGAAGACCGTTGATACTCCATGTAGTTTCCTAGTCTTATACAGTAATAACATAGGGCGACCCAATTTTAACCCTAAAAATTGAAATTATTAACTTTATTCTCACCAATTATTAACTTTATTTAACCTAAAAAGTTCTTTATTTGCAACTTATTTGTGTATAAATATTAACGCTTAATAATAAAATAAAACAAATCACATTAATTTATTTATTAAATTATTAACGAACTTATTTAGTTATGTTGTTGGAGTTTGAACAAATTCACCAGAATAGCTAGAAATAATTGCCTGGATTTTCGCAAAAGCTGATTTCGCAGTTTTAGGCATGTTTGAAATTTATATATTGTGCCAAAAAGATAAACAAAATTAATATAGTTAATTAAACATGTGATTTATGGTACTACTGAACTGATTCTAACGACAAAAGCCAAAACATAATAATATTCACATAGTATTCACATATTGTATGAATACACGCCTCACTACCAAATGTAGAAAAGCTCCACGAAACACTACGTTGATAAATAACGAAAGAGTAATGTAGAAATAATGCATAATCAGCTTGTATAATCATCATTAATCAATGTATAGACTGTATGTAAATAAGAATCCAGAATGCATATTATAACATCATGTTAGAGAACCGGAAATCATTTATTTGCTTACGCAGTTTCACTCCACATTCTTGTTAATTTTATTTTATTAATCCATCACGAAAGTTTTAACCTTATTAATAATTTTATTAACTGTATTAACCCATAACTAAAATATTAACTTTATTAACCTAATAGCGAATTTTTAACCTTATTATTAACTTTATTAACTTTGGGTCGCCATAGTAATAAGGTTCCATTATAATTACTATTATAACTATTTTACTTGTCTACATGAACAGCTACCACAATACAACTTTTGGATCACTTTAACATATTGCTTCCCAAAGCATTCGGGAAGCAATATGTTAAAGTGATCCCTCCTGGGAAGCAATATGCTAAAGTGATTAACACTGGGAAGCAATATGTTAAAAAGAGAAAGGTTGGTTGGTTGGAAAGAGGTTGGTAATCTAGGAGATAACCTACCGACCGTAAACAAAGCTATAAATGTTAAGAAAGTTATAAACTTGCTCAGTTCTTTCTATCACAACTTAACCAATCGTCAAGGGCATACAGTTGACCTACAGTACATGAAACGGAAAAGACTATATAGCGCAACAATTCTAATAAATTTACTTTCAATCTAATATTTTGACATGTTATGATTTACTTTTTGTCTTTACTTTATTAAAGCGAACATTTTTTTATCGTACTCCTTATCCTAAATAGCGGGAAGCAATATGTTAAAGTGATATACACTACGAAGCAATATGTTAAAGAGAGGTTCCTGGGAAGCAATATGTTAAAGTGACCCAACTTTTTATATACTTGTGAATTTGAACCATAAATAGACATTACACAACCAACCTCCACACTCCCTCATTCCCCTCCCCACCCACCAGTCTCGCGTGTATTAAATCATTATGTAACAACAAGCAAAAATACCGCCCTACGGGCGGTTTTTGCTATTTCCTGCGGAAGGCTTGGAGCCCTCGGCCAATTACTTCATCTGGGAAATGAATTTTCTTACCTCAAGGTATTATTTCCTGTTATAAAATATAAAAAAGAACACTTCATCATAAACTTATCTTTATTTCATTACTGAAGAATTTCCTTGTAGACATAATTGTCAACAAATACATACTCCCTTTTCATTTCTTTCTGTCAGGACTTTCAGCAAAAGATCTGCGCTACGCCCCGATTTCGCTAGATCTGCGGTACTTGGGCATTCGGCCCAAACCGAATCGAATTGTGGGCCTACGGCGTATTTTATTTTGAACATCATTCCTATCCCTCTCACCTTGGGCCAATTACTGTCTGTTCAATTATTTGGTCAATAAAACTATAGAAAAGAACGCAGCCATGAAAATCTAAAGCTTCACAAATCTTGATACAATGAGCTCAAATGTGAAGCTTAAGATTTTCATGATTGCGTTCTTTTCTATAGTTTTATTAACCAAATAATTAAACTGGCAGTAACTGGGGAGCCTGCGGCCCCCCAATTACTGGGGGTTCAATTATTTTGCCAATAAAACTATAGTCATGAAAATCTTAAGCTTCACAAATCTTCTTGACACAATGTGAAGCTCAAGATTTCCATGGCTGCCTTCCCAATTACTGTTGGTTCAATTATTTGGTCAATAAAACTATAGAAAAGAACGCAGCCATGAAAATCTAAAGCTTCACAAATCTTGATACAATGAGCTCAAATGTGAAGCTTAAGATTTTCATGATTGCGTTCTTTTCTATAGTTTTTTGTTGGTTACATATATATATCGCACTTACCTCCATCATAATATAGATACTAATAAAGGAAAATGAGGGTGTGGAGGTTGGTTGTGTAATGTCTATTTTGGTTCAAATTCACTAATATACAAAAAGTTGTATCGTGGTAGCTGTTCATACAGACTTGCAGTAATCATAATGGAACCTTATCACTGAATAAGACTAATTATCACAGGCCAGCGATGGTTTTGTTGTCCGAAATATTTTATCATTTAGATAGTAATTTTTGCACGCTGATTCATTCCGAAAATAATTAGTAAGAAAACTCTTGCAAAGTTCTCATTCGCAGGCCTGTGATTTGGAGGCTAGTCTCTTATCTTTATCTCCATCAAATACACCTTTTGTTTACAACTCAAGTAGAATAGATGCAGGAGTTCATGCCATTTGTTCGACATTTCATAGTGAGTTATGCCTTCCATCAATAAGAGATAATGGCATTTATAAGACTGAAGAAAGTTACGTGACACCAACTCTAAATAAGTATTTTCAGAATTGGCTCTAGATATAAGAATACGCAAGACACAGATTATGCCCTTCTTATTTCAGTCTTGACACTCAGCAATTCAAAGAACGTATTTATATAGATTGGCTCATTTTACATTACCATTGGATAAAAGCAGTGATGGTAGTTTTAAGCCGTTGCTGACCATTTCTGAAGTGAATAGAGATGCCAATTAATCAGGCAAGTCTGGAAGATTATACAATCATCCCTCATTTTGCATCTTTTCATTTTTAAGTCACGAACATGGTGTGCCACAGGGCTCAGTTCTGGGTCCACTGCTGTTTTTATTATATATAAATGACCTTCCACGTTTATCTGATATACTGAACTTCATAATGTTTGCAGATGATACAACTGTCTTTTTCTTGCAAAGATGTTAATTCAGCTAAGAATATACTTAATTCAAAATTCATCAGTGTAATGAAATGGTTGACCACCAATAAACTCTTCCTAAATACCAGTAGAACAAATTTCATGATTTTTACTAATAAAAGAAATGTATATCTTGATGAACTTAATGTTAATGAAATTGCTATAAAGGAGTGTATTGTGACAAAATTTCTTGGTGTAATGCTAGATAAGAATTTGCAATGGAATGATCATGTAAATTACACTGGTATGCATATGAATTTTTTTTGTCTGCTGTGAGGGTTTTTTCAACTCATATTATATAATTCGACCATGCTGAATTCGAAAATGACATTGGTTTTCCTCAATCAGGTCAGGTTTTTTCTCTATTGGCCATTTATTATAAGTCCAATTTTATCCCCAAATTTATTGATTTTTTTAGCTTAAACACTGTAGATACGAGTAATATAAGAACACTCGTGAAAAATGAAAACATTGTGTGAATAAATACTTTTATTCATACAATGAATATGGAAAAAAGTTTATTGAGGAAGGAATGAAGTTTTTTTGGCTTTCCGTCTGTGTTTTTCTTCGGGCACGTCTCGCTTCAAACACCAGCAATAGTCCGCCAGCATATTGATATCCCAGTTTCCCTGGTACCTCTCTTCCATTATTTTGATATCTTGGTGAAATCGTTCACCCTGTTCCTCACTATAATCCCCGCAATTTTCAGGAAAATAGTCCAAGTGGGACCACAAAAAGTGCATTTTTATGGACATGCGCGACCCATGAGCTTTGAAAGCTTCCATCAAGTTTTCGACAACGGACTCGTATTCTGGACTTCTACGCTTGCCAAGAAAATCAGTGACAACTGATTTGAATGCCTGCCAGGCATTCTTCTCAGTTGGAGTCTTTGCGTTTTCGAACTGAGTATCCTTGATCAAAGTTCGAATTTGAGGACCATCAAAAACCCCAGCATTTAGTTTAGCATCAGATATATGAGGAAATTTAATCTCGAGATATCGGAATGCTGAACCCTCCTTATTCAGTGATTTGATGAAATTTTTCATCAAGCCCAGCTTAATATGAAGTGGTGGGAGCAAACTTTTTGTTGGTGGTACAAGGGGCACTGAAACGACATTATGCGACCCAGGTTCAAAATTCTCTCTGGATGCCCATTCACGCTGTGCATAGTGCTTCTCATCCGCTCGGCTATCCCATTTGCAGAGGAAACATGGGTATTTCGTGTATTTGTTCTATCAGATAAAAAAATCTATGCATTGGACTGTATCACTTCTGTGGGGAAGTTAAGTGTTCTTATACGCTCTCAAATAACCTTTGGAAAAACAACATAGTCAATAGCAATAGTTTACTTATGATATTAGTATTACCTTCAAATCTCCACAGATCCTCCAGTTATGTTGGTCGTATACGAGAGCATCCAGTAAAATTTTCATGTTATCGTAGCTCTCAGTAAGTTGTACGGAATGTGCTACAGGGACTGATGCAACCCTATTCCCAATGTTGAGAAGTACTGCTTTCAAACTTCGTTTAGACGAGTCTATAAATAGCCTCCATTCTGATGCGTTATATGGCAGGCCCAAGGATTCGATTAGCCCCTCAACATTGCAGCAGTACACTAAGGAAGAGGTATTTTCGTGCACTGCAAAAAACTTGCGGAATTCTTCCTCTCGTTTCCTATACCAGGAGAATGTTGTTCCCGGAGCCAGCAAGTTGTCCTCTCGAAGTCGTGAGCCCAAGATCTCGGCAGCTAATTTGGAAAGTCCTAAATCCCTGGTAAGATCATTAAGTTTGGCCTGGTTGAGAGGCCTCGGCTCATTTGGAGCGGTATTTTGAGGTATATACGACTGGGACTGGTCATTGGCATTGGTCATTGATTCATCATCAGAATCATCGAAGTCCAGGGTTTGAGGTGGGTCGGGTATTGGAATTCCAGGACCATGGGGTACAGGTCTCATAGCAGAAGGAATGTCAGGGTATACAACAATGTGTTTATTCTTCTTGTTAACTCCTGAAAATAGAAACACAGAAACATGGATATAAAACTTGCATATGAAATAGAAGAAGCATTCAGACAGTGGCGGCTCGTGAGGGAAGGCTGCGGTCTGTAAGATATGAAATAGGTCAATGGAGTCTGTATATTTTCTTTCTTTTTCATTCATATTGTCCCTTCGGGGACAATATGAATGAAAAAGAAAGAAAATATACAATCATTGTATATGTAAATGTAACTTGTATAACAATATGTATGTGTAAATGTATTTTCTATAACAATATGTATATGTAAATGTATGATTACCATTATGGTGAATATTATGCTATATATGGTGAATATTACATTATGGTGAATATTATGTCAAGTTTCATACGAGGATTTCAAAATATTTAAGAAAAATAAATTTATAAGCCCACCTTGGAGGTTTGTCATGCAGAAATAGCAATCTGTCACGTGATCCTTTCCTTCTCTCCAAATCATGGGAATTCCAAAAGGCAAAGATTTCGCTCTGCCTTTGCTCCATCTTCTCAAATTTTCAATGCACGTCTTGCAGCACATATGAGGGGCGAAATTTTTGTCCTGGTCCCCTAGCTTAATTCCAAAGTATGCTCTATACATTGTCTTCACAAATTTAGTGATTTGGGACTGGTTATTTGGCATGGTAACCGTCCCACATATGTAGCAGAATCTATTGGGATCATTTTTACACGCTCTATTCATTATGAAATATTTTATCTATATGCCTGAAAAGTAAAAAAATATTATACAAGTGAAACAAGTGATGATAGATGTTACTGTTCCAATTCCGCTTTGACAAAATCACGAAAAATTCTATTTTAATTATGAGGCCATAGCCGGATAACCTGAGCTGATTGAGAAAAACGGATTACAGATTCGAAATCAGCAGGAAAAACTCTCTAAGAATCACTTACAAAACCCTTGACAGCAAAATTGATGCATACCAGTGTTATATCGCGAAAAAGATTTCAAGGAGCGTCGCTATAATGTTTAAACTTAGAAATGTAGTCCCTAAACAAGTTTTATGGACGCTATCATACTCTTGTTCTTCCTTATATAACATACTGCACCCTTGTTTGGGGAAACTCCGCTAACAACGCATTAAACGGTATCTGTCATCCAAAAAAGAGCAATAAGGTTATTATCTGATGCTGATTTCCTTGATCACTCTAGTGCATTATTTAAAGAGCTAAACCTACTAAAGTTCAATGATATAAGCAAACTGGCACATTTTTTTTATTTACAAGCGTAAGAACAAAATCATTAATTTACAATGAGTAAGTAGATATTTTGTAACTCATCAAGAAATCCACTCGTATCAGATCAGAAATAGATCAAAGCTTGTTATACCTCAGTTTAGATTTTAGATCGTCTTCATCTCAAAAACTACCCATTTTCATTGGATTGAAACTATGGAATGATTTAAATGCTGATATAAAAAATATTGTGAATGTAAATTCGTTTAAAACCAAGTTGAAATCCCAATTAATAATGGCATACTAACAAAAATCTAGGATTAATGTCCATTACTATTGTTTATTAATTTCTCGTGTATAATCTAGTATTAAAGACACATTTCTTCCAATTGTTCAGTTCTTATCTCTCATGTATAATATAAGGGACTGGCCAAAATTAAAAAATCGACTTTGAACGGCGTTTTTCGTTAATAGCTGGCACCCATGCTAACATGCTAAATCAATGTACCTGGGGGGTGAGGAATAAAATGCAGGTGGATGCCACTCTCGCTTTTGGCTTTGAAGGTAATTTTCGAGGTCAAACTGTGCAAAAAATTATATTTTCTAATTTTAATTTAAAAAAAATATTCTGAGCCAATTGGTTTGACCAAATGTTTCATTTTGCCACACTTAGTGATAAAGAAGTATGATGACACGCTTATTCCATCCGAATTACCAAGTTAATCACGACAGAAATTGTGCTAAAAATTTGTGATTTTTTATTTTAATTGGCGAAAAAAACATTGAGCAAGTCTGTTTGTCAAAACAATTTATTTTAACATGATTAGTGCCTAATAAGTTTGATGGCATGAATTAAGTACTCACAGTAACAGAATTATCATAACTAAATCACAAAGCAGTAAATATAACCCCATAACTATACAGTTTACACACTAGTAATATCTACAAGTTCACGTTCCTTGATAAACAGCACCGAAATGCTGCACTGACAGTCACAATTGTGTGGATTGCAATCACTTAAGAACAGAGTTATTAGTTTCTTACAGCACATTCCAGCTTCTCTCGATTTCAGCCCGGAAGAGAGACATAGATCTACTGTCCAGCTGGGTTACAGCAACCGCTGTCGTACACTTCATCCTTTTCCTGAAGCAGTTGCATCTAGCTGTCTTGCACTTTTTCTTACAACCACAAGCAACAAGCTCCAGGCAGGCTTCAGGGATTGGAGGAAGTCTTGTCCACACTGGTAGGAGGCTCCCATCTTCCAACTTCCAGGCTGAAGTGTCCACCGGATCTTCAACATCTACGTGCTCTTTGTCAGCCTGGAGCCATATTTTGGCCTGATAGTTTGCCCGCTTGGCGTGGAGCTCCAGGGCATCCTTTGTCGGTGGGAGCATTTCCAGAGTCTTCTTGGCCTTCCCAAAAAGGTGAACTCTGGCGTCATCAACTGTGTGTTGTTCCGGGGTGCCATACAAATGACACAAACTTCTCAACATCTGCGATATCCCCATCTCGACCAATGGCGTGCAGCAGGAGTGGGTGGTCACTGAACACCTTCCAACACTTCTTTTTTCCATGACCACTGAAGGACGAGACTGTGTCACACCCGGTCAAAGCGTGGAAGCTGACCAGGTTGTCCCTGACTGGGGGCGACAAACTCTTGAATACATCGTGCACGGGGTAGCATTTTCGGTTCTTGGCCGTTCCGCACAGCATCCACACTTCAGCGACCTTGGTGCAAACGAAGTGAATCAGCAGCACCATTACATCAGTATCTCTGCACACTACCAGTATTCGTTCATAGCCCTGGGACGCTGCATCACATGAGTGAAGGATGAGCCTGGTGTCCGCCTCTTCATGGTTGCTATGCAGTGGAACGTCATGTCGCCTGGTTGACCGTACTTCAGTGGCTTCAGAGAAGCCACCCCTGTCACCAGCTGACATCTTTCTTGAAGATCTCTGCCCTTCTCAGTGATGACGTTAGACAGAAACAAGGCTAGGTCAGCCTTGTTTGTATCCAGGGCCATGAAGTTTTTCCACACTTCAGGCAGTGGAACTTGTGGGCCATCAATGACTTTCCGAATCGGTTTCTTCTTGCTTGCACGCTTTGTCCTGGTAACTGCTTTGATCGATCCTTCCCCTGCGTACCGATCAAAGATGACATCAACTCTTGTTGTGTTTCATTGAAATAACTCGTCACGGCCTTGAAGAACACTTCAGCATAGTCGCCGAATGTCCGACAGCCGCCAGGCTTGCCAAGAGCTTGGATGAGTGCATGGCCATCTATCATCACACAGGTCTTCAGATCAGAGGTTGGAACCTCTGAGCTTATGGTCTGCTGAGCCATCAGGATGTTCATCAGCTCAGACTTCGATGTCGAATTCATCTCTCCTCCTGCCTTCGCCAGACTAAATGGGACTGGGGACAGTTCATGCTTCAAGACGTTGACCATCTCCACCATGCGACCTGCGGTCGCGGCATTCAGGAGCCGCTGTAGTAGCTTTCTGTCAGCTTTGATGGTCTTCTGCATGTTCTGCTTGGTGGAAACTGTAGCTTTGTACACATCAGCGAAGGTTTTCGACCGATGTTTCTTCATCGTTTCATGGAAGCCTACTATCTGTTCAATCAGTCTCTCCTTCATGAAGCCGATTACATGCTGCTTTCCTCGATCCTGAGCTGTCAGCAGGTTCTCCACAACATCTGTGGGTGCAGTGTCTTTGGTTGCCAGTGAAACAAGTGGGATGTTAGTGGCGGCATCTGTATCTCCTGCTTCACTCACGTGAACTCTGAAGACGTCAAACTGCTTCAACTGCTGAACTAGCTTCATGACATCATGAGCGTCACGCCTAGTGCGAGAAGGCAGACTGTCAACCCGAGTGAAGGTGGCTTCCCCATCATCATCTTGAAGATTGAAGAGGCATCTTGTGTCTTGAGAGATGCGTGACCGCTCTGACCATGTGATGCAGAACCTGTCTCTTGCTTGGTCATTCTTTGTGATGCCGATGATACCATTGTGCATCTTGCATGTACGATTTATCCATTCGGTTGCCTGATCAGCTGGAACTTGGTTGAAGCGCTTCGCCGTCCTCTTGACGACAAAGTTCCCATTACAGAACTCTGCATGAACTTCTGGTGCTGACTTCTCAAGACCTCTCATATCAGCCAAGTAGACCGGCCCCCAACGTGCATAGTTTGTGTGGTCATAGATAGTTAGCCAAGGCAGCATTGCAGCAAAGGCTTCTATGTGGAGACTCCACATGCCATCTCTCTGAGCTCTGATGAAGGCCAGTAGGATCTCTACCATTTCCATGTAGGATGACCACAGCATGAAGTTGGGATTTTCAGAGTGCTGGTCATTGAATTCCTCCATGAGACTGTGGAATTTCTCATCTGCCAAAACGTCTGAGAAGTTGTCAACAGCATCGCGCATCTCATCTATGTCAGCTCTGTCTTTGAAAAGCGAAGCAACATTGAGGGCAAGCTGTTTGACGTTCTCATCTCCGTTGCCAGTTGCAGCCAGCCATGACTCAAACATCTGCCACTTGATGCGCCACAGTGCCTCATACGTCAGCTGGTGACCTCTCACAGCTCGGTAGTAGGCCTTGCCGTCCAGCATTGTCTCAGTGGTGTTAGCCGCGTACACACCTGCCTCTGTCCATAAGTCATCAAGTCCCACACTTTCCATGTGTTGACCAATGGCTTTCAGAAAGTTGAAGCAGATATGGAGGCCTCCCATGAGCAAGACCACGTTGGCAAATTTCGAGTTTGCCCAGACTAGTTCCTTACCCCTGCTGTACAGAGGCTGATCAGCAGTGATGATGGTGTACTTCTGGCTGACATACTCAGAAATGGCCATGAAGCGATTGATGACGGTGGTCATGGTGTCATTGTCATCTGCTGGTGCCTGCAGGATTGGCAACATCCCGGCGGTCGTTACTGGTGGATCCACAGTGCTGACAGATTGATTGAATGCTCCCCAGCTTGGAATGGACATCGCTTTATCATGGATGCGATGCGTGACACCAACCAGGCCAAGTCCTTGGCACGTGCCCGGTCCCTCTCAGGTTCATATGACAAGTCGTCTATGTCAGTGTCGTAGCCAGGAGATGACCTCTTGCCAGATGAGGGGAGGGTAGCCTGGTCCAGCCTTTGGAACTCCTGTAGGTCATCAGGTTTGTTAGATTTCTATCTCTTGTGCTTGCCACCCTTTTGGCCATGACTCTGCTGTGGAGGGGGCCTCTCTGCCATACCATCAGTTGAGTGCTGTGAAAGATGTTCTTCCCGTATAAGGTTGACTCCAAGACATCTATGTTGTCACAAGAGCAGTGAATCATTCTCTCTTTGACGATGGTGTCAGGGATGTAGACACATCCATTCTCAGCATATCTTTTCAGGATATTCTGAGCGATGGTGGTGTCTATCCTTCTTACAGTGTCGATACCAATAGTGTGATTTGCCGCATGGAACAGATCTAGGAGTGCTTCTGAGCGGGTGGCTTCGTGCAGAGTAAGACCCAAGCCCACATACTTTGGTGTCAACTTTCGTCGGTTGGAGACTGCATAGACTATGTCCTGGGCAATGCTACACACACTCTGCTTCACTTTCTGGTCCTCTTCACTTCCCTCATCCACAGCATCCATTCCCCCAAAGAGCAATCGTAGAAACAGGTACAGACTGTCGGGTATGACGCGATCAACATGTTCCTGATCAAGACCTTGCCATGTCTCGGAGTGTCCAGGAGTTTCAAGATCTTGTCGAACCTTCAGAGCCACGTGTACCATATCTTGGAATATGCTGCTAGTGGCACACATGCGGACATCAGCATCTTCATCTTCAGTAGACTCTGACTCAGAGGTGACAGGACCTTGTTCACAAGACTTAGCCAGTGCTTTGGAGATGATGAAATCTGAGCTCTCTCCAGGGTAAATCAGCAGCGGGCCCCTTGACAATGGGCGTACATAGCTGGCGTTTGATCCAAGCAGCCTTTGAACATCTTCGTAGAACGTTGTTCTCCTGGAGTATTTCACGGTGATGCCGGTGTCATTACACATACTCTCGTATCTGTCCCAGACGTCTCCCATGTCGTATACGTGACCACGAGACAGGCCTACTGTCAAGTCTTTGCACAGCTTCGTCATGCACTCATTTTCAGGCCCTTGCTGCTCCTCTGACACCGCTTGTTTTCTAGTACGTCTCTCAAATGTCACCAAACATGCCAGATGATAGCAGCCTTCAACTGCAATCACATCACTCACCGCTGACAACGGTATGCTCATGACAGGGTCGTGTTTGGCACGCTGGATCAAGTCATCTGACTTCTCCATTGTCTCCACCCTGTGCAGTTTCTTTGTGGTCTTCTTTTGGCAAAACATGCAGAGGGTCCAGTCAATCACTGGTGTTGAACGTCTACGCTTTGGGGAAAAGCCTGAGAGCCTGCACTTTTTGTGGTCGCCGATGCACCCATGGTCTGCTGCTGACTTCGCAGCCTTTTGAGTTTGCCTTCAGAGGTGAATAAAGAGTAGCATGATTTATGCCACTTGAGTTCCAATGCATTGAAATCATCCTTGGAATGACTTTCCAGTCTTTGTAAAACATCAAGATAGTAGGTATCTCCCAGGTTCTTTCTCTCATCGCCCACAGTCATAGTTCTTGCTTTTCCTTCTGCTGATGCTGTGCAGGTCACCAGCGCTGCTTTGGCAGAAGAAGCAACAATCCTCACTGACATCCTGACGTTTCCTCTTGCGCTTGATGACAGCTACAGGGTCCATTGCTGATGAGCTCCCTATCTGCAAAGACAAGTGGGAATGGCAGTATGTAGTAGCCACAGATATATTGAAACAATTCGAAACATACCTATCCTTTAGCAGTATTATTATTATTATTATTTTACCAGCTGGCACTGTCTGCACTCTTTTAATTGCATATACCAAACCAATGTCTGGCCAGCCAGTGCATTGAAAATATTCAACATGTGAAAGTATGCTATTACTTGTACTGTGGTAGTAGTAGGCACATGCGCACCTCACCCAGCATGTTAAATGTAGTTTTAATGGAAATAAAGACATCCAGATTCCAGAGTCATAGTTACATTCAATTATTATCCATAAAATCACAAAAATATGCTTTATGTGCTAATGATACACTTTTAAACACGTTGTTACATAGAGCCACCACTGAAATGCAAAAATTCGAAATTTTTCAGAATTTTACTTTTGTAATCTTGTATGGGACCTTCAAACTCAAAATTGAGATTGGCATCCACCCACATCTTGTTTGGCATCCTCAATACTACTTATCTAAGGTGGGTGCCTGCTATTAACAAAAAACGCCGTTAAGTTTTTTCCAAGAGAACTTTTCAATTTTTGGCCGGCCCGGCGGCCCACTAATATTCATTTCATTGTATGGTATTGGTATAATACCTTCAATAGTGACCTTGCATTTGTCGTATCAGTAATGATAATTTAGGATTAATACGTACATACCTTAACTATTAATGATACTTATTTAATTATTTATTTATTTTTAATTAATAATAATAGCTGTTTATTTTTAATAAGAGCCCAGTAAAGCCTAAAGCTTAAGGGCCAAATTAAATTAAATTAAATAAATAGGCCAACTTCACAGTTATTTATGTCATTGTAAATTGTAAAATCAATTACTTATTAATAATAATAAAGGACTAGTGAACATGGAGTTCAAAGTTGTTCACGATCATATTAATTGTTTATTTTTCTGAACACAGACATTACATTATAATTACCTGTATGTTAAATGTTGTTGTTGTTGTTGTTGTTTAGCCGATCAGCCGACCCTGATCGAGTAAGCCGGCGGCAGCAGGTAACCGATCGCCCTCTCCGGAGTGAACCAGAGGTTCAGCGCACTGGTGATGTTGTGTTGTGTTCTATGTTGTGCTAGAGTGGTACAGTCTGTCATAATGTGTTCAATTGTTTGTGATGTGTCCTGGCACAGGTGGCAGGTGTCGTCTGTGAAGTTATCTAGTCTGTGTTTATATGTCCGTAAGTTGGGGTGATGTCCACATCGGAATTGTGCTAAGTTAACTCGATCCGATCTGCTCGGGCTGATCTCTGACCTGTTAATGGGTGGCGGCTTCGCACCTAGGATCGCATTCGGACCGAGTCGTGTCATTGCTTTGTGGGTTAGGTGTGTGTGTGTGTGTGTATGTGTTTTCTGTACTGTGTGATGTCTGTGGGGTGTGGTATGGAATGGAGTATTTGGTTATAATGTGTCTCTGGTGTTACCTTAATGGTGAGAGGTGTCGGTGCATGATTGTACATGTAGTTGCAAGGGTGTTGTGGGTTGTTGTCGCTGCTGCCATGAATTGTGTTCCCCTCATGTCTAAATGTCCCCTAACTTTCAGTATTTTTGTTTGTGTGCAGGTGTTCTATTGGTGTTGTTTGAGTGCATCCTGTAATGACACGAAGTGCGTTGTTTTGTATTGTCTGTAAGGTGTTTATGTATGTGTTTGAGATAATGGGTGCCCAGCATGGGCTAGCATAGTCCATAACTGAGCGAATATATTGTTTGTATACGAGTGATGTTGTTTCCTGCTGGTGTCCAAAGTTTGTGCCTGTTAGTACCCTAAGCGTGTTAAGTCTTGACGTACATTTGTTTTTAATGTCCTGAATGTGGTTTGCAAAAGATAATGATGTGTTGTATGTGACCCCAAGTATTTTGGTCCTGTGAGTGTGTGGAATGTTGGTGTTGTTTAGTGTAAGCTGTGGAGTTATCTGGTGTTCTTTTGTGTTGCTTGTGAGCAAGGTGATGGTTGATTTTGTGGGCGCTCCTTTGAGTCTATTGTGTGTGAGCCAGTCTTGTATACTGTTTATGTATGTTTATAGGTTATTTGTAGCGGTGTCGATGTTGTTGTGGGTGGATGTTAGAGTGATGTCATCTGCATATGATGATAAGGTAAGCTTGTTATCTATGGGTGTTGGAATATCATGCATGTATAAGTTGAACAGTGTTGGTGAGAGAACAGAGCCTTCAGGGACCCCGTTCAGAAAAAGCTTGTTTTTGGATGACTTGCCATTAAATGTGACATGTGAGTATCTTCCTGAAACATAGTTGCTCAGCCACCTTTTGGCGTTATTGTGCATGTTCGAGTTGAGTATTTTGTTTATGAGAGGGAAGCGTGGGATAGCATCAAATGCTTTACTAATGTCTATTGTTGCTAATAGTGTACGTTGAGGTGGTCGTCTGGAGTTGATGCCATACATGATGTGCTGCGTTATACGTTGTTGGACTCGGTTGTCCCCTCTCCACCCCACCTTCCCCCATTTGGGGTACTTTGACTATCAATGCGGCGTTGCCACATATACGGAGTCGCCTGTGAGGCGAGGAACATTACATATACGGGCAACTGTACATACGCATATAGGATGTGCTCCACTTCCACCTGCTAATATACAGTATGGAGGCCTAAGGTTGGCAAAACTAGAAAATCCTATTTTGGGATTATCCTGGTTCTTCTTATAAAGTTCAAATAATTCTTTCAAGTTTCCCAATAGAAGCGTTTCTTGTTGTTGTATTTTTTCACCATTTACATCTCTAATTTTAATACAATCCTTCTTACCAAGGCATATCCTACTTACTTCATCTGATTTATAGAACTCTCTTACTTTCTCCTTGTCTTTTTCTGTTATTACTTTCCCTTTACTCATATTTAGTACTTTCGGGAGAATACCAAATTGTTTCTTCAGTTCTCTGCTTCTTTTTACCATTCTATTTGAGCCACCGAATAATTTTTCTGTCTCTTTAATTGTGAAGAGAGATAATGAGAAAATTTCCATCTTTTCACAATAATTTGATGTTTTTTTATGTCACTAATTCTCCCATCATCTGTTCATACCTGTAAATAAATGAAGTGTGCACTATAAATAGCTGGCGTACTATACCATAAATGAAATTGGCCAAACATTCACTGCATACTGAAATGTTTTCATAAGGTAAATTCTAAGTAGATAGAATCAGTGGAAATGTAAATGTGTGGTAATATACTCTAAAAGAAAAATATCTATATAATACATAGTAGGTTCCATACCTTTGAAGTCTTTCCTTAATTGTTTTATTTTCTGCGCTAGTATCTGGATTCACCGTTATATCAGTTTGCCTTTGTTTTTTACTTAAGCTTTCTGAAATTTTAATATATTATTACTAATTACAAACCTAAAACCTGTGTATGAATAATTATAAACACATCTAAGTCCTGTTTTTATGTACAAAAGTATGGACAAAAAAGAAAAAGTAGAACACAAACGACAAAGCCTATGTTGGATCTTACTTGTTTTAGCAGGCGTTTCTCCAATCAAAGGAAGAATGTGTCTCACATGAACCGCTGCTGTTTCGGGATTATTACTGATTGAGGATTCATTTGATTGCTATCTTCAGAGTGACTTGACAATACCTATTTCAAGATCCCTTGAGTTTGTGTTCCTTTTATCTCCCCTGCATGAAGACTCAAAATCAAGTTTAGATTGCTTGATATATAATTCATGCAATTACTGCAGAAAAGGCGCTTTTTTTTATTTTATTTTAATAAAGCCATTAACTTTGTCTGAATAGGATGAAGAAACAGATTTTAATCCTGTAAATATTCTCTTTTTATGGCTCCTTAAGGGATCTTGGCAAAATTTTGATTTATTCACCAGGTTTAAATTTCTTAAAATGTTACTGCGTTTATCGCTTCTAATCTTTAATAATTGTTATTATTCTACAAATTTATACTATTCTATTTTGCCTGTAAGAAAAAAAAATCACTATTCATGTTTTGTTTTACTCAAGTTTATTAACAGAGAACTGTAGGGATGGGAGCCAAAAAAATAAGGTTAAAATTTTCAAAAATGTTTGGTAATTTTAGATAATTTCTACCTTTATGAACTCTATATACCAATATTTTTTTATTGTTTTTATGCAGAAAAATGATTTGTCTTTAATTTTAGACTCATTAAATTTTTGGGGAAGTGCTCCGCTGAAGGTCAAACAGAGGGCGCTGATGTACTGTAGCATTGGTAAGTGACAAGTAGCGGTGACGTAGCACACAGGATCAGATCTGTTTCGTGAGGTGGTGAAGAACAAAGTGTGTGTTGGATATAGTCTGCAAAATGGGTCGTGAGGCAGACGTTACTCAGTGGCAAAAAGGAGCCATCGTGTTTGGCAGAGCCCACGGACACAAAATGTCTGAAGTAGCCCAATTTGTTGGTGTGTCAACGCGTACTGTCCAGCGAGTTTACAAAGAGTGGTGTAGTTCGCAATCAACTGACAATCGACGGCGTAACTGTGGCCGGAAAACAATTCTCGACAATAGGGGCCGCCGCCATGTTTCTCGTCTAGTAACTGCAAATCGTTTTCAAACCAGAGAACAATTGCTCCAAGAAACCAATGAGGTTCTCCAGCGACCAGTTTCCGAACGGACATTGCGACGAGAACTGCATGCGATGGACATCTGGAGCAGGGTACCACGGAAGAGACCGCTGTTAACAGCAAGTCACAAATTGGCACGTTATAAATGGGCTCAGAGGCACAAAAACTGGACTGCGGCAGATTGGAAACGTGTAATTTGGTCCGATGAGTCCCGTTTTTGTTTGTTCTCCAATGATGGGAGGCGACGAGTACATCGCAGGTCCAATGAAGCCTTTAATCCTGAATGCGTCGAAGGTGTTGTTCAGGCTGGAAACAGAAAGTGAAGCGCAGGAATAGACACCCACGGACTCTGGCGGAACTTCGGGACCGGCTGATGAACGAGTGGCAGCAAATCGATGTTCAGTACATGCACAACCTCGTAGAGTCTCTGCCTCGCCGGATTCGTTATCAAGGCCAGAGGCGCCGTCACACGTTATTAGGTACATTCTGAGAGGGGTGACTAATTTTTTGTCCGGTGTGCTTATTTGGAATCCTCAGCCTCTCCTGATTTCAAAGATGTGTAGGTTGACTGAAATATTCTGAAAAATAGTTGAGATATTTGACCTTAAAAAAGGAGGGTCATGAGGTGACCTGAATTTGACCTGACCCATATCTCGAAAACTATTGGATGGACCAGCCTAAGATTTGGAATTTTGTTTTCTCTGGCCAAAACTACCCTATGTTTTGTGTTTGTCTCTGGGTCACTTGTCCTGGAACTCCCCAGTACCAGAACCAGCCCCACTGTCCATGTCTGCGTTCCCGGTATAAACAGCATGGGAGCCAGAAGTGTGGACATTTATGGTCTCCCCATGGGACTCTGAGGCTCTTGAAGAATGACATTTTTTTTAACTTTGAAAAGATTGTTTAGTGTGTAAGATGCATGCGTGTGTAGTAAGGAATAGGGAGAAAAGTGTTTGAGAACACGCTGGACTGCTCACAGGGTAGATGAGACACGGAAAAAGATCAGCTAAGGAGGACAGTGACAGGAGAAACGGGAGCTCCAGCACTCCCTGTTTCCTGCCTAACGTCCCCACCGGAGTACTTCCCTAATCGATTGGTGTCTACAATCTTCTACTGGAGATTACTTTTGTTCACAAACAAAACTTGAACCTAACCTAACCTAACTCACCTTGCTTAACGTCGTGACTAGGTTTTACTTAACTGTCCAGTTTCTTAGAATCTGTATCCATTTAAAATTCAGTGTAGACACGCAAGGCTAATTTTAGATTATGGATATTAGATTATTATGAAGACACGCATCAAAATTATTTACCACACATGTATTCAAACGGAGTGGGGGTTGCATGCAAACATTGATTGATTTTCTGAACTGGGTTTGATTAACGCCAAGATAAGTTCAGTTTATAAAAACAAAAATCTAATGTCACTTCCTGTCTGGCAACATTATAAGCTTTACGCCTTAGTTATAAAGCCTACTTTATAGAGCCTAGTTATGTAGTCTTGCCAATAATGAGGCCTATTTTCATAAGTTAATTTAAGATAGACCCAAAATATTCTAATCTGGGTTTTGTGAAGTTATAATGATGTCAGAATCAATTACGAATCCTTTTATTACTTATAATATTCTTACTCAAGCTATAGTCCATTTCATAAGTCTTGAAACTGAGTTTCCATTAATAATTTGTAGCGTAGAATGTGAATTTGTCCAGGCCTATTTAGTTAGTTATCTCCTACTTAAAATTTTATCTTAAAATGGTTTTAACCTTAAACTTACATCGCAGTTACTTCTAAAGTAATTTTTTCACCTTTAGTTCCTTAGGGTAGTCGAACAGGAGTGATGACACGTTTTCGCAGCTTTTGCGATCAGAAAGTAAACATTCTTTTCAAAATGATCGCTTCGATACCCAATCACGACAGCTTTGATGCTGTATCATTGACGAATTGGCCCTAAATGACTTATAATCGCGATTTAAGCACTCATAACTGAGGAACCCATGTCAATCAGATCGGCAAGACAATCTCGACACTAAAAAATTAACTTAACCTAACCTAACTTAATCTAGCTCGCAATAACTTGTCGACGTTAGCCTGTGACTTGGGGGGGGGGGGTATCAATGAATAATAGAAGATGGCTTTGATCTACTAGAGGCACTCAATATATTTTGCCCCAACCTTTTTTCTTAGCTAAATAATAGGCCATGGGGATGAAATGTCTTTTGGGAGGTAAGTTTGAACTTTCTGCGCTTCACGTTATGTGATAACCGGATTTTTCCAATTCAAACCTCCCCTCCTTGTATAAAACCGCTTTTAAACGCCCTTGTATAAAACCGATGGTTAACGCAGTTTCGAAAATGGCGTCTGACAGTGATGTGCGGCGTAAACAGAGAGCTGTTATCGAGTTCTTAACCGCAGAGAAGGAAACAGTTGCAAATATTCACAAACGTCTACAAAACGTTTACGGATATGCTGTTGTTGATCGAAGCACAGTTGGACGCTGGCCTAAACGTGTGAGATCATCGGAGAGAAGGAGAGCCAGCCTCGATGATCAGCCACACAGCGGTCGCCCGCCTGCATCGGCTGTGACATCTCACACTGTGCAAGGTGCTAACAGCATCATTCGATCAAATCGGCGCGTCACATACAAGGAGCTATCACTGGAGCTAGGAATTAGTGAAGGAAGTGTGAATACGATAATTCAGCAACTGGCATACTCAAAAGTGTGTTCACGGTTTGTTCCTCGCAAACAGACTGAAGATTACAAAGCCCAAAGAAAAGAAATTGCTTCCGAGTCGTTGGTTCGATACGAGACAGAAGGGGATGACTTCCTTTCACAAACTATGACTGGGGATGAGACTTGGGTACACCACTTTGAACCTGAAACAAAACGCCAATTCATAGAGTGGCATCACGCAGACTCCCGACGCAAGAAAAAGTTCAAAATGGCTCCCTCTGCAGGAAAGGTTATGGCCACCATCTTCTGGGACATGACAGGGGTGATTCTGGTGGACATTATGAAGAAAGGACAATCAACTCAGAGGCATATATTTCTACCCTACAGAGACTCCAGAAACGTATAAAGCGAATTCGACCGGAGAGAAAACTGGAAGACGTCCCTCATTTGCACGATAACGCAAGACCACACAACAATTTGCAAACACGAGAGGCCATCACAAAAATGCGCTTGACTGTGTTACCCCACCCTCCATAGAGCCCGGATCTGGCACCTTCAGACTTCCATTTGTTTGGGCCAATGAAGGATGCTATTCGTGGAAAAAAGTTTCAGAGTGACGATGAGGTTCCAGCGGAACCCAGCGGACTTTCACCAGCAAGGAATAAAGGCAGGGGTGTACCTAAAGTATTTGGCACCCGGGGCGGATCCTTCCTTTGGCACCCCCCATAAATAATTTTAAAATTTAAACACAGAAAAATATATTATGTTTGCAAGTAGATTTTAAACAGTACAGTACTGTCATAAGCAAATTGGAAATAAGAAAAATGCAGGACATTAAAAATTCAGTGAACAGGTAATACTGCATTTTATTTTGAACAAAAAACACAGGAAATCCAGTCTCACACTCAGCCTATTCTTCAAAGGTAAATAGAGAGGATTCACAGTATCTGCTTTCGAGCCTTAATTTCTGCAAATTGATCAATGACCTCATCAAAATTCACCTTCTTTGCATATTCATCACTATGATACCACATTGTCAAAAATTACTGGACACTGGTATAAGTGCCATGATATTGTTAGAAACACCAGCACTTTATGTTTTATCATAATTATTTAAACAAACGTTCGCCTTTCTATATAATCTTTATCAAATATTTAATTTTTCGTTTGTAAATTTTGTATTGCCAATAAAAATAAAAATTGATTTTATAGTGGAAATTAACATTAAGCTGTTGTAATAGTTTGAACATTTTAAATTTTTTTCTTACTTTGGCGAATTTTTCATTTGGTTTGAAAACTTGTACTGGTATTTCAACTCTCCTGATGGCACCCCTATCCTGGCTGTCACCCAGGGCGGACCACCCCCCTCGCACCCCCACCCGCCTTAGTACGCCACTGAATAAAGGCCCTTGTTTCGAGGTGAAGGAAAGCCGTAGAAAAGGATGGAAACTATGTGGAAAAATAAAAACTTGTAAAAAAGGTATGTAACTACTTGTGTACAAAATTTCTGGAATTTACAAGGAAACTTGGAAAGAAAAAAAAAGGTGGGGCGAAATATATTGAGTGGCCCTCGTACATTGGAGTTTTGTTTTTTTCCTCGTATTACACATCACACGCATAAATTTTCCAAGCGTTCTCAATATTCTCCCCTATTATCAAGCACAAAGGCCATTTCTTCTTACATTATTGTTAGAGAAAATTAGTAGGCCTAATGCTTTCTGGTAGATCATTTATTGAGAGTGGTCAGTCATTGATTTAGTTAAATAATTATTGAAAATCAAGTGGTTCTCATAATAATTTGTGACTCTCAATAAATATAATATATAAATGTAATATATATATTATATATATAAGAATTAAAAATAAGCAACTGTTCAAACATTTTATGTTCATAAAATTTTAACATTACCGCCAGCGCATGCGCAAGCTGAGGCGAGGGACGTACAGTACAGTACACTTATTTAGTTGTAATTTTGAGCTGTGCCTTGCGCGGTACAAATTAAATGTTGAAATATAGTTTCATTGTGAAAGTGTGAGGATTTTCAGTGTGTACGTAATATAGTATAATTGTTAATAGGCTCGTTTAATGCTAATATAACATATCCCATGACTTGGCCTTGGCCTATCAGTGGTTAAAAATTCCGTCTTGTTAAAAATTCCACTTGTCCAAATACAACTTTCTGGAAACGTATAAAATCAAGAACCTTTTCTAATTTTGCACAGGTTTTCTGTGGCCTACGACTCACCTCGTGCACGCCTATGGTTGAAAAAAAGTCATAGAAAATAGAAAAACAGTAGCTGACTCCTAAGAAAGTAATTCAATTTGCGCAGAGCATTTCGGGCAAGAGGACCAAAGCCTACCTAGGCCCTCTATCTAGTTTGTAGAAATTTCATACACTTTTGAGAAATCGAAAAAAAACAGCGAGACCAGAAATTTACAAAAATACCACAGCCATCAAAATTCTGAGCTTCAGTTCCAAACCACAATGAAACTAAATTTATGAAGTTGCATTCAAAATCTAAGCGACTCGTGAGCTTAAAATAAATGTTAAAGGTTTCACTGGCTTAACAGTTTCTGTTCAAAATCGTTTGGATGAAATTATTTACGTTTTAATGCGCGCGTGGACCGACTAAATATAGGTAGGCTTTGAGAGATCTAGACTCTAGGCTACGAGAGAGGCTGAGAGTCCTGAAAAACCATCCCTTAGGGCTTAGATCAACATGCCGTCCCTGCATAATACTAAGCTTCCTCTTAATTCTACTGGTCGATCCTCACTGGCATTAATTAAGGTAAGTAAAGTTCCAGTATGCCGACACTCATTCAGTGGACAAGCATAGACCTAGGTTATTATGATAGGTTAAACAACAAACAGGATTTCATTAAGTACGCTGTAATCCTCTAAGTTTCGATTATCGTAGGCTAGAGAAATTTTGCGAAATGTGACGCTCAGATTTTAGAAACTGGAGAGAAGCCACTCCAAAATTAAATGAAGTGGCTCTAAATCCTATAGAAAATAGGAAAAGTAGGAAAAGTAAGTGATGCAGATACTCCATATTAAGTTGGTTTCCAGATTTTTAAACAAAGTTTGTTTGACAAATGTGTAAATTACTGATGTAAAGTAACATTAATGTATAGCCTAATAGTTATTTAATTAGAGTTGGGACTACTGGTCTTGGACCTATGTCAAATTTGGTTGAAAAATCACTCATGAGTCATGACAGACCTATTGGCTTACATGCCCAAGGCCAATATTAGACCTAAAAAGCATGTAACATAAAACTCTGTATTTTTCTATAATATACAGTATGTATACCTTAGTAAACCTTGACGTGGAAGTTATATTCTTTCACCGACTTCAAGTCGGATTTCTGGACGAAATGAACACGGCAACTTAAGTTTGTGACGTCAAATGTAAACAAAATTGAGTTAATCTTGCTCTTGTCTTGGCCTACTTGGCAGTTCATTGGCTTAGCCATCGGTCTGGATACTCAATACAGGGCAGCAGAGTCCTAATTTAAAGCTTCTATCATGAATCCAGCCTACAATGAGACTGAATAAGGTTTACACTCTGACCAAGGCTTAAGTTCACCACAGCAATGCTAACCTCGGCCAATGTATGTCTGAAAAGGGGAAGATTGAGGCCAATTCTTTACATAAGGCTTATAAATACATAAATTTAATCAAGCATAACCTTTTAATATCACTAAAATATATTTTCTTTTATATATGGACCTAAATAATGCAATTAATTTTTTAAATACCTTTGATTCTGCAGACGACAAATTTTTTGTTTCGAAAAGAGTAACTCGAGATCTGAGTTTTCTCTATCCTGCTTCGGCAAAATTCAAGTCTAGTTTGTTTTAACGAAAAGAACGCAGCAATTTATATGTCTGTCTGTCTGTCTGTCTGTGTTCGTTTATACACGCCGAAACGGCAAGGGTAATCTGCACCAAATTTAGTATACACATTAAGGGAGAACCAGGGAAGGTTTTAGTAACACTTTGTAACAATTTAGGCCCAATAACGATTGGGCATTTTAATTAAACATTTAGTTTGAATAGTCACTAAACTGTTAACGGCTTGTCGTGTGAAATTAATTTTATTATTTTTTTATTATAATCATGAATGTTGTGAACAGTTTTCACCTCAAAATGTAATAAAACTTCAGAGAGTGAAATTGTTCGCTAACTTTTTTAACTTTATCACAGAAGTAAAATATCCCTGTTATGGCCCCTTGTATGAGCATCATTGCTTTGAGAAGTTCAGGAAGTTTAATGTGAACGTTATTTGGTAAATTCCTAGTTTAGAGGCGCCCTTCAAATTTTTATTGCATATGCATAAAAGTTACACCATTGGATTGGAAATGATTTATTTATGAACGTTGTGAGGTGGAAAAAGAACCTAACCTAACTTAATCTCCTAATTCGGGCATCAGTCGACCTAAACTAGGCATTATTCGATCTAACCCAGGCACTAGTGATCTTTTAAAAGAACAACGTTTTTTTTTTTTGCTTTGTTCTTTCTTAGAATTGCATCTAAACAGCTTTGCATTTAAGTCCACTTTACATGTTTTTCCACACTTTGGGCATTTAAAACTATTTAAAATTAATTTATGCGCGATACAGAATTTCAGTAAACTTAAAATTGTCATAAAATTGTAAAGTAAGTTGAATTATACCAAAATTACAACCTTGGCATGAATTAACGTTGTCAAACTCCATATTTTAAACTTTTTTAAAACGCAAAAACATACAATATAAAAAATGGGACTAATTCTAGCACGAAGATTGAAATGTTACATTACTGATAAGTTGGAAACGGAAACCTAAAAGCTTAAATTTGCCCCTGTTACAGACGCTGGGTGTCAAATATATATATATATATCATAAAATACATTCTTTTATTAGATCACCTGAAGATCAGGGCCCCCAGCCTTCTTTAGTTAGCTTTATAAGGTTAACTAACGAAAATATCACGTCCTAACCTAACCAATCGTCGAGGGAGTACAGTTGACCTAACGATTCGTTAGGTTAGGTCGTGATATTTTCGTTAGTTAGCCTTATAAGGCTAACTAAAGAAGGCTGGGGGCCCTGATCTTCAGGTGATCCCTTTTATTTATAAAATACACGAAATTATAAAATTTCCACCCCATCAGTGTTCATAAATAAACTATTGCCTATCCAATGATATAATATTTATACATATGCGTTGTCTATTAGTTAAGAGGACGCCTCCAAACTAGGAATTAACCACTTATTTCTACATTTACCATAATTTTACAGTCTTCATCGTTGGGGGCTACGTCGTGGCCAGTGTCGTAACAACGCTTCCCGTCGATTAGCGAAGTTAAGCAATACTGGATCTAGGTTGTAGTTGGGTGGGGGTCCTGGGGGATCGTCTTGTGCGTCCAAATTATTTAGTTCAGATCCCACGTAAATCTGTAGGTCCCCTCTGTCATATGAGCATAGGTGTTGCGAAGGAGGTTAAACAGCCATACCAACCGTCTTCATTTGTTATTAATGCGATAAGAATGTCGTGTAATTCATTTCCTTTTGAAGAAAAATTTTAATCCACTTAAATTTCATTTCGACGAAATAGAAAATGATTGATTTTAGTATTAAATGAACAGGGTGATGGATCATATCCGAAAAAACTGAGCTTTGTTTCAACATTTAATAATAAAAAATTATTTACAATGTGATATATATATATATATATATATATATATATATATATATATATATATATATATATTGGGCATCCTCTTTCCATAGAAAAAGATGGCAGTTGATGAGAAACCATGCATGAACTTTAATAGTAAAATGTATTTGTTTCTACTGACTTTGCAGGGTATTTCCCACTGATAATTTTTTTTTACAAAGTATCTAAACCATTGGTGTAGGACTCGAGACCGGTCTCGAGACTTTTTTTCTGGTCTCGGTCTCAGCCATGGTTGTCTCGACTACATCACTGATCTAAACATTACTATGAAGACAAAATATTGGCGAAAGGTAATAATAATTTACAAAGAAGTCTAGAAGGAAGAAAGAGGCTGTTGGTTTGTACCATTTGCCACTATTCCTACACTAAGTCACTGAGCCTTCAGACAAGAGGGTTTTTTTCTTTTCTTTTTTCTTTTTTGCCTGACCTTAACAATAAATGTTATCTTACACTATTCATATATCTTAAAAACTACTAAACTAATTATGAACTAGAATATACCACGAATGGTTTTCTCTGGATTCATAAATTACAAAATAAAAACACCTTCTTTTAAATAATTTTCTTTTTCATTATTCAGGACGAAAATGCTCACAAAAATTACTATTCGTAAGATACTTTTACATCGTTATCGACTAATTACTTTTTTACAACATCTGCGCTTACGAATGACTGGATTGTCGTTATCTTTTGGAAGACAACTCGCTTCACGGATGATTTAAAACAAACAATTTTAGCCTTATGATTTACAGTCATTTTTTTAATGCTAATATTTATTTGTTACATTTCTGTTTCACATCATATTTTTACATCATATTTTACATCAGGTTTCCTATACAAATTTTGAAACTTACTTTATTGCAACCCATTCACGTAACGAGTAACTGCTTTCGCACGTTTTTAGATCTGATGTTCGTCAGTTTGGTTTTGCGTCTCATGAGGAATTTTCATTTCAAAAAGACTTATATTTTAGCCTAACAGTGAAATGCTTCACGTTCTGTCAATGCTCATATTTGATCCAGTAACGGTGGGGATCTGAGTCATCATCTGTCCACCATAAAATGGCTGAGCGGCGTACGTTCCTGAGAGTAAAACAAAAATTTATTATCTCTAAACTTTATATTATAAAATAATTTTTTTTTTCAGTTTTTGTATTTACTGCGATAATATCGTCTTTACCCGGTATGGGAGCGTAAGATGGGGTTGACACAACGTAAGGAGAAGCGGATATAAAGGTTTGGGTTGCGCTCCCCGTCGACGGAATGAAAGGCTGACCTCCCCAGCTGTTGTTTATCGCGGAAGCGGCTACCATGTTGTACGGGGATGGAGGGATCAATGGCTGGAATCTTTGGAGGATTTGTGGCTGTGCTTTAAATTGAATGAAAATAGAATTCAATAGAACTTTTAATGTATTCTAAATTTATCTTAATAGTAACACTAAATTAACATATGAAAAGTAATTAAATATGACACGGTGCAAAAACGAAACACAAAGCAGTAATTAATTAATTAATAATAATAATAATAATAATAATAATAAAAATAATAATAAATTCGACCCTTAGGATATTTTTTTAATCGATACGGTATATATATATAACTGTTGTTATGAGGATGCAGAAAAATTCAATAAGAGCGTATGCACTGTGCAGACACCCGTACAGAAACGTTAAATTCTCAGCCGGTTAGCCAAGAAGAATTGTTTTCTCATTTGTATAACGGAAGAACCAAAACTTGAGAAGGCATTCGCAAGAGCATTACGAGCAGGGATGGGCACGTGAATATGTTACCAAAGTAACTGCCTCAGAAATGCCCCTTTATTATTTTTAAATATTCACTCGTACTATCTGAATGACGAACTAACAAACTGCGCGCGCGCGTCTTGGGTATTGTTTAACCTTCTTCGTAACGGCAAAGGGAACTATAGCTTTACGTGGGATCCGAACCACGAGTCACTACATCATCTGGATGTAGAGGACGGTCACCAGACCCAGACCCAATGTTAGTTAACTACTTTAACAAACTACCCACTTTCTTACCCGTTTACCTACCTAACTAACTAACTAACTAACTAATTAAATTGATTAATAAATACCCAGTTGATACTGGACATCCTGCTGCGACTGAGTGATGAAGTCTTGCACGGGATTCAATCTCTCTGGAGCATAAACTGTTGGAGGTAAAGCTGTCGCCAGGCCGATTGACTGTAAAGGTTGGGAATCGTAATTTGAAATTAGAAACGGAGAAAGTTTCAATAGCAGTTACTAAGCAAGAGGTAAAAGTATATTATCACGCTAAAGGGTCAAACTTTCGCGTGTATTGCGTGTACGTGAGACGTATTTAAGTATACATTTATGTAGAGCTCTTTAGAAGTTAAAGGATTTACTATATTCAAATTTTATTTTTTTTTATATCGGGTAAAGTTGCCAGTAGTCGCGCATCGGTACTAATGTCGCGCATTTGACTTTAAAAAACTCCCCACAAGATACTGTTACATGAAGGAAATAAAATGCTGTGGAACATTACTTGTAGATACGAAGTTATTAGAAGTAATGTTTCACTCCAATTTTATTTCCTTCACTGTAACAGTATTTTGTGGGGGTTTTTAAGTCAAATGCGCGCCATTAATACCGAAGCGCGACCACTGGCAACTTTACCGGTATAAAAAAAAAATTTGAATAAATTACTAACCATATACATCCGTGGTTGGTTATTTAAGATGATTCACTCGTTCAAAACTGAGTTATGGCTTAAATTGGTTAACGAGGTATTATTGGCAGTTGTGGAAAATATTCTCCGAAGCGAAAAAAATGAACTCGTTTAAAATTCAGAAAGAATTAAAAATTTGTTGGATAAATTATTTGACAATAAGAACGATTTTGGTTACCGAATCGGCCTATATATATATATATATATATATATATATATATATATATATGCACTAGAATCACAAAATAACACGTGACCTTATTATAAGCAAACAACCACAAGGAAAAGGAAACACAAAGTCCGAGCGCTTTCGTGATATATTCACGAAAGCGCTCGGACTTTGTGTTTCCTTTTCCTTGTGGTTGTTTGCTTATATATATATATATATATATATATATATATATATATATATATTGGTACTCCATTTATTTGTTAATTTATTTATTTATTTATTCATATTTAATTTTTCACATTTTTTCAACCAATTACAAATTCTTTTCTGAATTTTGAAATACTCTCGGTATTTTCACGTAGATTTTATTTCCCCGAAGACTTTTTTTCGCGTCTATTCGAGTACAACCCGTTTTCAGGAGCACCTGAACTGATAAACTTGAAAATACGCCGAACAAATTATAAAGTGCCAATGAAAAACGTCTACTATTGACTATGGACTGAAGAGCTTCTTCGTAATGACTTTACTAAAACCGAAGAGAAGAATTACTTCATAGTTTGTAAATTCATTTAAAAGTTTAAGAAACGATTTAGCTCAATCGTTTCGATACATCGACTTACCTCAATCGAGTTTCGCCCTGTCATGTCTTGTACGTAGGAAAAGTTGGGGTATACGAAGGGCAGTTGCAGAGGGGAGAACGATTCCTGAAAGATAAATCGGTGTTTAGTCCCGGAAATGTTTTGTATGTCGGCGATCCATGTTATAAAAGATGTTAGTCGTGTTAAGAAGAGTAATTTAAAAAGATTAGAAATGAGCGTTTGGTTTAATCATTTCTTTAAAACTGTTCAAATTTTAGCCTTTTACAGAATCTTTATCCATTTTTACTTAATGTAATATTTTCATCATTTTATATCTTAACTCCTTTCTTAATTTGCAAGGTAATTATATTTAGGGGGTGGGGGGTAGGGGGCTGTTGTACAGTTCAGTTAATGTTGTGTCGAAATACTCTCTCTCTCTCTCTCTCTCTCTCTCTCTCTCTCTCTCTCTCTCTCTCTCTCTCTCTCTCAGAACTCTGTACATGCATTGTTTAGTAATAAAATAGTAGTAGGTAAGTTTTGGAGAGAAAGGGGATCATGAAGCTTCATTCAATTCGGTGAAATGAAATTCCAATTTAGTTTAATAGCATCTACTTAGTCGAATATGTCCCGTTATTATTGTTACTCGGTTTGTAATGCCATTGAATAGCGAAGGGTCATTGAGAGGAGCCTTTGTGAGGTTATTACACTCCTTATTTCATTTGAAATTGCTTCATTTACCTCGAATGAAATTTGCGTTTCCGTTTCTTTAATTCCTTTTTTAATCCCATTTTCAGGACGAAAGCGGTAAAAATGCAATTAATATGAAGAAAAATGAGATAGAAGATAAGACAGTAGATAATTATAATGCTGTTGTAAAAAGTAGTATGATGTAATAGGGACGAAGAGATATGATGAACGTTTACAGTTATTATTATTATTATTATTATTATAAGTACATTCATGGCATGTCTAATATCAGATATGTTTTGAATATTATATAGTGCGTTCGAAACGTTTCTCCGCAGTACTATGTTAAACGCAGAGGAAATTGAAAAACTACAATGTTTTCATTCAACCATGATTTAGTGATTTTGTTATAATGTTTCAGACCAACAAAGACCCTAGGATCCACTCATGGCTGGTCTACCTAACTGCGTTCGTAATTGTGTAATTTATCACATAACCTTTTGATTTTACAGCGTGTGTTGAAAGTGTTTTCCACCATTTTGCAGGCACAGAGCAACTCGTCTACACTTGTTGTCAAACACTTTTTTTAACAGTGTTGGTTGATATACTCAGCTAAAAATATTCGTTCCTCGGTTGTTAACATATTCACAGACAAGGATGCACACACATTTTTTTTACCAAGCTATCGACACACACTATTGTCACGATCCCAACTCTGTCACAGTACTGACACGATCGAGTTTAAACCGGTTGAACCCGGCTTAGCGCGCATATACTGGCTACAGCACGTTGACTGCGGAAAGACTTTTCGAACACCCCGTATAATTATTATAGCGTATGAGATGCAGATTTGAGTTTCTGAAATGTCGCATCATGGACGCTTTTAGAAAAAGTCGGATAAAATTCCGGGTCTAGTAGATCCGATGTTAATATTCATTAATTAAGAAAAATCGCCGATGGAATCCAGTTCGAGATGACAATTATCGTATATTTACATATGCACTTTTTAACGTACTCCGAAACCTTGATAAATAAGTATTGATGAGTAATGCTTATTTTCGGGTATATCTTTCGTGTAAGAAATTTAAAGGGGTTCGAGAAATTTCTTTAGATATATAGAAAGGCGTCTTTTGTCCGGAAAAAGTCTGGGAACTATTGATTTACATCTTTTACTCTTATCGAATCTCTCCATACATTTCGCATAACTCTTTATCTTATAAATATTTTCTTATCGCGCGCTCGTCCCGAACGTTCTGATTTTTCATTCGGCCAATTTCTACAGACACCCCTGTCACAAGTTCTTCGCAAATTGTTTCCTGATTTAACTTACTTCCGTTCGCAAATATACACGCTATACCAAAAATGCCCACGCATGCGGATAGCAATGTATCGTTTAAGTCGGTGGTGATTTCACTCGGTCCTTTATAGCCTTTATCTTCATTATTCACCACCACAACGGCGCTTTTCATCATCTTTCTTCTTCTTTTTGCACCTGGTTTTGCGTCTTTACTTTCTCAGGCAAGTTCATTATTACAAGTTCACTTCTTCGACTATTTTTCCGACTTGTCGGCGGTGGCCGGCGGATGATGATGATGATGGTGAGTGTTTCTTTCTCTCGTTCTGAATGAATGTTAACCCACGAATGATAGGTTTTGCTACTTACTTAACCCCTTATTCTCTTCTTTTAACCCCCTACTCTCTCCTTTCTCTCGGACTAACCTTAGAGTGGATCTTAGGGTCTTTGTTAGCTTTAGCTTCTGTAGACCCGTAGATTATTTATTTCTCCTCATATTTACACTCCATATAAAACAGAACATTCATTCTAGTATGTTTTGAATATAATCACAACAAATTCCATTCACGCCAAAAAGCAACATCCTTTCGGAAAAAAATATAAACTGTGTAATATAAAATGTATCAAAAGCATGAAAAATTACTAAGCATTAATGATCTTTTTTTATTATTATTAAACCGTCACCAAAAACAATAAAGTATCCAAAGAAAAGCCAGGATATTACCAACTAGTAATTTTTTATGCTATAATAAATTTAGTGTTTTTAGGCGAATTTTTTTCTTCTGAGATTTACATTGTATCGTTGGTGGGAAGGAAGGAATTATCCGTGGATGGAAATTGATTCAAGATTCAGTTCAAATAGGATTTTTTTTTTTTTTTTTGTGAGGGAACAAAAGGAGAACCAAGAAAATTAGCTGAAATCATTTTGTGGAATTTAGTTGTTTTAGGAGTATAAATTTCAAATGCGTATAAAGTCATTATTAATCTATTTACCTCATAAGTGTTTAGCCTACCTCATTTTGCCTAGGCCTAAGCGGGTAGGGTCTTGAAGCAATATATCCTTGCGCCCCCGCTGCTGTTCGCACTTTTTGGTTTATTATTATGGGCTCACTGGTGAAAAATACCAATCAAATCATGTTCACATAAACACAGATACAAATTAGCCTTTTAAAATGTAAAACTTTTCCTAATTAATGACACCCTGAGAGTCGTCTTCCTTACAAGCCGCCGCCTTTTTTTTTTTAAAAAAAATGTATTATAGAAATGTGTTTGGTTTATGTCTAAAAGCCTATTCAGTCTTAAAAGCTTTGAATTAATTAACTAGAGATAATTCATTAAATTAAGAATAGGAACTTGAAGCCAAACCGAATCAAAATAATCAGAAATGAAGAGACATATTTCCAAAAGCGACTACAAAAAATATTTCACATAAAATTCAAATTCAGGTTATAAAGGGGAGATAATGTATAATGTTTTGAACTAATACCCATTTATGCCAATAGTTGCCTGGGCAAGCGGGGTTCCAATATTTGAAGCGGAGGATAATGCTTTGGAGGCGGCTTTCCTCTGTTGGTACTCTTCTCTGTTCGTTACGGGCTTAGACCAGCTTATATCAATCTCACATTTGTCCACTACGTAACCTGAAATGCAATATTGAACGTCTGAAACAAATTTTACTTCCATTTATTTGATGTGAAAATGCGCAAAAGAATTTCACGCTTTGATTCTTTTACGAAAAAGTTTAAAAAATTAATAACGATGTCAATTTACTGTATTGGGTGAAATTGTAATTCAAGATTTTAACGAAGGTACCCCCAGTCACTGATTAAAATTTATTTGGTGAAGTAAAATATCTGACGTGTTTCATTATTTTAATTTTAACGTTTATTTTCAATCGACGAAGGGAGGGAATAAAGCCATAATAAGTTGATGTATTAGAAATTAGAAGCGCTGGATTTCATCAAGTACGAATGAAAAGGAAGAAGCGATTGTCAATTTCAAAAGACTTCGAGTAATATCAATCATAAATACGCAAACTTATTACCTTGCAACTTATTTTTAGCTTCATCCGCTTGCTCTCTGGTAGCGAAATGGATGAACGCGTAATCTTTTATCTTCTTAACACGCTCGACGGTTCCTCCATAACGCGAAAACAGTTCGCGCAGCTGTTGGTCGGAGGTGGACAGAGCCAGATTTCGGACGTACAGAATACGGACCTTGGGACAAAAAATTACTTCTTTACAATAATAACTAAAATAAGGCGTGGTGGCGGTAAACATTTATGTAAGTTTAAAAAGACAAGAAATTAGTTAATTTATTAATGGAACAAAATGGCACTAAATGCTATATTACGATGTCAACCAACTTATTCATGTTGTATGTAAAAGATTCAGTAGATTTTTTTAGTCTTAAATGTAACTTTCCCATTTTTCCCCGTGGATAAACAGTATTTATACAGCAACTGCTGAGTTTATGCCTTAATTTGCTTTTTGTAAAGGTGGTCAGCGCCCGTAGCTCAGCGGGTCACACCGTTTTCCTATAAGCGAAGTGAATTTTCCTATAAGCGAAGTGAAAACAAAGAGGTCGGGGATTGGACTCTCGATGGTGCCAATTATAATAATCGAGGAGTTAGTGCAATGGGACAAATTTGTCTAGCCTGAGCACTGTGCCAGTTTTTAGCCCTTTGACACTAAAGACGTCGATTTTATAATACTGTTTCTCTGTATTGTTACGTATATAGACAGAGAAAAATGTTTTGTTGATCCAAACAAAAAAAAAGGTGTTTCAACAAAAGTTTTTATTTTTAGAACCCAAATTTTTGTTTCGTGTTAAAAAAATACATTTTTTTGTTAATAACTTGCCGCAATACACATATTTGGTTGTCTAAACAGTAATTTGGTTAAATTAAACGTAAGTTTTGCTTGTCTTAGAATTACCAAACTGTCTAATCGAATTCTTTTTTTTTTCTTTTTCATATTTTCATTACCCTTACCCAGTGTTGGGCACTAAAGCGTTAATCCGATAACAGTTAATTAACGAAGTTAACTTTTTTTAACGGACTATTAACGGAAGTTAATTTCCATTTATCGTTATCGGACCAGTTAACTTCCGATAACTCGATATTTAGTCGTTAAAGTCCGTTAACACGTTAACTGCGAGGAGTCATTCACGGAAGATTACCGCTCCGCGAATGAATTCAAACCGCCATAACTTCAGTCTGCCAATTCCGTCCTCTGCCGCAGTGGAACGGCTCTTCTCTCTCGGCAAGGACATCCTGAGGCCCAAGAGGTCAAGACTGGCAGTTGGGCCTAACTTTGAGAAGTTGGTCTTTCTGAAGGGCAACCAGCACATTGTGTCATAGTCTTTAATAAATGTGCCTAAAATTTAATTTTACCTTTCAGTTCCCGCCATAATAATTCTCTGGTAAATTAAAATTTAGTTAATGGTTAGTGGTTACAAGGGTTTCAAAACGTGTAATCAGTACATTTTTTATTAAAAATAAAAAAAAAAGTTTTTAAGCAAAAAAGTTGCAAAACTTGATAAAAATACAGTTAAATACCTATTTATTGTTGGATTTTGCATAAATAAACATTTTCTATGGGTTTTAAAGCTTTTTCCTTGATTTTTTTAAATGTTAGTAAAGAAATAGTTATCGTTAACGGATTATCGTTAACTTCCGTTAACTTTGTAGTAAAATTATTAGATTATCGTTATCGGAGTTAAAAATTGGGGTTAACGGATTATCGTTATCGAAGTTAACTTTTTGGTTAACGGTGCCCACCACTGCCCTTACCGGATCCTAAACGATGTCACTGCTATCCCTCACACGACATACAGTCTTTTTGTTAGACCATTCGTACTTAGAATACGTTTAATAAATTGGGTACTTATAGTTTTACTCCGCATTAGAATTTTATTAAAATAAATTTTTAGGTGAAACAACAACAACTATATTTGCATTTAAAACGACTTTCTATTTAGAAGAAAAAAAAAAAAAAAAACGTTTTTGAAACCAAAACAACTGATCTTAACCCTTTATGGACGGATGCATGCATGGGCTGTCGTTGTTGTTCGGAAATATAATTTATTAATGTTTAGCATTCACAACAAAATTTTGTAATAACGAAATGAAGTACAAAAAATGCATACGGATGCGACCTCGTATATTTATTATATTTTAACCATTGCTTTGCTTTATCCAAACAAAAACGTGTTTTGTTGTTTTAAATGACTGACATTTCTCTGAGTAAATCTTTTACGAGTATTGAATATTTTTACTAAATATTGTTACTGAAATGAAAGTTTGTTGTGATTATTATTATTATTATTATTATTATTATTATTATTATCTAAATATTTTATCGATAATGATGCGTGACTGATTTAGATATAAACGCTGAATCAGCAAAAGGGAATTCTATCTTTTGTCACACTCGTAACGACGAGTTTGTCCATGGCCTTCATTCATTTTTATTATAAAGAGTTCTGACCCCGTTTTTGGATTGGTAGAACTTTAGTCGAACGTAAGTTGTCCGTTGTAGTAACTATTACTTAAGTTTTGAATTTTCTACAGATATGCGAATAGCTCGAGCTACGTTGGCGCGACAAACGTTGATTTTATCGTAACTTGAGGAATTATTGTTGGAATGAGTTAAACCATCAGCGGATCTTTGCAGTTATCTAATCTCTCTCGCTTGACTCATATCGTAATATAAACTTTTATCTGCGGAAGTTATTTTCAACGTTAAAGATTAAATTTAGCATTTATGTCATGCTCTAGAACGGGGGTTCTCAAACTGGGGTACGTATTAAGGTTTCCTGGCGGTACGGGAAGGAATGGACAAAATTTACGCTATATATATATTGATTTCGACATAATCCGAGTGAATATTCTAAAAAACGTTTGAAAACGTTTATTGCACTCATTGAGAAACTAGTTTCCACACATCAGGCGCATCCCTCATACTAAAATTCAAGAATTATAGCTACCCGAATTTTATTTACATTGTAGTTTGTTGTTTATTCATTTAATAAAGCATTTATTATTGATATTTCTCTATCTTATGTAAATTCTTACTAATGGGGGTACTAGCTGATTGTTTGATGAATCAGAGGGTACGAAGTGACAAAAAGTTTGAGAACTCCTGCTCTAGAATATACACGCAAATGATTTACGTGTACAAAATGGTATATATGTACATGCAAGTGATTTACTTGTAGAAAATAGTACGGGGCTCCAATAAACCTTAGCCCCCCCGCCCATGGCCTAAACCATTAGAGGTACAGTAAAACTAAACATACCTTACAAAAGAGAATTTAATCCTGCATTTAATGAGAAACGATTAAAACTTGGTGTTCCCGCCATTGGCTTCCAAGACAGCCTGAATTCGCTTTGGGTAGCTTGCCAAAAGTGACGTGAATAGATCTTGATCGTTACGCAAATTTGCTAAATCAGTTTCAATGTCTTGCGTCATTGTATCCTTCGAAAATCGATTTGCTGCAGGTTTTTGAAACGAGAGACATTCAACCTTGTCCTTTATAACTGATCCAATGTGTTCACAGACGTTCAGGTCAGGAAAATTTTCTGGCCATTCTTCATTTCCAAAGAAATCGATCTCACGGTTCCGCAACAACTGTTGAGTGGCTAATGCCTTAAAGGAGGAGGCATGCAGTTAGAGAGTTCAGAAGAGCAATGTCCGTGACAATAGCGATAGTAAAGAGAGAGTGAGGCAACATTGCTGCGAACAGAGAGAGATTGAAGACAATCATTAAGAGGCGGGGAATTGATGAGACGAAAAGCCTTTGATTCCACCCGGTCAAGAACGGCTGTGTGGGTTGAACAACTCCACACATGAGAAGCATACTTCATACAGGAGCGAACAAGACTCCTGTACAGAGACAGCAACTGAGTGGGGGTGAAGAAACCGCGGAGGCGGTACAACACACCTAACCTCTTAGAAGCTGTTTTACAAAGAGAGTGTATGTGATCTTTCCAGGAAAGATCACGAGAAAAGGAAACGCCAAGAATGTTAAGAGAAGAGGAAGGATTGAGTTGTGTATTGTTGAAGGTAAGGGGATAGTCGTGTGGAAGATTGTGACGAGTAGACAAATGGAGGAACTGAGTTTTTGAGGCATTGAAAGCCACAAAGTTTTCTCTGCTCCAATCAGAGATAGCAGAAAGATCAGAGGTCAGGTGCTCCATAGCCGTACTACGCAAATCATGGAGTAACTGTTGAAAGGGACGCTTTAGGAAGAGAGTGGAGAAGTGAAGATTGGAATCATCGGCATAGGAGTGAATAGGACAGGAAGTGCGAATTAAAAGATCATTAATAAATAAAAGGAATAGAGGTGGTGACAGGACAGAACCCTAAACAACAACACTATTAATAGCTTTAGGAGAAGAACAGTAGCCATCTACAACTGCAGCTATAGATCGGCCAGAAAGAGAATTAGAGATGAAGGAACAGATAGGATAGAAACCGAAGGAGGGCAGTTTGGAAATTAAAGATTTGTGCAAGACTCTATCAAAAGCGGAATCCATACTGACGATCTGAAAGAAGATTATGAAAAGAAAGGTGTTTAAGAATCTTCGTATTAAGGATAGATTAAAAAACTTTGGAAAAGCAAGAAATCAAAGCAGTTGGACGATAGTTGGAGGGTTGAGAGCGGTCACCCTTCTTTGGGACAGGCTGAATGAAAGCGAACTTCCAACTGGAAGGAAAAGTACCAGATGAGAGACAAAGACGAAAGAGTTTGCCTAAGCGGGGTGTCAACACAGAAGCACAGTTCTTAAGAACAGCAGGAGGAACACCATCAGGGCCATACGCCTTCCTAGAGTTGAGCCCAGAAAGCCTCCTTTCTGTTGTGGATAGCATTAGAACAAGTAAAGTTAAACCAAGGTTTTTTTTGCATTAGTAGTCGGAATAGAATATGGAATGTACGCCTCCATGCTCAAGAGAATCACCTCTGTGATGCGCTCATAAGGGCCCCGGCCATGGAAGCAGTAATAATTCCATCGGAAATCACAGAATTACTGCCTAAGGGCCTCCCAATCAGCGGCGTCGAAGTGCCAAAGGCGCCTTCTCTTGGGAGGATTCAAAGGCCGAATTGGAGCGATAGGACAGGAAACAGATATAAAATTATGATCGGAGGGGCCCAACGGAGAGAAAAGTTTCGCAGAGTAAGAAGGATGAAAGGTAAGAAATAAATCCACAATGTTGGGCCTATCTCCAAGGCAATCGGGGATACGCGTAGGGTGCTGTACAATCTGCTCTAGGTCATTTAGGATAGAAAAGTTGTAAGCGAGTTCACCAGGGATGTTAGTGAAATGGGAGGAAAGTCAAAGGTGGTCATGATATATATCCATGGACGGTCTGTGTGTAACATAAAAGATCTCAGGGAACCATTCTGTGTGCTATTATATATATATATATATATACTTTATGATGTTTTCGAACGACGGTTCAGAACCGACCTGCGGTCGAACCCTCTGCAGCATCCCGACTAATTTGTAGGATTTGGTGAAGGAGAGAATTGGTATTTGCTCTCCTCCTGCCCTTGTAGCCAGCCACGCGTGGCTGGTCAGGGACTTTGCAAAAGAACCTATCCAGCTGGTTCTGGGAATTATTCAGGTTGGTGTGCTGAAAGTTCCTCAGTTCTTTTGGCAGGACATTAAATAGTTTTGGGCCTCGTATTCTGAGGGTATTTTTCCATCCTCGTTTTCATGGCCCCCCTGTCCCGCCGCAGCTGGAACAGTATAGAATCTACCTCTTCTCTCATTACATTGTTTCTATTTCATTTCTAAGTTTAGGAATACAACCCTCGAGTATTTTCCATACAGTATATTATCGCGTACGGCTCGCGTCTTCTTTACAGGGAGTAGAGTTTCAGGGATTGTTGTGGAGACCAATAGCTTTCATCTTTCTGTCCTCTATCTTAAGACATAAAAGTCTTTCGTTTGGCTTCTATGCTCGCGATGCTTCGTTACCCGTATGGACTCGTGAGTATTGAGCAATACTCAATTATTGGTCGGACTAAATTCGATACGATAGTCATTAATATCCGCAATCATCATGATAAACTACCACTCTTCGCGTTCTTTCAGTCAGAACATCAAATTGCCACCGTCCCAACATTCCAGTAATTCCTGGAAATTCTCTTCAAGTTGTATTAACTTTTACCTTGACGTAGCTCAGATGCAGCGCCCGCAACTTCTCACCTAGAGGTCCGAGGTTCGAGTCTTTGAGGGGAAATTTGGCATATATATATATATATATATGAAGGGTAATTCATCTGACTTCGACACGCAGGGAAATTAAAGAAATGAAAATATAAATTTTCTATTACAACCTGAAGGAAAATGCGAATCTCTTTTTTACAAATAGATCTGATAGCGATTTTGGAAAAACCCATTTCCGTTTCAGATTGCCATTTTGGCTAAAGATCTGGGGCGCGAATCTGGGTTTAAATTGAATCCGTCGAAGATTCTGATAAGAAACCGACGCAAATAATCAACTTATTCCGAACTTATATCAAACGACAAAATTAATTTTCTTTTTAACATAAAATATTTTTTTTATCTATAAGAGTGATAAAAGAGCGTTACTTCTCTCTCTCTCTCTCTCTCTCTCGACATTCAAAGAGTTGGCAGATATACACGTATGACACTTTTCTGCCTTGTTACGAGACTAGATGTGTTTTATAGAAATGAATAATATTATCCGAGTATTTCCCGCACTTTCCTTAGATAATTCCAATATGCGAAGGACGCAATATATGGAGAAATGAAGCAACAATGAAATGATGACTTCTCGTACGAAATAAATAAAAAAATTCTCTTAAAAAAATGCGTGGCGTAGATTAGATTTAGTAATTTAGTATTGATTTTGCTATCCTTTATTTTCCGCCGTGTTCTAATGCTATTCTTTTCATTAAACTTTTTTCTACTTTCCTATAAATCTTCTTTCATCACTACGTTCTGTCAGCAATGGCTGGCGGAGGAGGGAGAGAGCCTCGTCTGTTCTGTACTTTACTATTACTGCTATTCCTGCGTGAAGGCTTTACGCGTCTATTAAGTGTAAATATGGTATAAATTTTAAGTGTTCTTTTTTTCCCATTACTATTTCTAACTTTTCTATTTTCATTTTGGGCTAGCCTTGAGTGGATCTTAGGATCTTTGTTAGCCTGTAACACACACACACACACACACACACACATATATATATATATATATATATATATATATATATATATATACACACACACACACACGCAACCAAATCCACGAGTCAGGGATCTTGGAGTAATAATGTAGTGGGATGCATAATTTAGAGAGTACTATAATATCAAAATCACAACGGCTAGAAAAATAATTAGTCCGGTAGCAGAGACCCTGATTTTACTGGAACCCTGCATTGTTTGTTTTAAAGCAAATGTTTACATATTTTGAAAGCTTATACCACCCCACTCAAGAATCCATCGGTTGTACACCTGACCCCCGCTTGGCTTTTTCAATATGGCCGCCATTTTCCAAGATTGCCGGCGAAATTGAAAAATCCCATATCCTGGTCAATACTTGAGGAATTTTGATGATCTTGGTGATATTTCTAGGGGTTTTAGGATGATGAGTCGATCTGGAGGGGTTGCAGATACTTTGGGAGTCGTTTCGACCCACATTCGTCAATACTCAAGGTCATTGGAGGTCAAACGCCCCCCGAAATAAGGAATATCCCATATCCCGGGCAGTCGTGGAGATATTTTGGTGATCTTACTGTCGTTTTGGTGTCATTGGTAACACCCAAAATCCACAAGTGATGGCTACGTGGGTATACAGCCTCAATGATCGTGAGTCTGACTGCTGACCTCCTACATATGAGTGAGCACCTAGAAACATTCCATCTGTACCATAAAGAGGAGGCAGGAGGTCGCATCAAACATGATGGAGAAGATCGCCAATCACTTTATGATTCCCTTTCTAAGTGCATGGACCCAATGGATCCAGAGTCACATCCAGGATGCAACTTATACAATATTCAGACAGGATAGCTTGCATCTCCAGATGCCAATGCCGATAGAGCTGTTAGTATTGGAAAGACGCAACTGGCACAGTACGAGTCATCATGGCCACAAGGCTTTTATGGCACCATTTCCAAAAATGTCATCACCTTTGCGAGTAAAACGAAACATATCAAGGTGGGTGCCCACTTGGTTATGGACCAAGAAGCGATTTATGCACGCGTCATCGGTTTGCTGATGAGCGAACGCGAACTTGACTTGACCCATGTATTCTCAACAGAGCTTGCGGCATACCCACCCGCACTGTTCCAACCAGATGGCTTAATGAGAAATGCAGCTAAGTCCGCATTGAAGCAGAACTTGGGAGTGGAAACATCCTCTCGAACATGGGGTCGACCAACAGTTGTTATCATGGATGTGTCAGCTGTTTTGTGGACAGTCGACTAGCCTGCTAGTGGCACAGTTGCTACATTTATCCAAACCTTCAAAGTATGGCTACCGAAACATCTTTCTCATGCATCTGTAGTACTAGCTTTTGATCGCTACTATGATTTCTCTCCGAAATCAAACACTCGGGCAATGAGAAGCAAGAGCAGCAGAGTTCACAAGCTGGACCTCAACACCCCATTGCCTACAAGAGACGCTGTTCTCACGTGCACCGCAAACAAGGAGCAACTAAACAGGCTGCTCTGTGAGCAAATCCTTGCTGACAGTGAGTATCTCGCAACTGTAACCCAAGACCATGAGCTAGTGCTTGCAGGATGGCAGACCATACCGACTTCCATTGTGCGAGGCAGGAGTCGAGCAGCATTAGAGCTCTCATCCTCTCATGAAGAGGCTGACGTGATAATAACACAACACGCTATCGCACAAGCTGAAAAAGATTCTGATGCCCGCATCCCCATCATTTGTGATGAAACAGACGTGTTTGCTATGCTGACTCACTTCTATGAATTTAAGAAACTAGGCTGTCCCATGATTATGGAGCCTCCAGTGCGTGGCAGAAAATCAGTGGACATCCGAGCAACTGTAACCCAGCACAAAGGCATCATCCCACAAATCCTCAAACTACACGCTTTGAGTGGTTGTGACACAGTTGCAGCAATACATGGCATCGGCAAAGCCACTGCCATTGCCACAGCCAAGAAGGGTCGGAAGCTAGACAAGTTGGGGTCCCTTGATGCATGCTTTGACCATATCGAGAAAGAGGCAACAGCGTACATTGTTGCATGCTATGAAGATAAGAAATCCTCATCTCTTACTGAGTGTCGTCAGCGAGTATGGGCTCAGAAGACAGGGAAGTCGGGAACTGCTGCACCCAAACTATGTTCTCTACCACCAACAACTGAAGCTTTCCATCAAAATGTGCTCAGAGCCCACTACACTGTGGCGAACTGGCTCGATACACTAAAGTGTGACCCACCACCACTTGATCCTGTGCATTATGGGTGGGAGAGAGACGAAACAAACAGAGTTCTCATCCCAAAAACAGTTGGTGAAGGAGTGTGCTTAGCACCAGATGAAGTTCTGAAGCTAATCAAATGTGGGTGTGAATCACAATCAGAATGCAGGGGGAGTCGCTGCGGCTGCATGGGACGCGGAATCCCTCGCACAATGTTCTGTGCATGTGGCAGCGGCTTGGATTGCAACAATCCATTGACCCAAAACGCAAACGAAGAGCAGACTGATGATCCTGACGATCCTGACACAACCATGCCTTTTGATATTTGCCCCCAATAAATGGTTACCTAATGTGAATAACTGCATCAAAGTTGTCAGTGCCAATCCCCCAGCTAGGTGTGAGCTTTGTTTTGCTTACGAGGTCATATCTTGTAGCTTTGCAACCTTCCATAGAATGTATGTGCCCTGCACTTCAGCATAAATTGTGGTTTATATCCGAATATCCATATCCATATAATGTGGGTTATGTCATTTAAGCATTATGATCTGGTTTTATCTACAGAAAAGATGTTAAGTGTTCAGCAGTTCTTAATGGAGGGGACTTGATCATTTAACTGCAGGAGGAAGTCATCCAGGTCACGATTCATAGGCCCCTCTCCATTAAGTCCCCTCCATTAAGTTTACTTTAGAAGTGGAACGAGACAACTCAATCTCGTTTTTGGATGTGCGTGTATATAGGGAAAGCCCAGGTTTTAAGTTCAGTATCTATCGGAAAAAACAAACAATTTGTCCTACGTACACTTTTACTCGGGACATGACATCCCTATTAAGAAGGCCATATTTTCCTCAATGTTTCTCCGCGCTCTTAGGATCGCCAGTCCGGAATACATCGATGCCGAATTGGAAAATATCAACGGTATTGGAAGTGAGCTGTGTTACCCATCTGCGTTTATGAAATCTTGTCTTAATAAGGCTAAACGAACCTTCTATCGTGTGAATAATAACACTCGCACCTTGTCCAAGAATATTTTAGTACTTCCATTTTTCCCGGGCTTCTTAGGCATTGCTAATGTACTTAAACTTTTGGATATCAGTGTAGTTTTTTCATATAACAATATTGTGAAAAACATCAGAGTAAAAAATAGCCCTACCAATAATTTAGGCATTATTTATAAAATTGGTTGCAAACAATGTGATTCCTTTTACATAGGTTAGACGGGAAAGGATTTGCAAACGCGTGTAAAACAGCATCAGTATTCCGTTAGAACGGGACAGTTGTCCAGTTCCCTTTTTGTCCATTTGTCAGAGTTATCCCATTGTATTGATTGGAATAATGCTTCAGTTTTGTTTCACTCTAGCAACATTGTTAATAGAAATATTCTTGAGTCTGCTATAATTCAACTTACAAATAACTTTAACATGAGTAAAGACAAATAACTTTAACATGAGTAAAGGTCTGTTTCAACTCGATCCCGTTGCTCTGAATTCCTACAGAATGGATTTAAACAAGAAGGGCAGGCTGCTAAACCTTTGGTAAAAAAAAATTTTTTTGTGTTGTCTCTTTTCCTTATAAATTTGTACGCTTTTCTTACAATTTTATTTTTCAATTTATTGTTGTATGCGTATTTCTTATATATATATATATATATATATATATATATATATATATATATATATATATATATATATATATATATATATATATATGTGTGTGTGTGTGTGTGTGTGTACACACACATATATATATATATATATATGTGTGTGTGTGTGTGTGTGTACATGTATGTATTTCTTATATTTTTGCTTTTATATATATATATATATATATATATATATATATATATATATATATTCATTGAGGCATCAGTTGTAATTGTTTCCAATTTATATTTATTTTTATTTCTTTATTCTTTTGTGACCTTTGTGTCATTCAGACAATTACTTAAAAACCTTTGGTAATTTTTTCCCTTATGTTTGTTCGTTATTTCTCTTCCTCGTGTGCAGAACACTCCTCGAGACTTACGTCGTTTCTATACATTAATATACTGCGTGGTCATTGCAGTTAAATATATATATACACGGTGAACCAAAAGTAGGTGGACAGTAGGTTGAATACGGTTTGTGTTATATTATATTATAACTATGGTGTTCATTATAACTATGGTGTTTGTGTTTTATTATATTAAATATTATAACTAAATTTATTTAAATTTTATTTTGTATTATAGTATACAAAAAAATTAAATATGTATTCTCAAAATAAACGTTATCATTTACTGTCCACCTACATTTGGTTCACCCTATATATATATATTCCTTATATATGGCTTATATACTTATGTCGTATATATATCTTATATATGTCGTATATATTCTTATAGTTCTTTATGTCATTTAGGTATCATTTTGTTTTCCAGTTCATATTTATTTGTACTTTTTTATTCTTTTGTGACCTATGTATGTTTCAGACAATAACTATAAAAACCTTTGGTAATTTTTTCCCTTATAAATTTGTGTTTCTCTTACAATTTATGTTTCAATTTATTTTATAGGTTTATTTCTTTATTTTATTTCTTTGTGACATATATATCATTTTGGCATCATCTATTAAATTGATTGTAAACCTTCCAATTGAACTTGAATTTGTATCCTCCGCTTACAGTTTTTGTTTTTATCCGCAGGTTTATGTCTTCATGTATTTTGGTTGTGACCTATATATCATTTAGGCATCAGTTTGTAATTTTTTTTTGTTATCTATTCTCGCTTCCAATTTATATTTATTTTCATTTCTTTATTCTTTTGTGACCTATGTATCATTCAGACAATAACTATAAAAAAAATTGGTTGTAAACAAGCCATTTGAATTTATGTTGAATTTCGGGCAAAGTGCTAAAATTGTCAGTTTTCCGTACAAATGTATTTGCTCCTCCCACAATTTTATATATAATATATATATATATATATATACTGTATTTTTGTAACCTATATATTGTCTTGAACTCTCCTTTTACTTCAGTGTTCCTGAGGATGTCATTAGACGAAAGCGCTTGAGCACCACTTTGTGTTTCTTTTCCCTTCGTGGTTTTATTCATCATAAATATTTTTCACGTGTCACTTTCGTGAAATAATTCTCATATATATATATATATATATCAGGGATGGGGCCAAATACATATTTGTATTTGAGTACTGTATTTGTTGTATTTGTTTCAAATACATGTCAAATACAAAGTACCTTACTCGCATATATATAATATATATATATATATATATATATATATATATATATATATATGCACTAGAATCACAAAATAACACGTGACCTTATTAATAAGCAAACAACCACAAGGAAAAGGAAACACAAAGTCCGAGCGCTTTCGTGATATATTCACATTATCAAGGAAGAACAGAAAATAGACGGAGATTACAAAGTATTTGAGTTAAATAGACAAGCAAAAAATTCACAATTGGCACCTCAAATTAAAGGCCTTAAAGCCCTCTAAAGATTTTTTTCCCCAAATTGATAACATAATCTGTAGGCAGCTAAATAACTGAATAAAAAATATATACTGTATAGATGAAATTAGACAAAAAGAAAACCAATACAGAGAACAAAAATTATTATAATGGTTATTAACATTTAATTAAAACAGGCAATTAATAGGCAAGAATTTAATGAAAAACAAATAGATGACGTAGATAACAAATAGAAAACATAATCTGTAGGCTGATTAATTACTATACAGATGAAATTAGACAAAACACCAGTACAGAAAACCTAAAAAAAAATAATTATTATAATGGTTATTAACACTAATATTTAATTGAAATAGGAAAAATTACAAGGCCCGAAATTAATGAAAACAAAGGGAAAGTTGGTCTTTAATATTAGCCCTGGGTTGTACAAATTAGATTCGTATATTGTCAGTAAGTTGGCGATGGGCCTACTGTTTTCTTAATTGCATTTTTTGCCTCTTAATGGTTTGCCCTGGTTAAATAAATAAATATTATTGTAAGAACTGTTAACATTCTTATGTGTCTAGTTTAATTGTAATATTTCTTTCGTGTATAATCTTTGGTTGCTGGGTGGTTTATTGGATATTTGAAGTGGGTTGCTGTTGGGATAACTATTTTTTCCAGATTGTTTGTTGAAATTTTGTAATAATTCTGTAAGACGATGGCAACTTTCCCTTTGTTTTCATTAATTTCGGGCCTTGTAATTTTTCCTATTTCAATTAAATATTAGTGTTAATAACCATTATAATAATTTTTTTTTTTTTAGGTTTTCTGTACTGGTGTTTTGTCTAATTTCATCTGTATAGTAATTAATCAGCCTACAGATTATGTTTTCTATTTGTTATCTACGTCATCTATTTGTTTTTCATTAAATTCTTGCCTATTAATTGCCTGTTTTAATTAAATGTTAATAACCATTATAATAATTTTTGTTCTCTGTATTGGTTTTCTTTTTGTCTAATTTCATCTATACAGTATATATTTTTTATTCAGTTATTTAGCTGCCTACAGATTATGTTATCAATTTGGGGAAAAAAATCTTTAGAGGGCTTTAAGGCCTTTAATTTGAGGTGCCAATTGTGAATTTTTTGCTTGTCTATTTAACTCAAATACTTTGTAATCTCCGTCTATTTTCTGTTCTTCCTTGATAATGTGAATATATCACGAAAGCACTCGGACTTTGTGTTTCCTTTTCCTTGTGGTTGTTTGCTTATATATATATATATATATATATACAGTATATAGCGCCTATATATTGCACATTTATTGTTTAGAACATATAAATGACATTTGCACGATAGATTACACCTATCTAAACATGCTGAACTCTGTACACTTTAAAAAACTGACAAATCGTATCATTGTATATTTTTTGACAATATTATATCATATGGCAATGGAAGCAATGGTGCGTATTTGTATTTGAGACTTCGTATTTATATTTGATAATTCATAAACTGAAATATTGTATTTGTATTTGATATTCCCTGTAGGAGTGTATTTGTATTTGTATTTGCTTATGTGTATTTGACTCCATCCCTGTATATATCAACGTTTGAGTTGTTTTCAAAGTTTTAATTTTAAGAGGTATTATTAGTACTAGTATTGGTAGTAAAAGTCGTGGTATTGGTGGCAGTAGCTTTTGTCACTGATGTGATTGTTATTGTGGCCAAAAAGGGAGCACTGACATATTATTATTTCTTGGTAAAACTTTCCTTTCAAAATATCATAAAAGAATCCGAAATTCACTCACTATCTTTGAGGGACCGATGAATCCTTAATTCACACATCTTGGTCACATACATAAGGGGTTCCAAAAAACCTTAGCCCCCCATTTGCAGCTTACATGTTTACTTACATCGAAATAGTTTTTAGTGATTATAAAAATATATAAAATTCTTTATTTATTGGAGGTATTAAAATTACTCTAGCTGATAAAGTGATAATATAATGGCTTCTCAATTAATTGGTGATTCGGAGAGGAAACGTGTGATAGATCGCGTACGAGCAATAACATTTCGGGAAGCTCGTGATGCTGGAGCCACCTTTATAACACGTTCATGGGTTGCCAAAAAGTTGCGAAGAAGTGAGGACTTCGTCAAAAGAAATTGGAATAAAACTTTGGATGAATGTGAAATGGATACAATCAAATCTGGGCGCCCAAATTTGCCACTCTCTCAGGAAACAAAGGACATCATTGAAAGCGGTACGCGTAAGCGGAAAAACAGCCGTGCTAAACTTTCTAGAGAGATCGAAGTGTTGAGAGGAAAGATCGTTAGTGGTGAGATCACTCGACTGTACCGTCATAGGCAAGGTTTAAAGCCTTGGCATGAACTTCCAAAGCCAAGAAAAACTCAACTCAACTTAACATCGATGACAGAATGTGGTTTGCCCATTATCTTGAAAATTGGGATGTGGATGATTTCATGCATTTAGCTGTCTCCAATGAATTTTTTGTTTACGTAACACGTCGGCCTAACTACCAAAATGATCGACTGTGGGCCACAACACCAGATGAAATCGATGACAATGAACATTATCGCGAATTATTAAAAAGTCCAGACTGTGTTGGTGTGTTTGTTTTGCAAAGAAGCTCATGTGGGTGCTGAAGCCAAATGGTCAGAATTGGGATGGACAGTATTTTCGTGATATTATTCTATCCCAGCATGTCATTCCTTTTCTAAGAAATCCAAACAATGCTATGGATGTCGATCAGTTCACACTTCTGCACGATAAGGCCCCCTGCTTTAAGGAGAGCACGCAGTACCTGACTTTCGACACTTTCTCATTCCTTTTCTGTCCAACTCTCTAACGCAAGGGTTAATCGATATTTTCGGTCTTTCATCTACTCAACCGGTCAACTCTGGAACAATCTTCCTCAATCCATCTTTCTTCCTGTCTATGACCTCCCATCTTTCAAACGCAGAGTGTCTAGGCATCTCGAAAACCCCGGACCTTCATTTTGGCTCTCTTCTTCTTCTATAGGAGGGGCACTTTTGCGGGTATTTGCCCTTGGCCCCTCCTTCCTGCATAAAAAGAACACACACACACACACACACACACACACACACACACAAGAGCGTAACTAGCTTTCAAAAGTTGGGGGGGGGGGGGGGGGACAACTATAATGATGAAAAATCCTGCGATGAATTTCTGTGCTGCTATCCTGTAGGTATTGTGTTTGCGACCAAAATGATGCTCTTAAAATACTATGATTTAGTTTTAGACTTTAGAGCAGCGGTCTTCAACCTGGGCGATATCGCCCACTAGTGGGCGATTTGAGCTTTTAGGTGGGCGGCAAGAAAATTTATAAAATTCTTGTAAAATTCAACAAAATTTACAATATTGTATGCAAAAAATGATCGATGTTTCGTCAGTTGTGTCATGACAATGATGAACAATTTGTTAGGTTATTATTACACACAGAGGTCCGATGGCTCTCGAAGGGTGCATGTTTAACTCGTTTTGTTGAACTATATGAGAGCGTAGTGCAGTTTCTAGAAGACCAAAATGAAGTTGATCTTAGCCAAAAGTTAAAAATGAAAAAAATGATGCTTGTTATTTGGCAGGAATATTTAAGAAATGCAATGATTGTAATTTGCAGCTTCAAGGAGCCAATATGACACTCATGAACTGCCAAAAAGTTATCTCATTATTCATTGAAAAGCTGGATTTATTCAGTCACAATCTTTCAAAAAGGGAATTTCACCAGTTCCAGAATTGTTGTCTATTAAGGATGACATAACAACAATTGATACGCAAAGGTTTATTGATCATCTCAATAAACTTGAAACGGATTTTGAAACTCGATTCAGTGATGTTTTAACCATGGAAGTATATGATTGGATGGTAAACCCGTTTACTGCAAATGTTACTGAAGCTGATGTAACACGTCAAGAGGAGCTATTAGAACTCAGACATGATGAGGAAAGCAAGGGAAATTTCAATAACGGTGGTTATATGCAGCTTTGGCAAAATAAAAAGATGTCAAATGTATATCCCAATATGTGGAAAAAAGATTTTTAAATTACTGATCGCTTTTCCTACTTCGTACCTAGTTGAATCAGGTTTTAGTGCTGTGAATCACATTCTTACCAAAAACAGGAATGCTTTAAAAATCCCTGAAAGAGGGGACATTCGTTTGTTCCTCACTAAATTCGAGCCAAACATTCGGAATTTAGTTTCCAAGCAGCAAGCACAAGGATCTCACTAAATTAAAGGTAAATGCATAATGTTTTATTATATAATATATATATAATGTACCATACATAATTTTTAATATATGTTTGTTGGTTTTTTAATTTTGGTGGGCGGTTGGGTAATTCATCTCACATAAAAATAGTAAAAGTGGGCGGTAGGCATAAAAAGGTTGAAGGGCACTGCTTTAGAGAATGATCTATATTTATGATAGTAATAGGAAAATCAAAGAAGCATTTTCACAACTACCTTATGTATATCAAGTATATACTTAACATTAAACGAAAACAATATATGCAATAATTAAAGTAAAAAATAACTAGATGTCTCATTAAAGTATCTATCACTGCAGTATTAGTACTGAATCAGTAATACTTTACACCATACTAATAGGACTAATATAATTAAAGATTTACTCATCATAGATTATTTCAAGAACTAAATATTTTCCTTCACGTAAGCTAACTTAGATCAAAAGTTGGGGGGGGACAAAACCTATATTATCCCCCTTAGTTCAAAAGTTGGGGGGGACATGTCCCCCCCGTTAGTTACGCCCCTGCACGCACATATACCTAACATATTGTATGTGATGTCCTCACAGCTCACGACACTTACACGATACTAACGACGGAAGAATCCTGTTCAACAGATTTCCCGCGGTTTATGATCAAGAAATATCATGGCCACCAATATCACCAGATCTAAACCCCCTGTGGTGTTATTTAAAAGATAGTGTTTGTACAGAAGCCACACACAATAGAAGAGTTGAAAACACCAATTGAACAGGAAATTTCTCAAATTTGAACACTCTGACCAGAGTACATACTGCAGAATTTTATTGTTCGTGTGCAGCGTTAATGAACTGAGAGGACATCACAAAGCACATTTTGCACGAGGGGACTAATTCCACATGTGTAGAAAAGGTATCAAATATTTCATGCTTTTATTTCAGTTAATAAAAGAAAATTATACAAACTTTTTAAAGTATCAGGTGTTTAAAAAAAAAAAATATCACCCGATATACAGGGTGTTCCGTAAGTCCGGTCTGATAGGACTTATGGGCAGGGCTGGAAAAACCCCAGGGTTTTTTAAAAAACAACCCACCTGGTTTTTTTTTCGGGGGTGGGTGTGTGGGGGGAAGCAAATTTGGGTTTTTTGTTTATGTATTTTTCACTATAAATAATATACATAATGGATTAGTAAGTCTATTATTTCATACACTATGGTTTCAAAAAATTATGGATAGTGAATAGCTGGTATTAAAATTTGGATCACCTGAAGATCAGGGCCCCCAGCCTTCTTTAGTTAGCTTTATAAGGCTAACTAACGAAAATATCACGACCTAACCTAACCAATCGTCAAGGGCGTACAGTTAACCTAACGATTGGTTTGATTAGGTCGTGATATTTTCGTTAGTTAGCCTTATAAAGCTAACTAGAGAAGGCTGGGGGCCCTGATCTTCACGTAATCCTAAAATTTTATATAATATATATAATAGCTAGCTATTATGATTTTTGTAACTTGTGTTACCCAAGGAAAAGAACCTGCCCTCAGAATGATCTCTTGATTTTCTTTTTAAGTTTAAAGAGTTTTCAATGAGCTTATGAGTTACTTTTTTTATGAGCTTATTAGTAATATTCGTTCTATGTTTAGTTTCATTTTGACCAATTTGTATTTTGTCAAGATCATAAAAGGTGTATGATTTTCTAAATAAATATAACTTGCTAAACTTCATTTTTTAGTCACCATGAAATAATTAATTTCACTTTAACTTGTTAGATCATTCTTTGTTATTTTCCACTAGTCTACTCTACTAGGTAACTAAATACGTTCTCAATGTATCCGGTATATTTAATAGACAGGATCTTTTCCAAATGGACGACCCCACGGGATTTAGCTGAAAATTTGTATACTAATAAATTTTTATATTCTAATAACGAAAATGACATTATTTTCCTGGAGAAATATGCGCAACATACGAAAAAATTGCATTTGTATGCGCACTAGTTTGCTTGGCGCATGACCGTTATCTAAATTATGTACTGTTATGTAGTGGGTTTTACAAAATAAAACGCGGATAATATCCTTTATTTATTAAAATTTGCAATATTTAATAATATTTTAATAAATAAATCTTCATTTGCGTACCTTTTTCTCCATACGAATTCGCATAAACAGTAATTTTTGTTGTTGTTATTAACTTTATTTGTTGCCTGCTTAGACCTTGTTTAGTCTGAATATTATTGTTGAAGTGTGAGCATATGATAATGCATTAATGCAGTGCTGTGATCCATCTACTTGCGAGTTGGCCCCGGTGAATTAAATGCCCGGTTAGGTCAATTGAATGCCCGTTTAGGTCAACTGTACACCCTTGACGATTGGTTAGGTTAAGTCATGATATTTTCGTTCGTTTTAACGAAAATATCACTACTTAACCTAACCAATCGTCAAGGGAGGGCGTACAGTTGACCTAACTGGCCATTCAATTGACCTAACCGGGCATTCAATTAACCGGGGGCCACACAGCAACCTCGTATCCGGGCGTCATGAGCGGTGTAAACATTTTTCTGGTGTTTTTTGGTGATTTGTTCAAATCTGAACTTCGTTTCTTTGGGAAATGAGCCGTTTTTGAGAATTTTTCAATTTCAAAATTCTCAAAAACGCTCATATTCCAAAGAAATGAAGGGTAAATTTAAACAAAAAACACCAAAAAAAATGTGTTTTACCTAACCTAACCCGCTTTTTTTTTGCAATTTCTTACCTTAAATAGCAGCGTTGGGATGTTTGTACATATCAGCGGCGACCAACATGAATTTGTGGAGACGTTGTTGAGAGGGATATTAAACAAGTACCATGCAAGATACTTTGGATAGGATGGGGTTTTGTTGCCAGACCGTAATATCCAGTTTTATCAGTTTCCTTGAGGTTTCAAGGTGTCCTGAATGCGAATTTATACGTTAAATTGTCATAGAATGTCTCCTTCTATCGAAAACGAAGGGAGCATTAAAACAAATATTAACCAAATAATGTCATTTTCGTTATTAGAATATACAAATTTATGAGTATACAAATTTTCAGCTAAATCCCGTGGGGTCGTCCATTTGGAAAAAAATTCAATATACATTTTAAGAAGAAAACGTAACTCTTGCAATGATTAATTATTGGCAAAAGTAGATAGGTATATAGAGGAGTTCTTATCTAAAGTACAATTCTAATACATGCCCACTGAGAAATATCCTGATAGAAAGTAAATATTTAAAAAAAACAATAAAACCCACTCAGATGTGGGTTTTTAATGTTTTTGGGGGATTGGATCACCTGAAGATCAGGGCCACCACCCTTCTTTAGTTAGCCTTATAAGGCTAACTAGCGAAAATATCACGACCTAACCTAACGAATCGTTAGGTCAACTGTACGCCCTTGACGATTGGTTAGGTTAGGTCGTGATATTTTCGTTAGTTAGCCTTATAAAGCTAACTAAAGAAGGCTGGGGGCCCTGATCTTCAGGTGATCCAGGGGATTTTTTTTATTGGGTTTTCCAATTGCCAACCCTGCTTATGAGACACCCTGTATATATAACCTTTGGTTAGCTTCCGCCCGAATTGTTCATTCTGACGAAGGTCAAGCTTTTCACTCCACCTTAGACCTACAGTTTAACGTAGAATCCGAACCACGCCCCACCAGCAGCCCAGCGTCTTAACCACTAGGCCACCCAGGGTACCCATTTATCTACCAACCACTTTCTTTATTGTGTGGAAGGATGAACAGCTGAGTTATGCTGCGCGCCGGCTGCCGTCAGCGGGTCTCGAACCCGGGGCCGATGGATTCGTAGTCAACGACGCTAACCACTACACCACCGAGGCGCATATATATATATATATATTATTTTTTTTTGTCTGAAAATTCTGAATAGAAATATGAAAAAATAATTGCTAAAACGGAAACGAGATAAAAGGAGTGGAAATCCCTCCTTCAGATTTTTTAAGAAATAAAAAAAACCCTAAAAATTAATTGTTCGTTTAAGATCGTACAGGCCTAATTAAAACTAAAAATTACCAGAACCATCAAACAGCCAACTCACCATCTAATAAACCTTAAACCAGTAGATATCATCCACACGAGTTATTTATCCCCAAGTTAACAAGTTAACGAATTCGTAACATATTTAACCACTTAATTATAATTAAACGACAAATAAACTGTACGTGTGGAAGCCGTTTCCTTTTCGTCCGAAACATAACTTGAAATCACGTTCTTTCACTGACATCAAGTCAGATTTGTGGACGAAAAGAACGCGACAACGTCAGTTTGTGACGTCAGATGTAAATATAACTAAGGCCCACTCTTGGCTTGGCCTACTTCGTAGTTCAAGGGTTGAAGGCTTAGCCATTCGTTTGCACACTGAACACAGGGCGGCAGTGTTCCCAACTTAAGGCCTTTATCATGATCGATATTGTAATGATGTAATCAAGTAATACCATTCCATTATTTATCTACTGTCATCTTATTTGCTAATCTTCATCCTTATTTTATTTTTATTTATTATTTATTTTATTTTTAAGGTATTCGAATGTAAGTTATTATTTTTTGGGGGGTTTTACCGTATTAACTCCTTACCATTCTCAGTACGTTAAATGAACTAACACATTCCTATATAATGACGAAAGCATAACTCGTGAAAAGCGTTCGTCATGCTCAATGAACGCATTTTCTTTATTTGTGAAGGCCATAATAATATGGGCGACAGTTGCGTATGAGATATTCAATAGGTACCTTGTAACGAGCTGGACCTGTACTCACTTTATCAGCAGAAAACTTTACTAAATACTTTATTAATTCAATCTAACTTAACCGAACTTAACCTAAGTTAAGTTAAAATAAATTAGAGGAATTGTTGACAAAATACTCCGTCTATAAATTATATAGCGCTTATAAGGTTAAAAGTCTAATTCTGAGGATGCGTTCTAATTCCACCAATAAGGCCTACATGCACGCAAATTTTATAAACGAGCAAAAAATATCTATTTCGAATAACTTTTGTCTCACCTTGTTCATAGTCTGTTCGTCTACTTCCCTTTCGGGTTCAGCCCAATCTACTTTAACCAACGTCGACCCCCAAAGAAGAGGAGGGGTTTTCATGAGTTTCTGGCGCGCGGAATAAGCGGCAGTATGGCTGTTATACTCGATAAAAGCGAAACCACGGTTCTTATTCTTATCATTAACATCCGCGTAGAGAATAACGTTAAGAACATCTTCAGTTAATCGTTTCATCTCCAACAGTAACTCCTCTTGGCGGCGGGTTTTGGGAATGCCTCCAATGAATAACCGGTTGTTATCCACGCTTTTCATCACCCCCAAAAAATGGTGATTCCTTATCTCATAATTGTTCAGCGTGTTCACAGCTCTCTCGGCTTCAGATTTAGTGGAATACTTCACGTAAGCAAACCCTCGATTGTAGCCTGTGGTTTCCATCATCAGACGAACCTCGTACAGGGTTCCCGCCTTTTGAAGGATTGGTATGAGCTCATCTTCAAAGAGGTCTTTTGGGATTCTGCCCACGAATATTTCACTTCCCTTCTGTGGTGGAGGACCGGTCCACGAGGTTGGGGGACCAAACTTTCGGTGCCATTTGTTTTGAACAATTGGGCAGTTCGTCTGAATTTGGAGGTTTTTTAGGGCATCTTTTAGCTTAGGGTTATTACTGGCTGGGTCTTTGTGTCCATTCTCGGGACTAGGGAGTTCGAAATTTTCCTGCTGATGGTTGATGGCTGGTACATTAGTTGTACCAGGAAGAGGGCTGCTACTACTGGTTGAAGGAGGTGAGGGTGGTAAAATGGAACTTTGACTAGAACTCGACATATCAAAGGACAAACTACCTCGCACCTTACTTTCGCTTTTCTGTTTTTTCGCTTTCCTGACTACACTTACATTGCCGGGCATCTGACCAAGGGCTGAAGTTCTTTTATTTCTGAAATGTCCCATGATAATCGGTGCAATTCGATAAATTACCTCAGTTCTGCAATTGATCACGAGAAGTATGACGCATGGCAACAGCAAATGCTTTACAATTCGAAGAAGTCACTATCACCGTAATTAAATATTAAGTTAATTAATATCCCTAAACTATGCACTGCGAAATATCTCTGTTGCTCTTTAACTAATTTACGTGTATGATAACACCAAAATAGTGAATTGCACAAATTTTAACAGGTTTAGTTCAAAACACAAGTTACAGTTCCACTCTAAAGTGAAATAAATCTTCCGAAAACTGTTTCAAAGACAACTGTATTCTCTAGCTGTATTGCTTCCAATACTTAAATAATTAGCCTTTCTCTGTGAAACAGGATGACTTAAAGATAACAATATCGTTTCTTAACGGATGTAATGTAATGTCCGTTGAACGTTCAAGATGTGAATATGTTCATAGTGTCCAACAGAACTTCAGGAAATCATATGTGATATGACAACTGAAAATTTTTTTTTTAGGAATATATTTTTAAAAGTGTGCAGTGATATATATATATATATATATATATATATATATGGGATGAATTTCACAATTAAACACGTGAAATGAATGAATGATGCAAACCCACAAGGAAAAAGAAAAATGATTCCAAGGCCTTTCGTGTATTCAGAAGTACACCTCGTCAGGGAATGAAGGGAGAAGGCGAGATGACAAAAAGATATACAGCGGGAGAGAAAAATAAAAAGATTAGCACATGATTTAACAACAGTTGATTAAAGGCAAAATATTTTAACAGGATATTGTCAATTTTATACATTCCCGCACTGTTATTGAAATTATTTTTAAAATGGATAAATGCATATTCTAGAATATTCCTTTCAATTATATCTCTGTTTTTAACGAACGCTTTAGAACTATCCCACTTGATACTATGATTACATCTATACATATGGTTAAACAATGCATTAGAATTATTTGTGTTCTACACGCATATTTATGCTGTTTTGCCCGAATGTCTAACGTTACCCGTTTGGCCTATATATACTGAGTTACATTGTGTACATCCGATCGAATACACACAACCAACCGCATTATTGGGGCTATTCTTTATTAGGCGTGATTTAATAGTATTATTATACTTGAAGACTACATTCATACCAAATGCTTTAGTATCAAGTGGGATAGTTCCAAAGCGCTCGTTAAAAACACAGTTGTAATTGAAGGAATATTCTGCTGTAGAATGTGTATTTATCCATTTAAAAATAATTTCAATGACAGTGCGGGAATGTATAAAATTGACAATATCCTGTTAAAATACCTTTTGCCTCCAATTAACTATTGTTAGCAAAGGATGTTACTATAATGTTGTCGTCTACTTCATTGTCTATATCTGTCAGCATAATAATGAATAGGAGTGAGGCTACTATTCCTTGTGGAACTGAGCTGCGTACTTCCGATTCTGATGATGATATACCTTAGATTTTTTCGGCTTGCTGCCGTTCGCTGAGGAAGCTGTAGATCCATTTGCCCACTTTGCCCATTATTCCCATGTATTTCATTTATGTGCTATTAAAATAAGTATGGATTATACTTATTAAAATAAGTATAAGTAAAAAATAAGTATGGAGACATTCTGTCCAGCAATAATTACAGGCCTATTGCTGTCGCTTCCTGTTTCTCGAAACTACTAGAAAAGCTCTTATTACTCCGATTAAATGATTACCTATGGACATCTAATCATTTTGGTTTTAAAAGGTCCCACTCCCATTCAACTGACCTGTGTATCTATGTACTTAAAGAAACAATATCTAAATACACTGACAGTAATTCAACTATTTATAGCTGTTTCTTAGATATAAGTAAGGCATATGATAGGGTGAACCACAATATTTTATTTGCAAAACTAGAAGACAGGAAGGTTCGCATGTATATATTAAATTTATTGAAATTTTGGTATTCCCACCAATCTTTTACAGTTAGGTGGGGCAATGTACTATCCGAATGTTTTGGTTCCTCTTGCGGAGTGAGACAAGGTTCCTTGCTCTCTCCTATGCTGTTTAATGTGTATATTGACGGATTAATTGCTTCATTTAATGAGGCAACAGTGGGATGTTGTATAGATAACACGAAGATAAATAACTTAGTTTATGCCGATGATATGGTGTTAATAAGTCCTTCTGTTAAAGGTCTGGATCGGCTACTAAAAGTCTGCGAAGTGTATTCGCAGAAATATGATATTCTTTTTAATGTTACAAAAACTAAGGTTATGCAATTTCATCCTAAAAGCTGTAATCAGCCAGCTGATATTAGGTTTAAAATGAGAGGTGAAGTAATTGAGGAAGTACAGTTTAAGTATTTGGGTCAAACTATCACCAGCTCCTTGAGTGATGACTCAAATATAAGAAAACAAGCTCGAAGCCTTTGTGCTAAAGCGAATATGACTATAAGGAACTTCCGGTTCTGTACAAGTGAAGCTAAAGACACTCTTTCGTACTCTCTGCAATAATATATACGGACAACAACTCTGGGTGAATTATAAAAAAAGGTTCTGACAGAACCCTAAATTTGCTGTACAACATGTATTTTAGACTCACATAAATTAACCCCGAGATGCTCAGCTTCGCAAATGTTTGCTACCCGCAATGTCCCGAGCTTTCCGGAGGTAACAAGACGTGCTCAATACAGTATAATGCAAAGAATTAAAAAATCAGTCAATGCGATTATCCAATTTATCCATGAGTCCTGCCGTTTGTCCTCTAAGCTATGGAATTCTTGGTACAAAACCGTCTGTCTGTAGCTCCACTTAACTTCGACATTACAGTATTATTTCTAATCAATTGTATATATTTCTATCCTTAATATGTGAACTGTTATTGTATTAATAATATTTTTCATATGGACTATTGTCTGCCAACAAACCTTTTCATTTTCATTATGTCATGATCACACTTATTGAATGCTTTAACAAAATCCGTGCATATTAAATCGTGGTTTTCATTGTTCTCAAGTGCGTCTGTGATATTGCTATAGTGTTCTATTAGTTGTGATAGACACGATCTTCCTGATTGGAATCCGTGTTGGTTCTCATTGAATCTTTCCTGTGTCTCCAGAAAGTCATATTTTCTTCCTGACTATTCTTTCGAATATTTTGGCAAGATATACATTGTACAGTCACTGACACCGGTCTATAGTTCTTTGCTTGAGACTTATCCCCTTTTATATTATATATATATATATATATATATTATATATATATGTGTGTGAACAATGTCAGTTCGCTCGGTATTTCCCCCGTGTCCGGGGATCTTCTTCATATCGAATAAAGGTGTGGAGCTATTTCATTCTTACAGTCTTTAATCAACAAGTCATTTTATTTGTCCAGACCTGCAACTGAATGTAATTTCATTTGTCCTATAGCTTTTGCTATAATTTCGGTAAATTTCAAAATCAATAATTTCAAAATCGGTAATTTCAAAATCAGTTATACATTTTCCATTTAATTCCTCTTCAAAAAAGGTATTTCTGTCAGGTACTGCTTTGTCTCTCTTTGGAGTACTGAAAGTTGATTCATATTTTGAGCTCTCAATATTTCAGATATTTCTTTTAAATCATCGGTTAGCTTATTATTTTCTTTCCTTAAGTGTGCGACAGTGGTTCACATTTTTGTTTTTCTTTTCGTGAAGCTATGGAAGTATTTTAGGCTCTCTTTTATTGTTTTTACCGCATCTTCCTCTTCTCTCTCTGAATGACCCTTAATTAGGGCTTGTATTTACATGTCTATACTTTCCAGTTTTACTTGTATCACGTTTTTGGTGTTGTTTGTGCATTTAATTAATTTCATGGCTACTCTCCTTCTCTTGGGGAATAGTGTTCTCTTTTGCTTCTCGAAATAGTTCCTCTTTCCCTTTGGCTGTACTTTCGAAACATATTTTTCTAAAATTTACAGCGTCTATTTTTCCAAAGTTAGCATTTATTCGGTTGTTTTATCGTCTTAAGGCTGTTTTCCACTATTTGTGCCATATGGGATCTGATTTATTCCCAATTTATAGTCTTGCAGTTTAGATAAAAAATCTCAAATTTGCTTCTTTCTTCAGTATGAGTATTTTCTTTTTGTGTTATCGCCATATCAATGAATACCTCGATAATGTTGTGATACGAGATATTTGTTGGTGTTATTCGTGAATACCAGATCCAAGCAGTTATTTTTTTCTGGTGTTAGCTGTTATTTCCTTATGTTAACATAAATTACTTTCTCAGCGCTATCAACATTTTTGCTCGCTCCTGGTCTTCTCTTGTGCCCTCCTTGTCCTGGTGTATATATTAGGGATGTACTGAATTCTAAAATTCACCGAATACCGAATATTAGTTTTATTTGGGTTATTCGGAGTCACTGTGAAAAAGTTGAAGCCTTTATCAATTTGACAGCACATAAAATTAATAGTAAATGTGAGAAAAAAGCAGTATGTTTTAGCGTCCAAAAGTCTACCAGGTTCCCATACTCATGAAAACATTGCAACTGCATTGACTTCTATATTGCAAGAATGGTCAACAGAGAGCGATCGTGCGCATGCAGTTCTGCGCGACACTGGCCGTAATATTACTAAAGCTGTTCGCGTTCTCAAAATGACTTCTGATGCTTGTGCGAATCATATTTCAGCACTCGCAGTTAATGAAGCCCTTCTTAGCCAGAAGTTTGTTTCAGATATATGCGCAATTGCGTGCTGAATCTATTCGCGTTTTAATTATTTATCTCTAGCCTGTGATAGACTTAAAGAAATCCAGAAGCAACGACTTTACTCGAAAACAAACTTGTAAAAGACATTATCAGCTAATGGAACTCTTTCAACGACTTATTCAACAAAAAACTGAAGTTGTTGCATACGCCTCAGACTATGACATACCAACCCTCAATAACCATTAGTGGACTCGAATTCGGCGTTTTGTAAAGCTTCTGAGCATGCGAAAAATTAACGAATGACTTTTCCTGATTCTTTTCTTTCCATGATGTATCCCGGTGTAACGGGTCTCATAGTATTTCTGTGTAACATGCTGTAACTGATGACGCGGGTATTCATGCTATGAAAAATGATTCGACAGAAAATTTACAGAATCGCTTCAAGCAGTGGAAGACAGGTTTTAGATCCTCGTTTCAAATTTGCTCGCATTACAGTGCCTGAGTTTGTTAAGAATGATATATTCACTATGTCTGCATCACCTAATGCTAGTCCTACACGTAATAAAACTCATGACGATGAACAGAGCCGCCGAGAGGGCGGGGAAGCCGGGATAAATCCCCTGGGCCCGGAAAGAGGGGGGATAAAATCTAAAAATATTAATAAAGCAATTGATTAAATAACAGAGAGGAAATATAATTAATGAACATACATTTTATAGAGATTATCAGTCAAACTGAAACGGATAAAATATTATCCGCGGTCCACCAATGCCCAAGACCGACTGACAGATCTAGAAACCATTGTAATTGAAAGCCAGTTAGCCCGTACTTTACATTTCATCAAAATCATTTACCACTTTGCTAGAGAGAAGGCAAAGAAAGTATACTTCTAATTATGAAAATCTTGCAGTAAACAATTGTCTTGCCTGCATGGACTGGTACTGCATTTGTATGATAAATTGTATGGTCATAGAATTAATATAATTGATTCGAAAAACAAAATGGTCATTTTCTTCTCAGTTGTTTATTCATACTGTATATTTTGAATAGTGAATTGGACATATAATCAGTTTGCTTGTTATGTACACAAAAAACATTCATAATAAAATACTGAGTAAACAGGGAGGCCCACATACCAATCCTTCCCCGGGGCCCGTGGCAGCTCTCGCTGCCGATGAAGCAACTACTGTACTTTTATTTCACGAGATCAAGAACCTTCGAAAAAGAAGCCGAAGGTTGACTAATGGAGCTACTTCCATGAGGTTGCTACGTCTTCATAATCAGATGTGCTTCAACCCATCAAAAGTCGCCAGCAAAATTGTCAGAAAGAATTATACATCTATTCAAAGGAGCCACGAGTCAGTCGCGACACGAATAGTGATGTGAGTCGTTTTTTATTGTGTCGTTTTTTTTGTTGTTTTTTGTCGTTTTTTTTTGTTTAAAACGAAGATAGTCTGTTTTTTTTGTTTTTTTTGTTTTTTATTGTTTTAAACTTATTCCATATTTTTCTTCCTTTAATCTAATAAGTATATTAGTATTACCTATAATTTACTATACTACCATGCTTATACGGTTATACCTAGTATATATAGTCATCTTTTAGAAAAACTGAATCACGCAAAAAGTATATAATAGAAAGGAAAAACAAACCCTCATTTTTTATATGTATATATATTTTTTAACTAGAACATAAAACATTCTTCCTCATTTCAAACAATATACATAATTGTGATTGGCAAGAGTACCAGTATATATATTCCAGATAGAAAAAAAAATATTCACCTTTTTTTGAACCTTTTTGTTAACCTAATGTTGTTTAACCTTCATTTCCATGGAAGAATCATCACTAGATTGGGTAGAGCATATATGCTAGTTTCAATATCACAGGTACTGGTATAATATACATAATAAAAAATACATAATACTGGTATAAAACAATATATATAATTGTGATTGGCAAGAATACCAGTGTATATATATATATATATATATATTCCAAATAGAAAAATAAAAAAAATAAAAATATTCATCTCTTTCTTTAACCTTTGTGTTAACCTAATGCTGTTTAACTTTCATTATCTGATTCTATTTCCATTGAAGAATCATTATCACTAGATTGATTAGAGCATATAGTTTCAATATCACAGGTACTGGTACTTATTGCAGATTTGGATGTTGACGAAGCCAATGTAGCACCATGTTTTACTTCACTTTCTTGGAATTTTGCATTTTGGGATATAAATACTAGCTTTGCTGCTCTGTCTGTGCTTAATCAGTTTCTTTTGGCTGTATGGATATTACTGTATGTGCTAAATGATCTCGGAGGTAATGAAAGGGCGAAATAGAGGTGTATGAGTTTGTGTAGGTATATATGTGAGTATGCGTGCGTATGTATCTGGAATTCTGGATGTATGCGTATGTATGGGGTATATAATAGATATAAATATGTGTATATAAGTATTTATGTATATATTGGTATATATGTATATGGGTGTATGTGTATGTATATATATGGATGGTCTCGGGGGGGAAAATATGTCATCGTGGGTCTAAAGGATAGTTAAGTGGGAGATTCAAAATCCGAGGCATGGATGGGAGAGTCCTGGAAAGGTTGGACAATGGGCAGTCAGCTCCCAGCCAGTGTTCTCGCAAGTTTAACGGATCTAAGATACAAGACTTTCAGTGCAAGAAAGAGGCCAGTTTTTTTCTGTAAATAGGCTGAAAAGGACATTCTATACTGGTACCATATGGCCTATTTTATTATTTATTTATTTATTTTTATAATATATATCATTGCAAAAGTATACCTTATAATTAAATTGGCAATATCTATATTAATTATTAAAAAAACAAAAAAAAACAAAAAACAATAAAAAACAAATAAAACGACAAAAAAAAAAACAACAACAACATGGACATAAAAAAAACCGTTTTTTAACATCACTAGACACGAACCCGCTTGATTGGTGCGCCATAATGATGAAAGATTCCCGAAACTATTAGTAATTGCTCGCAAATATTTCACCACGCCACCCACAAGTGTACGAAGTGAACGGCTGTTCAGTTCAGCAAAAAATGTAATTACCGACGCACGTAGTCGTTTAGCTCTGATGCTGCTGAACGACCAATTTTTCTATACGATAATCTACTTGCCTTAAATTTCAATTATTAAGTTTTGTTTTTGCACTAATTATTATTATCGGAGTTTCAACTAATATATATATATATATATATATATATATATATATATATATATATATATATATATATATATGATGCAAACCCACAGGGAAAAAGAAAAATGATTCCAAGGCCTTTCGTGTATTCAGAAGTACACCTCGTCAGGGAATGAAGTACATCTCGTCATTCCCTGACGAGGTGTACTTCTGAATACTACACGAAAGGCCTTGAAATAATTTTTTTCCTTGTGGGTTGCTTCATTCATTCATTTCACGTGTTTAATTGTGAAATTCATCCCATATATATATAATATATATATATATATGGGAATGAACTCAGAATGGTTCCCTGAGGTTTTTTATAATACACACAGACCGTGCATGGAACAAGGAACTCTTCTAGGAAAATTAAATCCACTATAGTCCGAATAAATAATGGTAAATGACAAACACTATGATTTTTTCTTTTTCATGATGTTAGCCCGACGTGGGCAACGGGTCACTCGCAAGAGGTCCCCAAAATATAGCTTCCCTCACCAGCTATCTGCAAAGCAGATAGGATCCAGCTTTGGCACAGGATCTAGGGTTTAAAGCAGCCTAGCCCAGCTACATTTAGAACCTCAATATAAGCAAAAGACTCGCTGCCTTCATGTCGGATTGAATACATCAAAGAAAAAGGGGTAACTATTATATTTTTAGCTAAAAACCAAAACTTAAACCTCAACTGGCAGAATTGAGCGTCCACTTTTCAAGGCATATAACATGTCCGTTTCATGATCGGAATGAACTCAGAATGGTTCCCTGAGGTTTTTTATGATACACACAGACCGTGCATGGAACAAGGAACTCTTGTAGGAAAATTAAATCCACTATAGTCCGAATAAGTAATGGTAAATGACAAACACTGTAGTTCCTTGTTCCATGCACGGTCTGTGTGTATCATATATATATATATATATATATATATATATACACACACACACGGGGCTCCAATAAACCTTAGCCCCCCCAGCCCATGGCCTAAACCATTAGAGGTACAGTAAAACTAAACATACCTTACAAAAGAGAATTTAATCCTGCATTTAATGAGAAACAATTAAAACTGATGTTCCCGCCATTGGCTTCCAAGACAGCCTGAATTCGCTTTGGGTAGCTTGCCAAAAGTGACGTGAATAGATCTTGATCGTTACGCAAATATGCTAAAACAGTTTCAATGTGTTGCGTCATTGTATCCTTCGAAAATCGATTTGCTGCAGGTTCTTGAAACAAGAGACATTCAACCTTGTCCTTTATAACTGATCCAATGTGTTTACAGACGTTCAGGTTAGGAGAATTTCCTGGCCATTCTTCATTTCCAAAGAAATCGATCTCATGGTTCCGCAACAACTGTTGAGTGGCTAATGCCTTAAAGCAGGGGGCCTTATCGTGCAGAAGTGTGACCTGATCGACATCCATAACATTGTTTGGGTTTCTTAGAAAATGAATGACATGCTAGGATAGAATAATATCACGAAAATACTGTCCATCCCAACTCTGACCATTTGGATTCAGCACCCACATGAGTTTCTTTGCAGTGAACAAAACAAACACACCAACACAGTCTGGACTTTTTAATAATTCGCGATAATGTTCATTGTCATCGATTTCATCTGGTATGTTGTGGCCCACACTCGATCATTTTGGTAGTTAGGCCGACGTGTTACGTAAACAAAAAATTCATTGGAGACAGCTAAATGCATGAAATCATCCACATCCCAATTTTCAAGATAATGGGCAAACCACATTCTGTCATCGATGTTAAGTTGAGTTTTTCTTGACTGGAAGTTCATGCCAAGGCTTTAAACCTTGCCTATGACGGTACAGTCGAATGATCTTACCACTAACGATCTTTCCTCTCAACACTTCGATCTCTCTAGAAAGTTTAGCACAGCTGTTTTTCCGCTTACGCGTACCGCTTTCAATGATGTCCTTTGTTTCCTGAGAGAGTGGCAAATTTGGGGGCCCAGATTTGGTTGTATCCATTTCACATTCATCCAAAGTTTTATTCCAATTTCTTTTGACGAAGTCCTCACTTCTTCGCAACTTTTTGGCAACCCATGAACGTGTTATAAAGGTGGCTCCAGCATCACGAGCTTCCCAAAATGTTATTGCTCGTATGCGATCTATCACACGTTGCCTCTCCGAATCACCAATTAATTGAGAAGCCATTATATTATCACTTTATCAGCTAGAGTAGTTTTAATACCTGCAAATAAAGAATTTTATATATTTTTATGATCACTAAAAACTATTTCGATATAAGTAAACATGTAAGCTGCAAATGGGGGGGCTAAGGTTTTTTGGAACCCCATATATATATATATATATTTAGCCTACGGCACTACAGGGTGTTTAATTGTGAAATTCACCGCGCATATATATATATATATATATATAATGTAAACCCACAATGAAAAAGAAAAATGATTCCTAAAAAATCAAGTAGGTCATCAACAGGGACTTTTGTGAATAACGAGCATACATCAAAACTTACCAGTTTAAAATTAGGGTCATTAGGAAACGTCAGTTTATCAATAAAATCCATGCTATTTACAATATGTGACTTGGAAATAGAGCTAACTAACCATTTAGATAGCTTATAGGTTACGGAGCCTACTGAGCTAACAATAGGCCTCATGGGACTATTAACTTTGTGTGTTTTAACTAAACCGTACAAATATGGTAGTGACGGATTGATGCTAAGAAACTGCTGCGAAAGCCCATTATAGTTATTTTTTAATATTTCTCTTAAATTTCTGTTAAACATTTTATTAACATCAGTAGTATGGGCGAAAAATGGGAGAGTGCAGAGATAATGTTCAATGTTGCAAAGGGGGTGGGGGTTATGCAACAACTCAATGCTGCAAAGGGGGGAGGGGTATGTTGCAGGTGCAACAAGGGTCATGAAACTTGGAGGCGGCATTATCCCCCAAGAGAAAGACAGGAGAAGGAGAGAAAGGGAGAGAGGTGTTCACCTGGCAGGAGCCAAGTGCATTTTTACACTTCAGCCGACCCGCCGCTGTTTTATAAGTTGTAAATCCGCCAGTTGGCTTAAAAGGCGTAAATGGCTTGTACAGTTGAGTTGCCAGATTGTGCTTTTTTTAATTAAAGCCTATATTATTGACTTGGCTTAAAAGGCGTAAATGGCTTGTTCAGGTTGAGTTGCCAGATTGTGCCCTTTATTTAATTAATTCTTAACAGTTGGCTTAGAATTCCGTCAGTAGGTTTAGAAGGCGTAACCAGCCATATGGTATAATTGTTTACAACCAAAAGAATTAAATAAAACAACATTACATCATTCTGTTTATTAAATATTGTAAGCAGAGCTGGGCACTTGCGGCATATTGCGGTACTGCGGTACTGCTGCACTACCAAACCGGTACCAAACCGGTACGCGGAAATTTGAATGCGGTAGCGGTACTGCGGTACTTTCAGCGATCCTTTGCGGTACTGCGTTATGGGGGCCCGGGGTGGTAGTGCGGTGGTACCGCAAGTACCGCAGTACCGCAAAATATGCCGCAAATGCCCAGCTCTGATTGTAAGTATGTGGAAAAGTGTTTCCACGAGAAAATAAATTTATGTTAAAATTTAAAGACATTCTCTTTGTATAAATTAAAATATTAATCCTTTAAAAGATTATTCTGCTCGTATAAATTAAAACATGACTCCATTAAATTCTTAATATTTGTATAAATTGCCTCCATGCCCAGTAGATTCTGTGGCATCCTTTCGATAAGCCTGACGATGCTCTCCAGTCTCCACAGTTGCCACAGCTAGAATCTTAACAGAGATTCCTAAATTTTAAAATGTTCTTTTCGATTATTATAAATCACATAAAAGAGTTAAGTGTAAAAACTACAATTATATAAATTCTTGTGCTAATATCCAATTATATAAATTCTTTTGGTAATACCATTATTAGAGTAGGAATTTACAAGTAAATAATCTTTAGTAAACGTGGCACCACGGAAAACTCCTCGAGGGAGGCAGTGAGGTTTTCGTCTTTGGGCCGGCCGGTTGGGCTGGGCTCGTTAGATTTTGATGTAAGCAATTTTGGTTCATTTAATAACTCTAAAACAAGTTTTGTGTAAAGGATTTCATTTCTAATATACCTTGTGAAAATAAAAGCAAGCAAAGGAAAACTCGTCAATTATACTGTACCCCTCAAACGAGAGAGAAGCCTTCCCTCATCTCAACGGGCCGAGAGAGAGAGGGTACGCCACTGAGCGAAGGTATAAATCGTTTCATCGTAACTCGCAGTCAGACAAAGTAAAGTTGAAAAGAAGAACCGTGGACGTCAGTCAGATTAATTAAACGGTATAAACTTCCTTGTTGCGAGAAGCGACATACTGAGAATACCTTTAAAGGATAACGTCATATCCTACAAATATATAGAAAATAAATATACATTTGAATGATCAAAAAAATTAAAAATAATAATAGTTTAAGAAATATGAACGAGGAATATGTATATAATCAAAAAATATAACCGTCAATATAACAGTACAGGAGAAATATATATATATATTATATATATATATATAGACAATTATATTATGGAAATATATAGAAAATAAATACACATTCGGATGATCAAAAAACAAAATCAAAGAAATAAAAAATAAGAAATAATATAACCATCAATATAGCAGAAATATATACACACAAAATTATGTTAAATAAATACATACACTTTATGTTCTACCGCACAAAATAAAAAATAAGAAATACAAAACGTACAACCATCAATATAATAGTACAAGAGAAATATATATACACAATTATGTTAAATATATAAATACATTTCACTTTGTTTTACGGCGCAAAACACTAAACTCACACTTAATCGAGTCTACAATTACATCATTATTGCTCTGCATTACGCAGTATACGCGGTTTAATAATATTTCACCGCTGAAGGTATAGGGAAACACTGCATAACGACAGTTGAAATAATCTTCTACGTCGTTACGACAGCTGCTCGTTATATAAAGAAATAGTTATTCAGGGTGAACGGTGTAGGTGAGCTCAGCCCTGTACCGATCAAGTGCTTTGTACCAAAGTTCATGATATTTCAAAGAGTCTAAACTTTTTAAATAATCCTCCAGCTCTAGGTCATTCTCACCTTGTTCAACCTTACACTCGGTAAACCCATCGAGCAGAGCGGTGTATGCGTATTCAAGAACCGTATCAAAATAAAGCATATCCGTAACACGCGCGTCTAATATAGGCTTCAGCTTGTGGAATCCGACGATTTCAAACATTCTGTCGAGGATGAAACTGTTTCGCGTAGGGACAAGCGCGTTATTATCAGAAGCATTCTTCCACATCAACCGTATATCAATGCATGGCCGATCGTTATTTATACACAACGTACATACAACGGCATATGAGGGGGTATCACTAATCTGCTCTCTTCTTGTACCTACATCTGTAGGAATTTTATAGCGATCTTCACTCCACTTCTCAACTATCACGAAGATTCTATTCATCTCCTCGACACTTAAATAAACAACATTCCGTTTGTTTGCTTGTCTACAATCCGTTTCCAGTACATAGTTAACGACACCGGATTTACGCCTGAACACGCACAACGACTTCGTCACGGACACATCGTACACGGCGTTGAGAATGCTGCTCAAAGGAAGTTCCATCGTATTCGAGGAGCGCACGTCCACTCGGCTCAAACTCTGAGATAACTATGAGGCACATGCAACGCGACGGTTCGACGGGAGGAGTGAGTCACACCATGATCTAATGAAACGTGTACGGAGCTGATCCAACATGAATCGTTGTATCCCATTATATTGGGCAGGTGTTTTGAGAAATTTTCCGATACAAGAATTAATTTCGGTTTTAATGTTTTATCACTCCCATTTCCCCGAATACGCACCAGGCATTTTCCTTCAGGGTAATTTTCACGAACTAAACACATTTTATAACGGTTTTAATGTTTTACCACTCCCCATTTCCACAAACTAAACATCTTCACATTCCGGCGCACTATTTGAGAGGAACATATGCCCATATTTTTCATTTTTGTTTAACAAGCGATACTCGTCTCTAAAGTCTGTTAAAAACTCACACAGGGCATTAGCCACAACCTCACTACAAACTTCGTCATGATATATATATTAATATAGTGATAAAAATATTTAAGATTCTCCATGATGACAAGATTTACATTCTCAGTCGCAGGGCACGAGTACTCGGTATGATGTAACATGATATAATATCGCTTGTCACACCACTCATCAACAAGACTCACTATCCATAACCGTCGCTTCTCCTCTGCACGTGTTGTTTCTTTTACTTCACGGTATATGTAAGCTTTTATAAAGTTTAGTCCTACAACCAGTGGCGGAGCAAGAGTATCACTGGCCCGGTGAAAAAATTATTTATGGGCCCCACAAAATTTAGATTTTAGTTTAGTTTATACATATGAACCACAAAAACCTTTCGATCCACTCAAGGTGGCCCTTAAGACTGGTTCCAATCAATTTGTTTTCTATCTATTCTAATTCACCTCAATTTATTGATTTTAGCAATAACTGAGTAACAAATAACAATAACTTTTCGTAAAATCTAAAAAGTAGTACACAGTGATTCACTATAGTCACTAGTATTCAATAATACACTGCGGAAAATCAATTAACGTAATTTTTATTCGCACACTCATCCACTCAGCGTCTTAGCCATTGAAACTGACGCTTCACTGCGTGTCAAGTCGACAGATCCCAAACGAAGAAGAATATTTCTGAACGTTTTGAAACGTTTCGTGCGTCGACGCGCGATCAGAAATAAGTGGTGTCACAGTGTAGTATAGTATATACAGTAATATACTAGTATATCAGATAGTAGAATAATGTCATGGTTTCAGCATTTTGAATTCTAATTTTGATTTTTATCTATTGCAGACATCATTTCAGATGACCAATTATGTATTTAACATATATAGTATACAGTTTTACCAGAAAGGGGCCCGTAGTCGCAAGAATAACCATGTTTATAAATGCATTTAAATACATTAAACAAGTTTAAAGGACTTATATTTTCATGCACATTTAGATCTAATTTTTATATGAAATACTTGAAAATTATTATTTTTCCTTGCCAAGGTGTTATCAAATATCAACCAACCGGCCCCCCAAAGGTCCGGGCCCCGGTGCACTTCACAGCCTGCACCTAGCTAGATCCGCCACTGCCTACAACATAGTTCAATACATCACTTGTCCCACGAAATCCTACAATGCTTTCACCAGAATAGCCATAGAGTATTTGTACATCTTGCTCCTTCGCACGATTCAGTGTAGCCTTAAAAGCATCAAAGTAGGGTGGAATAGGGAGTTTTTCAGTATCCACCACATCTTGACACTTTGCAGAAATACCATTTCATAAACGTTGAACAAGCAATATTAAAGGTAGCCATTACTATTTTCTGTCTACGCGGGAGAGTACACGTCTGATGTCCAGGGCTTACTGCGATCAACTGAGCACGCAGGGAAGCCCAGGTAGTAGCATGACTCAGGTTGCTGGTCTTACAGTGAGCGGAGCTTAGAACTTTTTCCTGTGTACACCCCCCCACACACACACACCACAAAGGAGAAAGTGAAACGCTAATTGAAACACGATTTATTTAATAAACGAAATATTCAAGGTGTATATATATTTACAAATACGTGTAATAAATAAGTTAGCAATAGACACATCAAAGATTATATTCAAGGTACTGTATATATATTTACAAATACGTGTAATAAATAAGTTAACAATAAACACATCAAATATTATGGTATCCAAAGGGTATGGTATCATAGGTACCAGGTAGCTGGTAACGTTTCCTATAGGTGTTACAGCACACCTTTGTACCCCTAAGTTCCTTCACGCCCCCGACCTTTTGCGCCCGAAAATTGTGGGTGCCTACAGTTAGTTGGGGAGGGCGCTCACCCTCATCATCGTCCAAGCACACTAGATCCTTCAACGATTCAAAGTTAACGACCCGCCGATTCGCATGGTTGAGCGTGATACCCTTTGCCTTCATGATATATTTCATATCCTCCCCCACCCTCACCCGTACCCCACAAGTTTTTGGTCCTGTTGAGACAAAAGAGTCGGCGTATGCGGTGTCTCCATACTCATCCTTGATCTCATCAGTCAACTCACCGAGGAATTCACCAATAGGAAGCATGTATTCACCATCCCTCTCTGTGAATATCACAATATCCGTATCAGCGTACAATACCCGCCGCCCAAGAGAATGCAATAACCCCCAAAGTTTGATGCGTGCTTAGGCCGTTGTGAAGCTGGCTACAGGTATGTTTGTAACCCGTGAGGTATCTGTGGCCAATTCGGTATTGTTGTACTTTATTATGTAAGTATTACCTACATTCATGATCTCCATGACCTCTTTATCGGAAGCATTGGCATAATCCCAGACTTCACTATAACTGTGCCAAATGGGCGACATCATGATTTGTGTAAGGGATGTATCGAGTTTGCGGATGATATAGTGAAACATTGTAAAGATTGCCACATGGTATGTGAGCAGTGTAAAAGCTCCAAATGTGAAAGCCGTGTAGTTGAAACTGAGAAGAGGGACTGTGATGTGTGTAGACGCACATTTTTCAATAATAACTGTTTTGAGCTCCATAAATCAATTGGCACGTGCAGGAAAATGAGAATCTGTGAATTTGGTATGTTTCATATGATGGATAATTGGGGGAATTTCAAGCATAAATGTTATGAAATTCACTGTCCTACATGCCATGAGAAATATAAGGCAGATGGAATAAAGCATGTATGTTATATGAAAGATGCTACGCCTAAAAATAACCCTTGCATAACTGTATACTACGATATAGAAACATACACGAACGCAGAAACCAAAGAGGTTATTCCACATTTACTTGTAAGCCAGACTATCTGTGATGAGTGTATGGAGATCGAGTGTGATGAGTGTCACAAATGCGGTAAACGTACAAACGTTTTTAAAACGAGTGCCTACGATAGCCCTGTGAAACTCTTTGTGTCCTATATTGTCAAGCTAGCGGACAAGTTAAAAAAAAATGACTGTGTATATTCTCGCCCATAACGGGGCAAAATTTGACAGTTCCTTTATAAGGAGTTGCTTGAGCACGAGTCATCTGAGATATTTACAGGTGACCCCTTGAAAAGAGGCAACAAGCTAATACAGATGCAAATAAGAAGTAATGTGCAGTGTAAAGACACTTTATTATTCACACCTTGTAAATTAGCAAAGCTACCCAAGGTGATGGGTGTAGCTGCTGAAGTTTCAAAAGGATATTTCCCTTACACATTCCTCACTAGCGAAACTTTAAATTACGTAGGACTACCTTTACTCAAACATTACTTTAACTATGAATGTATGAGTACAGATGAACGTGAAGATTTTAACCGATACTACAACAGTTTTAATGAATCTAGTCCTTATAATATAGCTGATGAATGTGAGCGTTATTGCGTGAATGATGTGCGCGTGCTTAGAGTATGTTTCCAGGCCTTTAGAAGGATGTACATAGGCCGTTTCAAATGCGATCCGTTGCAAGTCGCAACCACCATCGCCTCATGTTTTACGGTGTTCAAGAATAACTTCATGCCTAAAGACACCTTAGCCATTATTCACAGAAACAATCCCCGCAGTTATGGCCACAAGACTATTTACTGGCTCATACACCTACAGCAACAGACAGGTGTATACATAAAGCACGCTCGCAACACGGGTGAAGTACCCATTAAGATTAATGGTCGTGTTTTTTGGGTTGATGGACTAAGTGAAAACCGTGCCACTGGTGAGAAGACTGTACTCCTTTAACGGTTGCTGGTGGCACGGATGCCCCCGTCCTGAGTGTGGAATCGCAGGAGATATCCACGGTAGATCTCAGGAGATATCTACGGTAGATCTCCTCCCGACTGTCTTGCGTGGACCCCCACCCGCGATCAACTTATAGGATCCCAGTTCACTCACAAAGTCTTGTGGGAACATGAGTATGATGCACGGATGGAGACAGACGGACAGTACCGTGAAGAAATAAACACAATCAAACGTTCAATGGTGCTGGATCCTCAAATGCGGTGATTGTTCGGAGGGCGTACAAATCCCTTCAAGCTATACTTTCCGCCTACGGAGGGTGTGAAACTCCATTACTACGACTTCTGTTCTTTATACCCCTACGTGATGAAGAACAATCCGTACCCCGTAGGTGCGCCTGAGAAACTGGTGGGGCCTGACCTACCCACCATCGGCGAGTTCTCAAGAAATTTGAACGGGTACTATTTCGGCCTTTCTTTCGTAGACGTACTCCCCCCTCGCAATTTATGGATGCCGATCTTACCCGTCGTTATCGATCACAAGCTCATGTTTCCCTTGTGCGTGAAGTGCGCAGAAGAGAACAATGGTGATTGTGACCATACAACCCACCAGCGTAAGATTAGAGGTGTATATACAAATCCAGAGCTGGATCTGGCTGTTCGCCATGGCTACAGCATATTGAAGATACATGAGGTGTGGAGGTTTCAGAAGCTACCCAACCTTTTCACGCCATATATAAACGCTTTTTTGAAAGATAAGGTCGAAGCATCAGGGTATCCGCGAGGAGTTGATACCGAAGATGAAAAGTCAGCCTATGTTCAACGTTACCGTGACCGTGAAGGTATACAGCTTGACCGTTCCCAAATTGTAAAGAACCCTGGCAAGCGCTTTAGTGCAAAGTTGTCTAAACAGTCTTTGGGGGAAATTTGCACAGAATACCGGCAAAGGGAACGTACATTTGGCACAAAGTTATAGTGAAGTCTGGGATTATGCCAATGCTCCCGATAAAGAGGTCATGGAGATCATGAATGTAGGTAATACTTACATAATAAAGTACAACAATACCGAATTGGCCACAGATACCTCACGGGTTACAAACATACCTGTAGCCAGCTTCACAACGGCCTACGCACGCATCAAACTTTGGGGGTTATTGCATTCTCTTTGGCGGCGGGTATTGCACACTGATACAGATAGTGTGATATTCACAGAGAGGGATGGTGAATACATGCCTCCTATTGGTGAATTCCTCGGTGAGTTGACTGATGAGATCAAGGATGAGTATGGAGACCGCATACGCCGACTCTTTTGTCTCAGGACCAAAAAATTGTGGGGTACGGGTGAGGGTGGGGAAGGATATGAAATATATCATGAAGGCAAAGGGTATCACGCTCAACCATGCGAATCGGCGGGTCGTTAACTTTGAATCGTTGAAGGATCTAGTGTGCTTGGACGATGATGAGGGTGAGCGCCCTCCCCAACTAACTGTAGGCACCCATAATTTTCGGGCGCAGAAGGTCGGGGGCGTGAAGGAACTTAGGGGTACAAAGGTGTGCTGTAACACCTATAGGAAACGTTACGAGCTACCTGGTACCTATGATACCGTACCCTTTGGATACCATAATCTTTGATGTGTCTATTGTTAACTTATTTATTACACGTATTTGTAAATATATATGCCTTGAATATAATCTTTGATGCGTCTATTGTTAACTATTTATTACACGTATTGTAAATATATATATATATATATATATATATATATATATATATATATATATATACACACACTTGAATATAATCTTTGATGTGTCTATTGCTAACTTATTTATTATACGTATTTGTAAATATATATACACCTTGAATATTTCGTTTATTAAATAAATCGTGTTTCAATTAGCGTTTCAATTTCTCGTTTGTGTGTGTGTGTGTGTGTACACAGGAGAAAGTTCTAAGCTCCGCCCACTGTAAGACCAGCAACCTGAGTCATGCTACTACCTGAGCTTCCCTGCGTGCTCAGTTGATCGCAGTAAGCCCTGGACATCAGACGTGTATTCTCACGCGTAGACAAAATAGTATTGGCTACCTTTAATGTTGCTTGTTCAACGTTTATGAAATGGTATTCTGCAAAGTGTCAAGATGTGGTGGATACTGACAAACTCTCTATTCTACCTTCCTTTGATGCTTTTAAGGCTACATTGACTCGTGCGAAGGAGCAAGATGTACAAATACTCTATGGCTATTCTGGTGAGATCATTGTAGGATTTCGTGGGACAAGTGATGTATTGAACTATGTTGTAGGACTAAACTTTATGAAAGCTTACATTTACCGTGAAGTAAAAGAAACAACACGTGCAGAGGAGAAGCAACGGTTATGGATCGTGAGTCTTGTTGATGAGTGGTGTGACAAGCGATATTATATCATGTTACATCATACCGAGTACTCGTGCCCTGCGACTGAGAATGTAAATCTTGTCATCATGGAGAATCTAAAGTATTTTTATCACTATATTAATATATATCATGACGAAGTTTGTAGTGAGGTTGTGACTAATGCCCTGTGTGAGTTTTTAACAGACTTTAGAGACGAGTATCGCTTGTTGAACAAAAATGAAAAATATGGGCATATGTTCCTCTCAAATAGTGCGCCGGAATGTGAAGATGTTTAGTTTGTGGAAATAGTGAGTGGTAAAACATTAAAACCGTTATAAAATGTGTTTAGTTCGTGAAAATTACCCTGAAGGAAAATGCCTGGTCCGTATTCGGGGAAGTGGGAGTGATAAAACATTAAAACCGAAATTAATTCTTGTATCGGAAAATTTCTCAAAACACCTGCCCAATATAATGGGATACAACGATTCATGTTGGATCAGCTCCGTACACGTTTCATTAGATCATGGTGTGACACTCCTCCCGCCGAACTGTCGCGTTGCATGTGCCTCATAGTTATCTCAGAGCTTGAGCCGAGTGGACGTGCGCTCCTCGAATACGATGGAACTTCCTTTGAGCAGCATTCTCAACGCCGTGTACGATGTGTCCGTGACGAAGTCGTTGCGCGTGTTCAGGCGTAAATCCGGTGTCGTTAACTATGTACTGGAAACGGATTGTAGACAAGCAAACAAACGGAATGTTGTTTATTTAAGTGTCGAGGAGATGAATAGAATCTTCGTGATAGTTGAGAAGTGGAGTGAAGAGCGTCATAAAATTCCTACAGATGTAGGTACAAGAAGAGAGCAGATTAGTGATACCCCCTCATATGCCGTTATGTGTACGTTGTGTATAAATAACGATCGGCCATGCATTGATATACGGTTGATGTGGAAGAATGCTTCTGATAATAACGCGCTTATCCCTACGCGAAACAGTTTCATCCTCGACAGAATGTTTGAAATCGTCGGATTCCGCAAGCTGAAGCCTATATTAGACGCGCGTGTTACGGATATGCTTTATTTTGATACGGTTCTTGAATACGCATACACCGCTTTGCTCGATGGGTTTACCGAGTGCAGGGTTGAACAAGGTGAGATTGGCCTAGAGCTGGAGGATTATTTAAAAAGTTTAGACTCTTTGCAATATCATGAACTTTGGTACAAATCACTTGATTGGTACAGGGCTGAGCTCACCTACACCGTTCACCCTGAATAACTATTTCTTTATATAACGAGCAGCTGTCGTAACGACTTAGAAGATTATTTCAACTGTCGTTATGCAGTGTGAAGAAGAGTTCACGATTGAAAATCTCGGGTCGGTAGAAATAAACCCTCGATTGGAAAGGCTTGTTTATAAACTTGTATTTGACGTTGTGGCTAACGATGAACTCTTTGTGTGTGCTTTTGATTGTATTCTAGACATTTAAAAATAACTTGCCAACCGGTTGTAAAGTGGGAACAAAAATAATACTGAACGATATGAAGGCCCTTCATATCGGGTACAGGTTTCCCTATACCTTCAGCGGTGAAATATTATTAAACCGCGTATACTGCGTAATGCAGAGCAATAATGATGTAATTGTAGACTCGATTAAGTGTGAGTAGTGTTTTGCGCCGTAAAACAAAGTGAAATGTATTTATATATTTAACATAATTGTGTATATATATTTCTCCTGTACTATTATATTGATGGTTATACGTTTTGTATTTCTTATTTTTTATTTTGTGCGGTAGAACATAAAGTGTATGTATTTATTTAACATAATTGTGTGTGTATATATTTCTGCTATATTGATGGTTATATTATTTCTTATTTTTTATTTTTTTATTTTGTTTTTTGATCATCCGAATGTGTATTTATTTTCTATACATTTCCATAATATAATTGTGTATATATATATATATATTTCTCCTGTACTCTTATATTGACGGTTATATTTTTTGATTATATTCATATTCCTCGTTCATATTTCTTAAACTATTATTATTTTTAATTTTTTTGATCATTCAAATGTATATTTATTTTCTATATATTTACAATATTTAATAAACATAATGATGTAATGTTTTATTTAATTCTTTTGGTTGTAAACAATTATACCAAATGGCTGGTTACGCCTTCTAAACCTACTGACGGAATTCTAAGCCAACTGTTAAGAATTAATTAAATAAAGGGCACAATCTAGCAACTCAACCTGAACAAGCCATTTACGCCTTCTATGCCAACAGTCAATAATATAGGCTTTAATTAAAAAAAAGCACAACTTGGCAACTCAACTGTACAAGCCATTTACGCCTTCTAAGCCAACTGGCGGATTAAGACAACTGGCTGATTTACAACTAATAAAACAGCGGCGGGTCGACTGAAGTGTTAATAATTATGCACTTGGCTCCTGCCAGGTGAACACCTCTCTTCCATTCTCTCCTTCTCCTGTCTTTCTCTTGGGGGATAACGCCGCCTCCAAGTTTCATGACCCTTGTTGCATCTGCAACATACCCCTCCCCTTTGCAGCATTGAATTGTTGCATAATCCCCCTTCATTGCATACCCCACCCCCTTTGCAACATTGCTCATTATCTCTGCAACATATCTGCACTCTCCCATTTTGCGCCCACACTACTAACATCCTCCAGTGGGTCTCTGTTTAGAGGTTTGTACGTGTCACGGTCACTCAATAAAGTATTCATCTTTTCAATGTAACTGTTTTTGTCCATGATGACAATCGAATTAGATTTGTTCGCTTTAGTAATATGTAATGAATCATTATTTTTAAGTGTTTTTAGTGCTTTTTCAAACCTCAAAGGATAATTCGATTCATACCTCGTATTGAAAGCACTATACACAAAACATTTGGCTAAAGTTACCTCACTTTCGGATATATTACTGTTTTTCAAAATTGATAAAAGATTTAGCAGTCAGTAAACTGCTGGGCTTTTTTGGAACAGAGAATCCTAACCCAAAACCTAACGTACATTTCGTATTGAAGTTTAGCTCATTGGACGACAAGTTAACAAAATTACTAAAATCACTTTTTTGGGTCCAGTAACTGTTGCGAATTAAATCCTCCAATCTATTGTTTAATTTTCTGTTCTGAGTTCTGCATCTTCTACGTAAGTTGTTGTAAATATCGTCCAAAAGTGTACTTCTCCGAACAAGAGGAACGATGGAAAAAAATACATCTTTTCTTAGTTCGGACTCTCTGAAGGCGTTCTTCACTTCGATGCGGGCTATATTAATGTTTCTTTAAAATAATTCTTTCGGTGTCACCGAACTGGGTATCGTCCAACATACGGTATCGTATGTCTTTTAGCAATTTTGTCTTTATCAATTTTGAAAAACAGCGGTATATCCGAAAGTGAGGTGACTTAACGGATCGGAGGTTCTTAGCTGCGTCGCCTGTATGTTCAGAATGAGGCTTAGTAGCCGTATTGTATCCGCGATGTCAAGAAAATTTGCTCTTTGGTTCGTATTCATAGGTTTCTTGCCGTTTTCCTATTGTTCCTCGAGTTTGTTGGGAGGTGATGATAGTCGCATTTCTTACCATATTTGCAGACTCCCTGCCGCGCATAGTACCCTACTCGCAAATGGTGGGATGATAAAATTTGCGGCTGTCATCAAATTTACAGTGACCGTTATTATAATAGAAATTGCGCGTGGTGGGGTGTCCTAGCTAATATCAGCAAAAGCCCTTCGCATAGTATATGCATACAGTCCTTTCCACATTATCACTCGGGGCCTTTGGTTTTGTTGTTTGCTTCATTTCATTTTTCGGAGATAACCTCAGTCTATCATGGTGATTTTCCACTTTTTCTCGCTATTTACTCTATTCACTCTGGTGTTCTCCAACTGATACGCGTGCGTGTCTTTTTGTGCTTTTGTTATAATAATTTTTTTACCCTCTTTGCGTGTCGTCGCTCCGACACGTAACACGTTTGGATCTGCTTTACTTTTTTCTCGTTTCCTTTCCCGTTTTTTTTCTACTCGTAAATTATATTATCTTATTTCGCCGCTTCCTCACTCTCTCTTTCTTTTTTATAAACTGGAAACGAATTTATTTCTCTTTTATACATCTTTTCACAGAAATAGTTTACTCGTTATACAATGGCTTCTAAAATTACTTCGACCACCTACATATTTGACGTGGAATGAGATTTAGAAAAGGTTTTCAAAAGATTAAGATAAGCCGTTTATGGGTATTTTTGCGATATGTCTAGATACACGTAGTCTGAGAGGAATGATTGTTATCAAGAATTGCTACCTTCTCTGGGATTTATCAAAAAATAGAAAAATCTTGGGGTGATCACAGTAATTTGAGCAGCCACTATATATATATAATATATATATATATATATATGAAAATTATTTCACGAAAGTAACACGTGAAAAATATTTATGATGAATAAAACCACGAAGGAAAGGAAACACAAAATGGTGCTCAAGCGCTTTCGTCTAATGACATCCTCAGGAACACTGAAGTACATAAAAAGGTTAAGCCTATATATAGGTTACAGAAAGAAAAAAAGAAAAAATAAATAACATACATACACACACACACATATATATATATATATATATATATATACATATCTATATATAAATACATACATACATACATACATATATATACAATAAACAGAGAAGTAAAAATAAAAATTAAAATTAAAACCTTAAAGGATTACCAGTGAGGCGTACAGATTTGTAAGGAAAAATATCGATTTTTAGCACAAGATCAAATGGATTATAAAAATACAAATTTATACTGGAACTCTGCCCGGGTTTTAACACACTGCTGCCTATGGTCAGGTTTCGATATATATAAAAAATAAAATGCAAATTAAAAGTTAATCGATTTTTAGCACAAGATCAAATGGATTATAAAAATACAAATTTATACTGGAACTCTGCCCGGGTTTTAACCCACTGCTGCCTATGGTCAGGTTTCGATATATATAAAAAAAAAAAAAAAAATGCAAATTAAAAGTTAATAAAGTAGAAGACAAGTTTACCAAAGATTTAATGTTTTACCCTTCTTATCTAAATCTGTTTTAAAGGAATTCAAAATAACAGGATCGAGTTGAAAAAGACCTTTGCTTATGTTGAAGTTATTTGAAAGTTGGATAATGGCAGACTCAAGAATATTTCTATTAACAATGTTGCTTGAATGGAATAAAACTGAAGCATTATTCCAATCAATACAGTGGGCTAACTCTGACAAATGGACAAAAAGGGCACTGGACAACTGTCCTGTTCTAACGGAATATTGATGCTGTTTTATACGTGTGTGCAAATCCTTTCCCGTCTGACCTATGTAAAAGAAATCACATTGTTTACAACCAATTTTATAGATAATGCCTGAATTATTGGTAGGGCTATTTTTTACTATGATATTTTTCACAATATTGTTATATGAAAATACTACATTAATATCCAAAAGTTTAAGTACCATAGGCAGCAGTGTGTTAAAACCCGGGCAGAGTTCCAGTATAAATTTGTATTTTTATAATCCATTTGATCTTGTGCTAAAAATCGATATTTTTCCTTACAAATCTGTACGCCTCACTGGTAATCCTTTAAGGTTTTAATTTTTAATTTTTTATTTTTACTTCTCTGTTTATTGTATATATATGTATGTATGTATGTATGTATGTATTTGTATATATAGATATGTATGTATATATATATATATATATATATATATATATATATATATGTGTGTGTGTATGTATGTTATTTATTTTTTCTTTTTTTCTTTCTGTAACCTATATATAGGCTTAACCTTTTTATGTACTTCAGTGTTCCTGAGGATGTCATTAGACGAAAGCGCTTGAGCACCATTTTGTGTTTCCTTTCCTTCGTGGTTTTATTCATCATAATATTATATATATATAATATATATATATATATATATATATATATATATATATAAGGATAACAAAAACAGGCACCAACATTTTATTACAGCATCTAGCCAGACGTTTCGAAACCAGCGTTCCTTCCTCAATGATTTATAGTATTAAGTTTAAAAGCTGAATACATTCTGTAAAATGTTCAAGATTTAAGGATTATGGTGTCCCTTTTTATACACAAAATAGAACCGAATTTGAACGATAATAATTTAGCCTTCAAATAATAATAATATCAGCCACTGAGGAGGGAACGTGTTCGAAACGTTTAACGAAATATTGTAATACAGGGTGGGCCGTAAGTTTCCATACATAGGAAAAATAATTTTTTTTTTATGGACAACCATTTTTATTTATATAATATGCTCTACATGGTTGCCATTGTTTTGAAAACACATTTCAAAACGTGTTCCCCACTGTTGATGAACACGCATTAGCACAGTTGACGTTATGCTTGTAATGGCGTTGGTGATACGTTCCTTTAGATGATTTATGTCTCGTATCTTTTCCTGATACACCATGGCCTTCAAGTGCCCCCAAAGATAGAAATCAAGGGGGGTGAGATCTGGGGATCTGGGAGGCCACTCCACAGGACCACGCCGACCAATCCAAGCATCCGGAAACTGCTGCTGATCCAAATACCGACGCACGTGAAGACCATAATTTAAATTTTCCTATGTATGGAAACTTACGGCCCACCCTGTAGATTGGTGGTGACTGCATTCGTCATCCTTTCCATCTTAAGATGCAGGTTACTGAGGAACAAGCTATTTTTAATTATAACTAAGCAATAAACAATATTTAATAGTCATTTTATGTTAAATGTTCGAAATGTCCACCATTTACACTCAAACATGCGGTGCAACGTTATATATATATATATATATATATATTATATATATAATATATATATTATATATAACATATATATACCGGGTGTCCGAGAATTATCTGTACAATTTTTGGCTGTTATTAAAGTCAACCATGAAGTGTAGAAATTCCAGTGTTGTCCCATTTTACAGAGAATCTCATTAAGTGTTTTCTGATACCACGTTTTGACAAGTTTTTTAGAAATGTACGCGGGTGACAGACATTGATGATTTAAAAGCAAGAATCACAGCTGCTACTGAGCGAATTGATGTGGATATGCTGCAGCGTACATGCAGGGCCGGATTAACCATTAAGCAAAATAAGCCCGTGCTTAGGGCATCAAGGGAAGGGGGGCACCACAGAAATTTTCCATTGTCGGATTTACCATGGATTTATTATACTATTATAATCGCGGCTTATAGCCTATAAGCTGTTGAAAACTGAATTATATATATTCATATATAGTATTTATTTTTTTTCATTGTTTGAATTTGTAGTGAACAACAACCCTTTTGAGAGAATAAATATATTTCGTTGTAATCACACACTTTACGCTTTGCGTTATTATTTTGTTTATATCAAATCTTTGAGCGCCATATTAAAAATACATATAGATTAAATATTTTCGTGTGCTATAGTAAATGTAAAAACAAGATTCAGTCATGCTGAACTTTATAAAATAATTGTAGAAGACAATATTGAGTGTGCCTTCCCAAATGTAGGAATTGCCTTTCGTATATTTTGAACATTAATGGTCACAAATTGCTCAGCTGAGCGTTCATTTTCTCAGTTGAAGTATATTAAAAATACCAACAGAACAACTATGCAACAAGGCAGGCTGGATGCCTTATCTCTACTAAGTATAGAAGCAGATGTGTTACGTAAGATTAGTTTTGAGGATCTGATCAAAGACTTTGCAATTAAAAAAAGTAGGAGAAAACTTTTCAAATATAAATGAAGTGGAAGTATACAAAAATAAACATTATTTTCCATCTTACTGTAAGTTTTGTTTCATTTCAAAAAATAAAATTTTATTTTATGGTTTATTTTTGTTTATATTTTGAATTACATATATATGGGGCACCAAAATCTTTTAAGTGCTTAGGGCCTCTAAAGGTCTTAATCCGGCCCTGCGTACATGGCAACATTTGGAGTATCGATTGGATGTTTTGCGAATCACTAATGGTGCACATATCGAATGTTTGTAACAACGTTACTTTAATAAAAGAAACTTTTGAAAATACAGATTCTAAATAATCTTGTTTAAGAATTTTACGTGTGTTATCAAGAATTTTATTAAAAGATGAAATTGTACAGATAATGTTCGGATACACTGGAATTTCTAAAAAACTTGTCAAAACTTGGTATCAGAAAAAACGTAATGTGATTCTCTGCAAAATGGGACAACACTGGAATTTCTACACTTCACGGTTGACTTTTAATAACAGCCAAAAATTGTACAGATAATTCTCGGACACCCTGTACCTATATATATATATATACATATACACAGGGTGATTCAGCAAAGAGAACATTAAATTGGAGGATGAAATCCTTGGATAATTCTAAACCACAATGTCTCTATGGTAAAATGTCAGATTCTGCATAGTTTCCATGTTACAATACATTTAAGATGTTGTGTTAATGAGAGTGAATATGAAGTGAAACCCCCGTAGGTTTTTTTAATCATTTATTCACAGATCTCTACAGCATGACCCCTCTTTGTTACAACCTAAAGGAAATGTTCAAAGTTGCTCCCTTCTGCCTCAATGCAGTTCTGTACACGTCGTACCATTGAATGTCTGACACGTTCCAGAAGAGGACATTTTGCCCGAGCATCAAGGGAATATCTGGATACTGTTTATCCCAACAGGTGGATAGGGCGTGGTGGCCCCGTTCCCTGGCCACCCCGCTCCCCAGATCTTAACCCTTTGGATTTCTACCTGTGGGGCCATTTAAAGACGTTGGTGTATGATACAGAGGTTCAAACAAGAGAGGAATTATGACCACGTGTTCGTGACAGGTGCGAGCAAATTAAACATAGTCCAGGCATTCTGGAACGCGTCAGACATTCAATGGTACGACGTGTACAGGCCTGCATTGAGGCAGAAGGGGCCAACTTTGAGCATTTCCTCTAGGTTGTAACAAAGAGGGGTCACACTGTAGAGATCTGTTAATAAATGATTACAAAAACCTGCGGGGGTTTCACTTCATATTCACTCTCATTAATACAACATCTTAAATGTATTGTAACATGGAAACTATGCAGAATTTGACATTTTACCATAGAGACATTGTGGTTTAGAATTATCCAAGGATTTCATCCTCCAATTTAATGTATATGTAATGTAATTGTAAAGGAATTTCAGCGTAAAAATATCCTTAGCCTACCTTACCATGTTAATTTTCAATACCTTCCAACTGTACTTAAAGCAATTGGCATTAATGTAATCTTTAAGTATAATAATACTGTTAAATCACGCCTAATAAAGAATGGCCCTGATAATGTTGTTGGTTGTGTGTATTCGATCGGATGTACACAATGTAACTCAGTATATATAGGCCAAACCGGTAAAACGTTAGATATATTAGGGTAAAACAGCATAAATATGCTTGTAGAACAGCTAATACTTCCAATGCTTTATTTAACCATATTTATAGATGTAACCATAGCATCAAGTGGGATAGTTCTAAAGCGCTTGTTAAAAACAGAGATATAATAGAAAGAAATATTCTAGAATGTGCATTTATTCATTTTAAAAACAATTTCAATAACAGTGCGGGGACGTATAAAATTGACGATATCATGTTAAAATTTCTTTTGCCTCTCATTAACCCTTGTTAAGTATGTGCTAATTGTTTTGTTTTTCCTGTACGTTGTATATATTTATGGGCATCTCGCCTTTTATCTTCATTCCCTGACGAGGTGTAGCTTTGAATACACGAAAGGCCTTGGAATCGTTTTTCTTTTTCCTTGTGGGTTTGCAGCATTCATTCATTTCACGTGTTTTATTGTGAAATTCATCCCATATATATATATATATATATATATATATATATATATATATATATATATATATATATATATATCCTAATATATATATATGTGACATCCTAATATATATATATATATAATATATAATATATATAATTATATATATATATACAGTGGTGTAGTGCTGTGGGAACGGCGTTCCCTTACTTTTTTTGGTAGACGGAACGGCGTTCCCTCACTATTTCAAATAAATCCGAACTTACAAATCTCTAACGTCATGAAATTTTAATTCCCACCCCTAGAAGAAATATGAGAAAGAATCATTAACTGCTTCATTTCTTTTAGCTTCGACTGAGGCAATGCTAGCCTATAAAGATCTGGTGAAACAGTCACCACGGCGTACCAGGTGTTAACTTTTTTTAGTTAATCATTCCAGTTGTTAGCTATTTTTATTGGTCGTACTGGATGTCGTATATCTAATGACACTGGAAATACTGCATCTTCAACCTTGGAATATATCCTAATATCCAGTGCATATGACCTCAAAATATCCCTGAAATTGGTCAGATTTCAAAAGATTTCCAGGGGGGCTTACAGTGCCCCCGGACCCCCAGCTGTATGGGCTCGCCGCGCTCGCCATTGTCCCCCCCCCCCCGCATCTGAGTAACACTTTCAAAATGCGTTCCCTCACTTCTTTATTTAGCACTACACCGTATATATATATATATATATATATTATATATATATTAGGATGTCATTTATTTGTATGGTAAGAATTGAACCATCAAGAAGTTTCGGTCTGACCCTCTAGAAATGTGACATTGCATGTAAAAACGCTGATTAATTATGAGGGTTCATGAGAAAATATTAATGTTTAGAGGTCGCTCAAGGCCATTAAAATTCTGATGACGCGTCGTTACTTGTCCTAAATTGAAATGCGCTTCCTTTCTATGCCTCACCCCAGTAACATTTCAGTCGCCTTAATGGTAGGATGTGTTTGCATTAGTGTGTGTTATTTTAGTCTTTTAGTCCTCCCTGATATAAAAAATTGCATGGTCATATCTATGACTAGTGTTGATGGAGAAGAGAACCCTCCAAAGCGTGTAGTTGTTGACCTGGATACTGTGAAAGAAAAAGAGCTTGGAAAACTTTGTAACAAAAAACATAAAATCATTGTTCACGAAGCTCAACCTCCCAGATGAATTCTTGGAGAAAACTGCTGAGCAATGGGAAGAGGATACCCATTACCAGACTGCGAGACTGTAAAAACTCTAACTGTAACAAATGACTTCGCTGAACGTGGAGTTGCTCTCATCCAGGATTTTTCTGCATACCTAACCAAAGATGAAGAACAACTCCAGTTTCTTCTCCAGGTTGTTGAAGACCATCGCAAGCATTGGACATGGGAACAAAAGCATACCTCGAGTGGAAATAGTGATTAATCATAATAATTACGCTACTGTCTGATGTTAACGTATTTCATCTTAATATTATGATAATGTCTTGCGCGCTTCCTGCTAATGTAGGAACATAATAAATTGTTTAAATACATTTGGAAATTGTTTATATTCACACTTTCTGAGCATCTCGTATCCAATATTTCGAAGCCGTTGAGCGACCTCTAAATATTAAAATATCTCAATAAAACTTTGTACACAGTGTTTTTACATCATATGGCATACTTTGCTGGGGTCAGAGCACGGAAACTTAAAAGTTGAAAAATAAGTGACGCCCTAATATATATACAGGGCGTCCCAAAAAAATGTGTATATACACTTTAAATACTTATAAAGGCAGTGTTTATTAAAATACATTTCATTTTCAAAATGTAATAGAATCTACAGACATTATTTAATTGTTTTGTCAACGCCTGTTTTGAAACTGACGTCCGTTCTGGTCCAGGCACTGCTGATAACGCGAAGCAATGGAATCGCAAACATCACGAAACATTTCGTTTGGTATTTGTGTGCATTCTCGTTCAATGGCTGCTCTCAATTCAGCGACTGTTGCAGGTTTTATAGCGTAGACTTTGTCTTTTAAGTATCCCCATAAAAAAAAGTCTAGTGGTGTGAGGTCTGGTGAACGCGGAGGGTATTCTACGAAACCCCTTCGTCCAATCCACATCCACATCGTGCCAAGTACCACTCGCAATACTCCACTCTTCGGTCCGGATCATCATCATCTTCATTAATAGCATGGACTAATCTTGGAATGTAACTTTTCCATTGACAGCGCTTCAAAATGCGTTGGACAGACGATTCTGAAATTCCTACCTCACGACTCGCTTGCCGCACAGATTTTCTTGGACTTCGGTGATACGTTTCCAGTACTCTTTCTTGCTTTGTGGGGCTTGTCGATGTCCGTGGTCTTCCGGAACGCTTCTTGTGGACATTCTGAACAGTTCCATCGGCTTCAAACTTATCTCTAATTCGAGTGATGGTAAGTCGCGTTGGTGGATCTGTTTGAAACTCCCTCCTAAACTGTCTTTGCACTTCAACTGCGTTTTCACACTTCCAGTAGCATTTTAGAATGAATTTCCTTTGTTCAAAGCTTAGTCTGACTGCCATTATTAATTCTAATGGGTTTAACTTGGAAAGAAAGAAACATCAATTGAGCTATCAGCTGTTAAAGTGTGTATACATTTTTTTGGGACGCCCTGTATATATTTACAGTTATGCGAAAAAGTGAACCCATCCATTGTAATCGATTTTTATGGTTGTGGCTGGAGAATATGTTTTGTACTTACATATGACAAACCTTTTGCATATCTGGCAACACTATCCAACCATTCAGAAATAGTGTACCATGTACAGGGTGGTTTTTTTATTCGAGAACCATTAAAAATAGCCCCATCTCAAGACATGCATCAGGTAGAAACTTAAAAATTGTGTATAGTGGCGTCAGCATTTGTCGTACGTACGCATGTGTATAACATCACCTGATCACTGCCCCGTTACGGGGCCGTTAGTCTCGTGATGGAGTTCAGTGTGGAAGAACGTATGTTTATCGTTGAGCGATACATTAAGTGTAAGTCATTTAAATCATGTCGAGTTACAGTAAGTTTCAGCGTAGTTTTAGAGGCCGAAATAAATCATCGAAGTCAATGATATGGAAGTTGGTGAGGCAATTCAGAGAAACCAGTAGTGATGTTATACGCATGCGCACGACATATGCTGACGCCGATACACACACAATTTTTAAGTTTCTATCTGATGCATGTCTTGAGATATGGCTATTTTTCATAGTTCTCGAATAAGAAAATCACCCTGTATAATCGTGGAGAGAAACTTAAGTGCGCTCAGTTATGAAAACGAAAGAGTCCCCGCGAAAATAAGTGAACCATTTATGTATAATCATAAATTTGTTGAACGAAGGTGCTTTGTTTACATATTTCACTCCTTATAAGGTAGAATTCCTAGTACTGTATGAACGTAGTGGTAGTATTATTATTGATCACCTTTGTAGTTAGTTTCCTTTGCCTTTCAGGCATCAATTTGGTGCAGATAACGTAAAGAGCATCGGGTATCAAGCCAAGATTGAAGGAATTCTCGAATGAATTATCGAGGGCCAATGTCAATACTCGTACGTCTCGGGAGAGGTACGAGAAGATTCTGAAGTTTTATTAAATAAGATTCTTAATAATGTACTTGATGATAAAATCATAATCATGCTTAACATAACCTCCATTTACACCTCCCTTTAGATGCTACTGCGTGTGATTGATGGGGTTGTTTAACCTTCTTCGCGACATCTAAGGTCATATGACTGTGGAGACCTACAGCTTTATGCGAGATCCGAAATACCGGACGCGGAGGACGATCTCCCATCCAACTACTTACCAGATCTAATGTCTCTTAATTTCGCTGATCGACGGGAAGCGGTGTTACGACTTACGACACTGGTCACGACGTAGCCCCTACTGCGTGTGAACTTCCTTCGGAAATATTTAGCTGGCAAATACAACCTTCCGCTTATCGATCACCATTAATTCATTTCTTCAGTTAATCTGTATTTAAATGATTAAATAATTGTTTTGCATTTGGACACGCTTTTCACATAGTCGAAACTTTTACAGGAATATCTTATTCCTGATGTAAACTACTTTAGATATGTTGATGATGACACGTTGATCCGCCAAGATAATTCTCTTGACAGTTTCTTTATTTGAAAAGTGTCCTTCCGTCCCTATATAGAAATTCATGCTCGAGATTGTGAGGAAACCAAATAATATATTTTCTCGCACCGTTAACAGAAAACCTGTACTTACAACGATACGTAACGCCACTTTTGCAAATCATCTTCATTATCCCCCTCCCCACCCAAAAAAGAAGTAATTTCTGGAATGTTTTTGAGATTATTTAGGATTTAGGATCTTGATAATATTGACGTAGAATTGTGTCATATCTCTGAAATTTGTAACAAGTTATCGTAAACAATTTATGAAAAATCTTCAGGAAACCTTTTACTCAATTTTATTAAAAGTCAACCCTTCAAAATTTATTGACCTAACCCGCGTTAGTTTTATTATTCACTTCCTCAGTCCGTGTGAAAGAATTTTTGCCTCCAAATTATAAATTAAATAGTTAAATGAAAGGAAGACGCCAAATCCCTCTTAATGCTGAGCCAAATTATCATTCATTTTCCGCTGCTATTTTATTTCGTATATCCATTTTAAGTCCAACATAGGAATAAATGTCGTACTCCGTTAATCTTTAAGATTCATAACTGTTTGTCAGATTATGCGCGTCACCGATATATTTTAGAATCATTCGTCATTTATAATTCTAATAATAAAGATATGAATTCTGATAAAGGATATTTTGCAATTTAATTTTCAACGGATTCAATTTTACTCGTCTATCAAAAAATGTTTAAAAAATTGTTAGTCATTTTTTTTCCTCCTCAAAAGTGGAGAAAATTAGTTGCAAATTCCGCAACCTTTATTGCCTTTCTTAATTTAGGTCTGATAACTTCGAGCGTACAGTTTGAGCACGAAGGTTACGTCGTAGCCAGTGTCTTAACCCCCCTTTTCGTCGAGCAGCGTAGTTGAGCGACACTGTGTCTGGGTTGTAGTTGGATGGGAGACCGTCCTCCCCGTCCAGATTATGTAGCGACCCGAACCGTGGGTTCGGATCCCACGTAAAGCTGTGGGCGCACTTCCGTCGTATAACCTCTTACGTTATGGTATTAAACTTGTATATTTATTTAATTTTTATACTTTTACTTCATCGTTTTTGCTCTTACACCTTTCACATACTTTTAACTACTTTTAAGTTTGATCGCGCTCTAATTTTAGAGGGGGAAAATTTGCTTTATATATATATATAGATGCAGGGCCTATCAGAGGAGGGCCATTTGGCTTGGGCCTCAAGCTTAAGGGGGGGGGCGGCTCAAATTTAGAAACTTTCAGGTTTGAATATAATGTTTTGCAGCGAAAGCTGGAAGTGGCCCGGGCCTCTCTCGACCTCTGACAGGGCCTGTATGTATGTATGTATTATATTGGGTTACTGTTGCACTGTGTACACTACATATATAATACTCGTATATTATTTATTCTAGTGAAACGTAGCACAAAAGAAATAAAAGACCATTATATAATTTAAATAAATACAATATATACAAATAAAATTACATCAAAACGGCTTTTATTAGAGTTTAATATTGGAGGGTTCTCGCTTCATTTTCGTCTCTTGAAAAAATGCAATAGTTCCACCTATATTTGGCAACTGGTCGATAGCGATCAGTGCATGGAATTAGGTACGCATTATGTTACCTGGATCGAACTCGCATTATTGAGAAGGGATATTTGAGAACGGATACTATTAGGAAGGATTAGTTGGACATTGAAAATAACCTCAATATTCTGTACAGGGTGTCCATAATGTCTTGTCACCATAGTAAAATACTAACCGATTTTTGTTTTTTTTCAGACCCATTTGAAATGTGTGATAGCAGCGACTGTACGATTAAACAACGCATATTGGCTAGTACCTGGGTTCATGAGCCATGAGCGACCACGTAATGGCAAAACCATTGAAAATATTCGTGCGGACTTCCAGGACTGATTCAATCGTGCAGCTCCTTTTTAGGGGAGTTGCTCGAAAATCAGTTAGTATTTTACTGGAGTAACAAAACATTGTGGACACCCTGTACAATATTTTTTTTCAGATAAAATTTGTGCCCAAAAAAGGGTTGTTTATTTTTGTTAAGCGAATCAAAAACTGTCAGCGTTCCAAGTCTTCTCTCGTTGTGGCTTTGACACACACACACCACACACACACACACACACACACACACACACACCACTGCCGCTCCTGGCTTTCTTTCGTTGGTGGGAACCGAATTACAATCAATAAAAAGTGAACAAAATACTTTTCTTTATTTTATGCTTGAATAAACATAATCTCAATGTCTGACGATAGTACCTCACTAAATAGCAAATTTATGGTGGGGTCCTAAAGACGAAACGGCGCTGATATATACTGTACACATATATTAACAGTAGTGACTGGATTGGACATGTATACGTAGTTAATTGATTCAACAAATCTATTTGATCATTCATGGTTGCCAACGACGTAACCAGACATTTCTAATGTGGGGGTGGACGTTACACACGAAATTCAACAAATTTTCAGTTATATATCTACACAACGGTGATAAATACACTCATTTTTTTTCGTTCATACTCGTACATTTTTCGTTCTTTTACGTGGGACATCAGTAGCAATACCGATATCTACACATACAGTATTGCCTCAGCGGAAGTATAAATGTCTCTCAAGGCATCAGTTACATCCGTTTTCATTTTTATTAACACATCTTCAATACCTGAAGCAATATTCATTGGTGCGGCTATGTATGTGTCTTCTTTTTGGAGAAATCGACATAGTGGAAAACTTATTGAAAACACTTTTGCTACGATAAGCATTGTAATAATAAATTCAGGTTTTTTGATGGCACTGTGAAGTTGATCAGCATTACGTGATGAGTTCTTATCCGGCCATTCTGAGATGGACTCCACTGTATCTACCACCGAAGTAAACAGCTCTGAGAAAGTCAATAGAAAGTCAATTTATTGCGGAAAGTAGTTTATTGCATAAAATCAATAAAGTTCGCGTTCTATCTTACAATAACTATGCATATTTATTAGAAATTTATAGGAAATTTGCAAAATGTCAGTCTATTTATGTCGTTGAACGCCACTAATACCTTCAAAGGGCTAACACAATGTTTCCAATGTTAACGCGCGTACAAACTATGTGCACCTCTGAATTTATGTCGCTTCGTCTAGTTTCTAATTAAGTAATTCAAACTTAATTTTAACTGATCGTCATCGTAATAGACCGTGAATAAATGTTTGCTATTATTTTATTATACTTCAAGAATCCTTGGGAGGGTTCTAACGCCCCCTCCGTGGCTACGCCAGTGATGGTTGCAACCTCTTTGCCAGGCAATGAAACACAAAAGGGTGAATTCTTAATTTCAAAATAGAAACCTTGAATATTTAACTCACGTGTAATCAGGTATGGGTCAGTTACAGATAACCATAAACAGATAAACATAAATAAAAGGAAAGGAAAGAAGTCTACCATTAATTTAAACCTTAACTTTTTATTTCCATACCCATACTATACCCATATATACCCATACCCATACCCATATTATTTTATTTAAACACGTATTTAAATCACAGTTCAATTAATTATCAGCCAATGCAATGTCGGGTGAATTGTTCAATGTTCATTGCGTTCATTCTCATTGTCACTGAATGTAATTGATTTCAATTACAATTACATTTTTAGTTACTCACTTACAATTACACAGCAATTACTTTAAAAAGTAATTAATTACAATAAATTACAAATACAAATTATAGTTACCCGATGGCTGCGCGTAATCCATAGCGTATCTAATCCATATCCAATCCATATATCTTGGATACACGTTGAATAAGGAGAGGAGTGGAGCTTTTTCAGCTTTATATATTTACTAAAATGGTTTATTTATTTTATATTCTGAATGCAAATAAAATTATTTTTATTTTATTGTAAAACTAATCGTATTCTTCCAGTTTAATTGAAGTGACATTCCTCCGATTTCAATACACGTTTCTTTATTTACACTACTTAAAACTTTAAATCATTTTAGTCAAATTTAGTGAATAAATAAATATTACACTTTTAGTCGTGATTCAATTTTTCATAAAATTCAATCGCTCCTCAATACCTTATCACTCTTATCATTTGAAATATCTGATAAGTTTTTCAATATATATACATATATACACACCACACACACACACACACACACATATATATATATATATATATATATATATATATATGTGTGTGTGTGTGTGTGTGTGTGTGTAGAGGCGAGTACTGCTTGTCATTGCATCAAGAATTCTGTTATATACGCTATATATATATATATATATATATATATATATATATATATATATATATATATATACAGGGTGTTTCAGGTTCACCCTAGAAATATTATAAATTATTATTTAATACATTTAATTACAATTTAATTACAATTACATTTAATTTCTATGGTCAACCACCTGAAACACCATATATTATATATATATATATATATATATATATATAATATATATATATAATATATATATATATATATATATATATATATATATATATTATATATATATATATATATATATATATATACCCTAGCAAAAGTTGAACAATTAAATATGGTACTAATTGTAATGTACAGACCCCCAAACCGCCAACCTCAAAATGTTCAGATTCCATTGCAGAGGTAAGAAACTGGGTAAAAGATCTACACTCTCCAACCCCGAATATTTTTCTCTGTGGTGATTTTAATTTCCCATTCATGAAATATAAAAGGATAGGAAAAAATATATGTATACACCAGGACAAGGGGGGCACACGGGAAGACCAGGAGCAGGTAAAAATGCTACTAGCTCTAGCTGATGAATTTATGTTCACGCAAGAAATAACAGAAAACAAGAAAAAACAACTGCCTAGATTTGGTGTTCACAAACAACAACAACCTAATTAATAATGTAAAAACATCCCCAACTATAATATCGGATCATAACTATTGAAATAACAACCAATATAAATGCAACAGGAAAGGAAAGAACACGAACAACAGAAAGAAGCAAATTCGAAATTTTTAATTTTCACTCCAAAGCCATAAACTGGGAGGATGTTGCAGTCAGCATGAAAGTAATAGATTCGAAAACCATTTTCGAGGCCAAGACAATGGAAGAGATGCTGATGACTTTAGAGGAGAAGACGCTGGAAATTGTGGACAGACATGTCCCAAAAATACAACAAAGAGGAAAGAGAAGCAGGTTCGAGAGACAAAAGAGGTCATTGTTCCGAAAAAGAAAAAGAGTGACTGCAAAATTAAGTAACTGTAAAGATAACAACACCAGAAAACTGTTAATTGATAAATTGCAGAGTATCGATTGCGTCATACAGGAACTAATTGAGAAGCAAACAGAAAAAGAAGACGACGACGCTATAGAAGCGATAACGATTAACTCAAAGTACTTCTATAATTTTGCAAAAAGGAAGTCGAAAAACCATGCGACTATCGGACCTTTGAAAAACGAGGACAGTGCTTTATCTGATGATCTAACAGAAGTATCTGAAATATTAAGAGCCCAGTACGAATCATCTTTCAGTATCCCCCAAACTGACAAACTGATATGCGCTAGAAACGCGTTCTTTAAAGAAGAACTACAAGGGGAAAGTATAACGGATTTCAACTTTACGACAGGTAATATTACACAAGCTAAGGGAAACTAAAAGCACACTCAGCGGCAGGACCGGATAAATGGAATGCCACACTGATCAAAAACTGCAAGAATGCAATCGCTGAGCCACTATATTGGATATGGAGACAATCACTAGACACAGGAGAAATACCGGGCATCCTAAAGAGCCCGAACGTAGTCCCAATATATAAAGGAGGAGATCGATCCGAGGCCAAAAACTATAGGCCAGTGTCGCTTACATCTCATCTCACTAAAATATTTGAAAGAATAGTTAGACAGAAAATCTATGACTTTTGGAAACTCAGAAAAAATTAAATGATAACCAACATGGGTTTCGGTCAGGCAGATCATGCGTATCACAACTAATGAAACACTACAACAACATTATTGGTGCACTTGAAAGTAATGAAAACTATGATGTAATACACACAGACTTTGCCAAAGCGTTCAACAAGTGTGACCATGGAATCATAATACATAAACTGAAAAATATGGGAATAACAGGAAAAGTAGGGAAATTAATATATAATTTCCTTAGTGAGCGGCGGCAAGTCGTTACAGTACAAGGAGTATCTTCATCAGAATCAGAGGTCTTCAGCTCAGTACCGTACCACAAGGAACAGTATTAGTTCCACTACTATTTATAATCATGCTAACTGACATAGATGAGGACGTTACCAGAGACAGCACAGTAACATCCTTTGCCGATGACACAAAGTTCAGTAGAAAAATAAGAAACCCAGAAGACATAGGATCTCTACAAACCGACATGAACAGAATCTACAAGTGGACGGAAGACAACAATATGAAGTTTAACACTGAGAAATTTCAGCTGTTACGGTACAGAAAAAGAGAAGACCTAAAATCCATGGAATATTATACCCCAAATGGACAGGAAATTCAGAGAAATTCTGGAGCAAAACATTTAGGGGTTGTAATGACTGATGATGCGAAATTTGAAACGCAAAATAAGATAGCAGTAAACAGAGCAAAGAGAATAACGGGGCAGATATTGAAAACCTTTAAACGAAGGGATAGGAATGTAATGATTCCTCTACTGAAAACCCTGATCATACCCAAATTGGAATACTGCTTGGTCCTAACATCCCCATATAAAAAAGAAGACATTAGACAGCTAGAAGGGATTCAGAGAAGTTTCACAGCCAAGATCAATGGGTGCAAAGAACTAAATTACTGGAAAGGTTACGCGAATTAAACCTATATTCACTGGAAAGGAGAAGAGAGAGATACACCATTACTTACACTTGGAAAATAATGGAGAAACTAGTTCCTAATCTTACTCTGAACCCTGTAACTCCCCAAACAACAGTGGAAAGTAGAAAAAGAAGACTGTGTCGTGTTTCCAAATTAAAGGCGAGACAGGGAACATCTTTAACCTTGAATGAAAATAGTTTTGTTGTGAGAGGACCAAAACTGTTTAATCAGCTGCCCAAAGACCGAAGGAACACGAATGGTGTTGCAGTAGACATCTTGAATAGAAGATTAGACGCTTGGCTCAGAACAATCCCCGATGAGCCGGGCATACCTGGCTATGTGATGTAGAGAGTACAAGAAACCAACTCACTACTTCACCAGGCCAACTCGAGAGGAGGGGCGACAAGCTTGACCTTCGTGAAATGAGGAATCATCACACGGAACATTTGAAAGATATATATAATATATATATATATATATATAACCTTTGGTTAGCTTCCGCCCGAATTGTTCATTCTGACGAAGGTCAAGCTTTTCACTCCACCTTAGACCTACAGTTTAACGTGGAATCCGAACCACGCCTCATCAGCAGCCCAGCGTCTTAACCATTAGGCCACCTAGGGTACCCATTTATCTACCAACCACTTTCTTTATTGTGTGGAAGGATGAACAGCTGGGTTTTGCCGCGCGCCGGCTGCCGTCGGGTCTCGAACCCGGGGCCGATGGATTAGTAGTCAGCAACGCTAACCACTACACTGAGTTTTCTTTCTTTGCTAATTTTTTTTCTTAAAAATTTCTTTATGTACTATGTATATTTGGTATAAACCACGTGACCAACCTTTTTCATCGTTTCCTCGTCTACTTCCGGTTCTGGTTCCGCCCAGTCTACTTTCACTTCCTGACCGGACCAAGTGACTGGACACATCTTCAATTTGTTCCTTGTGCTCTTCGCCTGTTGGTGGTTCTCGAATTCGACAAATCCGTATCCCCGGTTTTTGGTCCTGTCATTAACCGAAGCGTAGAGGATCACTTTGACCACCCCCAAGGTCACCTCCTTCATGCACTGCAAAACGTCCTCCGCCAAGTAGCTTTTCGGGATGTTGCCTATGAAGAGTCTGTTGTTGTCGATGCTCCTTCTGACGGCAATCCTGACGTTTGGTCTGATTTCGAAGTCATTGAGTTCGGTGATGGCGGCCTCAGAGTCTTCTCTGAAGCAGAACTTGACGAAAGCGAACCCTTTGTTCATTTCCGTGGTTTCCATCATCAGTCGGATTTCGTAGATTCTACCGATCCTTTCGAACACCGGAATTAGTTCGTCCTCCAGCATGTCCCTCGGTAGTTTCGACACGTGCACTTCGCTTCTTCTTGGGGGGTCTTCCAACCAGTCTGTTGGGGGCCCGTACTTCCTCTGACCCCTTTGTTGAACTAGGGGATAAAATTCCGTAGGAGAGCCATCCCCGTTAACTTGTTTGTCTTCTGAAGAAGGTTTCGCCCTCTGAGCAGTAAACGACGAAGGGGGAGATGACGACCCTTTGGAACTCGACCGGCTTCTCTTAGGACCACTCGTCATAATACAAGGTTTAAAGCTTTCACTCCTTTTAAGCTTTTTAAATTGATAACTGGTAACTATTAACTGATAAATATCACAATTATTTATGTTGTTATTGCGAATAATTAAACCTGTTGAATAATTTCGGAATTTCTCACTTAAAAAGCAGTTACTGATCCGAGAGAGAGAGAGAGAGAGAGAGAGAGAGAGAGAGAGAGAGAGAGAGAGAGAGAGAAGAGAGAGAGAGAGAGAGAGAGAGAGAGAGAGAGAGAGAGAGAGAGAGAGAGAGAGAGAGAGACTTGGTTACAAAAACAATTTAAAAACTATAATAGAATACAATAATTCCAAAAGCCAAATACGAAATGTCTTTCTAATTACGACACACTTCACTTAATGATGAAAACCGATAAAAAGCTCCACTGCAACTGACGCACAAGAACGACAATATCTTTCGTTGACAGAGAGTTCCGTTCCGATATCGAATACGTCATCTATACCTGTTGTTATCGCCGATAACACCTGATAAAATCGATAAAGACGCTTATCACCTTGCCTCTCTATAATGCGTGGCTCAAACATAGATTTCACTTGTTTGTCGCAAAAGTAATATTATAATGTGCTATAAAAGAATGCACAGATTAACCCGTAACTGTAGTGAAATTTCAATGTAAAATTGGACTGTAACTCGCGTATTTGAAGAACGTCTGTAACAAGAGTTCGTAAAATTCATAATTTCATTATGATGTTAATCATAATGTTTAATTATGATGTTAATGACTTATGCTATTGCGCAAGACATATCAAAAGTTTCTGATAGAGTCTGGCACAAATCTTTAATTTCCAAACTGCCCTCCTTCGGTTTCTACCCTTCTATCTGTGCTTTCATCTCTAATTTCCTTTCTGGCCGATCTATAGCAGCAGTTGTAGATGGCCACTGTTCTTCTCCTAAAGCTATTAACAGCGGTGTTCTTCAGGGTTCTGTCGTGTCACCCACTCTTTTCCTTTATTTATTAATGATCTTTTAATTCGCACTTCCTGTCCTATTCACTCCTTTGCCGATGATTCCACTCTTCACTTCTCCACCCGCTCCCCAAAGCGTCCCTCACAGCAGTCGCTTCATGATTCGCGTAGTACGGCTATGGGACACCTGACCTCTGACCTTTCTGCTATATCTGACTGGGGCAGAGAAAACCTTGTGGCTTTCAATGCCTCAAAAACTCAGTTCCTCCATCTGTCTACTCGTCACAATCTTCTACACTACTATGTCCTTACCCTCAACAACACACAACGAATCCTTCCTCTTCTCTTAACATTCTTGGCGTTTTCTTTTCTCGTGATCTTTCGTGGAAAGATTACATGTACTCTCTTTCCAAAACAGCTTCTAAGAGGTTAGGTGTGCTGTACCGCCTCCGTGGTTTCTTGACCCCCATTAAGTTGCTGTCTCTGTACAGGGGTGTTGTTCGCCTCTGTATGGAGTATGCTTCTCATGTGTGGGGTGGCTCAACCCACACAGCCCTACTTGACTGGGTGAAATCAAAGGCCTTTCGTCTCATCAATTCCCCGCATCTTACTGATTGTCTTCAATCTCTCTCTGTTCGCCGCAGTGTTGCCTCACTCTCTCTTTACTATCGCTATCATAACGGACATTGTTCTTCTGAACTCTTTAACTGCATGCCTCCTCCTCCTTTAAGGAGAGCACGCAGTACCAGTCTTTCTACATTTTCTCATTCCTTTTCTTTCCAACTATCTAATGCAAAGGTTAATTAGTATTTTCACTCTTTCATCTACTCAACCGGTCAACTCGGGAACAATCTTCCTCAATCCATCTTTCCTCCTGTCCGTGACCTGCCATCTTTCAAACGCAGTGTCTAGGCATCTCGAAAACCCAGGACCATGATTTTGGCTCTCTTCTTCTTCTATGGGATGGGCGCTTTTTGCGGACATTTGCCCTTGGCCCCTCCTTCTTGCATAAAAAAAAATATGAACGATTCTTTGGACTGTTGGTATATATTTTTTGGCCACGCCCATGCCCCCTGATTGTCCGAAAGTTGGTGAAGTGGAAGATCACTGACCAATCATAAACGACTATCTAACCTAGTGTACGACTAACCCGCATAACATTCACCCTGATTAGTGTTGCATTTGAAATGGGTGGAGTTTCCGACTTTGTCAAAACTCTAGTCGTCCTGAAAGTACATATTAACCGGACTTTTTATTAAACGGTACTTCTTATCGTACTTTGTACTCATTTGTACTCTTTTTTTTTTGTGTGTATATTTACAATCGTTAAGTTTTTAAAGTTTAATTTTCTTAGATTTTTTATTTTTTTTAATTTGAGGGAGACAGTTTGTCAGATGCGAGCGCAACCGTAATTTATTCTGGGAAAGGTTAAAGAAAATCATGAATTTTTATTTATTTGTATATTTTTACATATCCGTGTGTGTATATATATATATTATATATATATATATATATATATATATATATATATATATATATATATATATATATATATATACACAGGGTGTTTGAAAACTTCTGTACAAATTGTAATGGGGGATAGGCAACACCAAGACAAACCCCTTTTCGTCTATAAGTGTATGTCCGCTGACGTCACCATTCGGCGCGAGAGGGCGCCGCTGCAATTGGCTAAAAGGTGAAGTGGGCTAGACTCGCGCTTGCCGCGGGCATTCTTAAATCGGACGTAGTACGCGTAACATGGAGCGCTTCACGACTGCTGAGATGGCTGACATGCATATGGTGTATGGGGCTGCCAATGGAAACGGAAGAGCTGCTGTGAGGTTGTACCGACAGCGCTTCCCAAACAGACGTGTGCCAAACCACCAAACGTTTGCGCATTTGCATCGGCGACTGCGAGAAACTGGAACATTCCATGCAAACATGCATGACACTGGTCGGGAGAGAAACGTGCGCACTCCTGACATGGAAGAAGAAATCCTACGGCGATTTGAGGACAATCCAAGCGCAAGCACGCGAGGTGTTGCACGTATCCTCGGTGTGAACCACGACCTGGTCTGGAGTGTTGCACGAGCAGCAGTTACATCCGTTTCATCGTCAGAGAGTCCAGGCATTACAACCTCGGGATTACCCCCTTCGTGTGGAATTCGCACGCTGGTTTCTGCAGCAGACAGCGGTGCAGCCTAATTTTCCGGCTTATGTGCTGTTCTCAGATGAGGCCTGTTTCACACTTGAGGGTGTGTTTAACATGCACAATTCTCACGTGTGGGCGCACACAAATCCACATGCTACACGGGTGCATGCTCATCAAGAACGGTTCGCCGTCAATGTTTGGGCGGGTATCGTCCATGGCAAGTTGCTGCTCGTACAACACTCCAGACCAGGTCATGGTTCACACCGAGGATACGTGCAACACCTCGCGTGCTTGCGCTTGGATTGTCCTCAAATCGCCGTAGGATTTCTTCTTCCATGTCAGGAGTGCGCACGTTTCTCTCCCGACCAGTGTCATGCATGTTTGCATGGAATGTTCCAGTTTCTCGCAGTCGCCGATGCAAATGCGCAAACGTTTGGTGGTTTGGCACACGTCTGTTTGGGAAGCGCTGTCGGTACAACCTCACAGCAGCTCTTCCGTTTCCATTGGCAGCCCCATACACCATATGCATTCAGCCATCTCAGCAGTCGTGAAGCGCTCCATGTTACGCGTACTACGTCCGATTTAAGAATGCCCGCGGCAAGCGCGAGTCTAGCCCACTTCACCTTTTAGCCAATTGCAGCGGCGCCCTCTCGCGCCGAATGGTGACGTCAGCGGACATACACTTATAGACGAAGAGGGTTTGTCTTGGTGTTGCCTATCCCCCATTACAATTTGTACAGAAAGTTTTCAAACACCCTGTATATATATATATATATATATATATATATATATACAGGGTGGGCGGAAGGTAGCTCCCTATTTTGGATTGGTAAAAAAATACGTATATTATCCATTTATTTCAGAAGAAATAATATGAAAAGGTAGGCATACATGGTAGGTTTTCTCTAAAATTCAATGTGGGCTCCAACTCTTTCCACCAGCTTCTGGAGCCGCCCAGGAATGGCGTCCACTGACTTTAGCAGGAACTCCGGCGGGATGGAGGACATGACTTCCCGAATTCGGTCCTTCAGTTCTTCCAATGTCCTCGGTTTGGTGCGGTAGACTTCTTCCTTTACCCACCCCCAAAGAAAGAAGTCGCACGGTGTCAAGTCGGGGCTCCTGCTGGCCATTGTTGTCCGTGAGTGGCTGGATGCCCACTTCCCTGGGCGTTGGATGGGTCGTCGTGGTCCACATCAATGGCCAGCCAGGAGCCCCGACTTGACACCGTGCGACTTCTTTCTTTGGGGTGGGTAGGAAGAAGTCTACCGCACCAAACCGAGGGAGGACATTGGAAGAACTGGAGGACCGAATTCGGGAAGTCATGTCCTCCATCCCGCCGGAGTTCCTGCTAAAGTCAGTGGACGCCATTCCTGGGCGGCTCCAGAAGCTGGTGGAAAGAGTTGGAGCCCACATTGAATTTTAGAGAAAACCTACCATGTATGCCTACCTTTTCATATTATTTCTTCTGAAATAAATGGATAATATACGTGTTTTTTTACCAATCCAAAATAGGGAGCTACTTTCCGCCCAACCTGTATATATATATATATATATATATATATATATATTGACTTCAGAGAGAACTCGTAAGGGATGAGTAATTAAGATACATGCTCCTTAAGAATTCTTATATCATGAGTAATATTTGTAACTCTTCAAGAAAGATACAAATTAAGTGTAATAAAATACTCCCAAAGAATCTAATATTGCTTTTACGCTACCCTGAAATTGTTTTATATTTTAAATACTAAACTGACAAAATTTGTTGTTACTAAATAATGTGCATTCTACGCTACGATTACGAAATAAAATATACGTTTGGAGAAGGGGTTTATAACTACGCGTGGTCAAAATCCATAAAAGGGAAATATGTCAAATGTTATATCATAATTTTCATTATCGAAAACATTTTTTTTGCTAAAATTGAGAATATTACTCTAAAGAGGATACCAACGGAATACCAAACTACAATACGTACGTTTTATACTTAACGTTCATCTCTAATCTACGTAGAGACTGGGAATACTTTATGACTCTTAGTTAAACGTATAATATTTGTAATATAGGAATATCCTATCAATTTAAATGTACTCTTTTAAACTATTTGTACACGCCTTCTTTTTCTCAAGGATATAAAACTAATATTCAAATATACAAACAAATATGGGACAAAGCCTACGTGATAACTGAGAATTATATTTTTGATTAAAAGTTCACTTACAATACCTTTACGTAAATATATTAATTATCAAAGTCTAAAACATCATCAACAAAATTTTTTTGTTTTTCCTCCGAGTTGGTCTTGTTTGATTTTCTTGCTCGAAAGAATCGATGAAGGAATTAGAGTTAGTTGGTTTGATTCCTTGTTTTGAGTTCGTTCGGAGTGAATGATGGAGCGAGTGTTCTCTCGCGCGGAATAATACCTTTCTCACATTGACCAATTTAGTCCAGAACTTCTCCAATTACTAGTTATTCACAACCCTGTAAGAATCGTAGTGGGAATGAGATGACGAGTCACTAACTGACCTCTATACGTATTTACTTCTACTGGGACGAGTACTGCGTATCCTTTTGTCACGAGTGGAAGGATAATTTTATTACACTTTACCAAACTCAAAGTTAAACAAATACGCAAATTCGACAATTGGCGTATGCTTAATGCAATTTATTTTGATTTTACGATAATATAGATTTGGTTAATTAACAAATATTACGTGACAAATTTGATAGAAAATATGGGAAATAGTTGAAGGACATTTGTTTGGAATTCTTTGAAGGTGAATGCGTTTATAGATGATCTAGAACTTCTCGAGTCCTATATATATATGGTAAAAGTGGGGTCAGTATTCAAGTTCTAAATAAATTGGTTATTGTGAAAACGGCGTAGCAAATGACTATTAGGTAGAATAAAATTATATTAAAAATTTTCCTTATAAAAAATATTGTTTGGAAAGGCTACGAACAGAGTTTAATTGTCCTTTGATTAAACTTTATTAGAAATGAATTATGTCATGAAATCCAGAAAAAATTTGATTCGTAAATGGTTTTAAGAATATAATTAAAAAATCTTTATGAGACAGCGTTTTCAGGTAATTTCGGTAATGGTGGATGTGAGCGAAGACATTTCGTCTACGGGAACTGACGTTGAAGGAGGCGTTGAAAAGTCGCTGTGACAAACCACCGAAGGGGCAATTAGCGGACGCACGGATGACGTAGAAGGTTGGGCCGCGGACGACTCTTTGGGAGAGAAGTCGCGGGACGAAACGGAACTCAGTGACGTCACTGAAGCCATGGACCGTACTGAGACGACCGAGAGCGCCCTCTTGCGCGCCCTCCGCATCTCCCCATCTTCCTCTTCTACCTGAGTGAAAGGAAAGTCTTAGATCGCCTTCGTTTTCGATTTTAGAGTAGGATAATGTTCGCGTACGCGGCGTGAATGTTTCCCGCGGGTGATGAAATACGCGTCAGGTTGCGTTAACTTTTCCCGTCGTAACCCAATGGTCAGCACCCGCGACTCCGAGTCGGATGTCCCAGGTTCGAATCTCAACTCGACTCCCCAGTTTTTCATCTTTCCAGTTAACTCACGCCTTCCCAGTTAACTTCCAGTCCGGAATAATACGCACATCCATTCCAGGAAGCGTAAATGTTAAAGGACGCTGAACGAACGTGGCAGTGAACAAACAAACAATTAAATTTCCATTCATCTGAATAAATGGACGAGCTCTGCGCAAAGCCTCCCTCCTTGCGGGCGTAATAAGACATCTTCACGACACAAGGACGAAGTTTACGAGATCGTAAAGATACAAGAACGATTTGCTACGAGATCGTCACGAATCTTGAAAGGATTGTGACGATATCGTATGCCATGAAAGATTCATCAAGCGAAGATGCTTTTATTCTGAAACAAATCACTCTAACTTAATCTAGCCTAACCTAATATATTAAGCAGACCCGCCAACAACTACGCATTTTTGGGTGATAATACGCGGATACGCATTTCTTGACAAATGATACGCGAAAAAGCAATTACGGCAAGCTAAACAATCGGACGTCGCACCGATCTTCTGTCATGAGCCAAGATAGCGTTTATAAGTTTCGAAAAGTAGTGAAAAATGTACTGATGCTTAAATTTCACATATATTTTATTGATGAATATACAATATACTTTGTTTTTTTTTTTTATCTTTCCCATGAAATGAGAGTAATAATTATAAGATAACAGTAAAGTTTCAAATGTTACAAAGAACTGTCTGAGAAACTTGAGGAAAAAGGAAAAATATTGAGAAAAATAACGTGAGAATTGATGTTTACAGAAAAAAGTAACTGCACCAGAAAAATGCAAAAGAAAATGCGCCACAATGCACGATTAGTCTATCAGTTTTAAACATTTTTTCCCTCGGAGCATGGCCTCTACCTCCCTAGATTTGCATCGTGCGTTCGGTGCTCGCATAGTGATACGCATTTTCATTTTCCAATGTTGGCAGGTCTGATTAAGTTAGGTTACTAAAATTTGGTTTCCCAACAATATTCTATTCGACATTCGAAGCTAAAGAAATGGTATATACACGCGGGAAATTTCACTTACGCTTTTTCAGTGAGGCACGCTTAAATTTTTAGCGCGCGCGAACAATATTTACGTGATTGAAACAAAGCGAAAAGCTAAAAGGAGTGTTTAGAAAATGCCGCTGAATGTAAGAAAAAATAAACTAGCTGAATCAGTGTATATTTTTAATTAGCAGAAATTAAAGGTAAATTTTTTTTTATTGCTATCAATGTTATCATATTGGTAAAGAGATCAGTATATTGTTGCGCTTTAAGATTTTATGTGATATGTCTTCGAAATTATAAGGAACGATGAGAACGAGCATAATATGAATGCTAAGGAGAATTTAATTACAGGCTTTCCACAATGTCTTGTCATTCCACAGTGAAATACTAACCGATTTTTGTTTTTGTTTTTTTTGTTTTTTCAGACCCATTTGAAATGCGCGACAGCAGCAACTATACGATTGAACAACGCGTATTGGCTAATACTTGGGTCCATGAGTGACCACGTAATGACAAAACCATTGAAAATATTCGTGCAGACTTCCGGGACTGATTCAGTCATGCAGTTCCTTTTTGGAGGAGTTGCACTATTCAATCGGTCCTGGAAGTCTACACGAATATTTTCAATGGTTTTGCCATTACGTGGTCGCTCATGGACCCCAAGTACTAGCCAATACGCGTTGTTCAATCGTATAGTTGCTGCTATCGGGCATTTCAAATGGTTATGAAAAAAAAATCAGTTCGTATTTTACTGGGGTGACAAAACATTGTGAACACCCTGTACATTAGATGGAACAATATTAATCTACGCGAGTAGCTTATACGTTACGCGATTAAAATATAGCTAAAGCAATCTTTTAAAGCGAAGTAATACTTTCCAACACCTAACCTGAAGCCCCGTGGAACTTGGCAGACTTCCTTCGGTAAGACTCTTTCTTCTTCGTATCTCCGTCAGTAAATCCGTAAACTCTTGCTTTAAGGTTTGAACCTTCCAGGCGAGTTCCTGTCTCGACGGTGCCACGGGAGAAGGGGAGGCCGATCCTCTACGGTAAGGAGTTCCCCCGGGTCCACCTCCGACCCTGCGAGGCTTATCTATCAGGGAAGTAAGAGAGGGACTGCTCACTTCGGAACGCGTTTCATCTTCATAATCGACCGAAGGCGCGGGTTGGTATTTAGCGAATTCGCTCGATTTCGACTGGAATGAAGGACGAACTTCAGAATTGGACCGAAGACAAAAAGTAATAAATTATTAAATGATTCAATTGATTTTTTTTCATTTCAACATTAAATCAAATGTATTTTTATGTTTAGAAAGTTTAGTATATTATTGGTGGGAGATTCAAAGGAAAAAGTGATACAATCAAATAACGTGAAATTTAAGACAGGATCGAATTAATACTGAAGTGAGATTCAAAATGAAAGTGAAATGAGATTATACCAATGTTTCCCAAACTTTTTTTCCCCCCACACTCCGTGTCCTCCCCCCCCCCCCCCACCCTCCTCCGCCGCTTTGAAAGAAGTAATCGTACCGCGCCCCCCGAACCCTATCTCGCTTTTCGCGGTACTAGACCTTGCTACAAAATCTGCGCTTGAGAATTCCTATTAACCGAGTGGTAATATTAATAAAACATCCGCGAAGTCATTTGTTGTTTTACTCCAACTCGGCATCCTTACCAACTATTTCTTCCTTTTAGAGACACCGCCCCTACCCCCGTCCCACACCCGACCCCACTACGATACCCTCGCGCACCTCAACAGTTTGGGAAACGTTGGTCTGTACGAAAGTAAGTGGGTGAAGAAAAATACAGTGGTTGTGCATATAAACCTTAGAGTACAGTCCTCTTCGGAACTCGAGCTCATATTGTTCAGTCACTTTCTGCAGTTCTGTCTGCACTCTCGCGAGGGTAGACTGAAGCTAAAATATACGAATTAATTTAAATAATAAAAAAAAAAATTATAAAGTTTTTTTCAATTAAAAAGTAATTGAACTTAAAAATTACAATAAATTATTATAGATTTTTTTTTTTTATAATGAAATTATTCCTTTTTTTTTTAAATTCCAAATGCGTAACAACAATTTAAATTATTTTTATTATTATTAGAAAAGATATTTTAGTGATTGATGAACATTTGAGAATTTTATTTTTATTAAACCATTTTACTTTGCGAGTTCTGAAAACCATCAATCAATCAATGGAAATGAAAAACATTTGTAAAGATTATATTTTCCGATATTATTACATTTAAAATTGCTCTGACTTTTTACGATGAATTTAAACAGTATTAAATGACTCATGATGAACAAAATTTAAAATAGATATTGAGCTTTATGACTTAGCAGACTAAAGAAGGAATTACTTTGCACGAATTATTATATATATATATATATATATATATATATATAATGACTAATAAAAAGACTACTATCGAAATACCATTACACCGACTACCGTTATTCTGTAGTCGTTAAAGAAGGCATTGACTTACTGCAGCCGAAAGTTTTCTGTATAAAAGCTCAAACCCAGTTTGGTGTGGAAGGGAAATGCAATTATTTTTCAAAGCAGAAAGTGAGTTTTGGCAACGTTACAAATTCAAAAAAGGTCAAACCCCCCTTCCCTCTCCTGGATACGGGGTTGAAAACAAAAGGGAGGTCTAAGACTCATCCCAGTTCTATATTGTGCGAATAAATTATTTAGAAAAAAATTTGACATTGATTAATATATAATTTATATTCTATATTTTTATTGGCGCTTACTGACCTTCTTTTTCTATATACATATATACACAATAATATATTTATATATACAGGGCGTCCCAAAAAAATGTATACACACTTTAAATACTTATAAAGGCAGTGTTTATTAAAATAAATACATTTCATTTTCAAAATGTAATAGAATCTACAGACATTATTTAATTGTTTTGTCAACGCCTGTTTTCAAACTGACGTCCGTTCTGGTCCAGGCACTGCTGATAACGCGAAGCAATGGAATCGCAAACATCACGAAACATTTCGTTTGGTATTTGTGTGCATTCTCGTTCAATGGCTGCTCTCAATTCAGCGACTGTTGCAGGTTTTATAGCGTAGACTTTGTCTTTTAAGTATCCCCATAAAAAAAAGTCTAGTGGTGTGAGGTCTGGTGAACGCGGAGGGTATTCTACGAAACCCCTTCGTCCAATCCACATCCACATCGTGCCAAGTACCACTCGCAATACTCCACTCTTCGGTCCGGATCATCATCATCATCTTCATTAATAGCATGGACTAATCTTGGAATGTAACTTTTCCATTGACAGCGCTTCAAAATGCGTTGGACAGACGATTCTGAAATTCCTACCTCACGACTCGCTTGCCGCACAGATTTTCTTGGACTTTGGTGATACGTTTTCCAGTACTCTTTCTTGCTTTGTGGGGCTTGTCGATGTCCGTGGTCTTCCGGAACGCTTCTTGTGGACATTCTGAACAGTTCCATCGGCTTCAAACTTATCTCTAATTCGAGTGATGGTAAGTCGCGTTGGTGGATCTGTTTGAAACTCCCTCCTAAACTGTCTTTGCACTTCAACTGCGTTTTCACACTTCCAGTAGCATTTTAGAATGAATTTCCTTTGTTCAAAGCTTAGTCTGACTGCCATTATTAATTCTAATGGGTTTAACTTGGAAAGAAAGAAACATCAATTGAGCTATCAGCTGTTAAAGTGTGTATACATTTTTTTGGGACGCCCTGTATATACACAACCGACTATGAAAAAATTGCACCATCAATAATAGCCTTTATATATCTCTTATATACAATTTAAAAATTTACAATAAGTTTTTGATCTTTTGAGCAATAATATTGGTAATCCGCGCAAGACGGGTGTTTACATGCAATGCAAAATGCAGACAGTCAAAAGTAGATTGCGTGGATTGGTGCGCTCAAACGTAGTTCTTGTACGTAGTTCTTGTTGGAAAGCTTTCAAATTACTCTTTCTCTATCGATTACCCGAGTTAAGGAAGTCTCCTATTATTTTCGCGTCGTTTAAATTACGCCTCTAATCAATTAACCTTTTCGTTTCGTAATGTCTTACGTTGTTCACACACACACACACACACACACGGTAATTTTTAAATTTTTTTTATTCGAGAACCCTTAATAATAGCTTTCATGGTTCTTGAATAAAAAAACACCCTGTGTATATATATATGTGGCACTCCGGACCACAAGCTGCCAAACGCCAACATCGAAAAAAAGGAAAAAAAATGCAGATAAAGTTTGTCAACTTGCAAAATGCCATAACTTTTGAACCAATAACGATATTTGATTGAATTTCGACTGTACGTACAGGTCCACAACTTGCTCCCTGACTCACCCACGGGATAGAGGAAGGGTGGAGGAATATAGTAGTATAAATAACCAGGGTGGTGTATCGCGGCCAAAAAAAGTACCGCGATTCGATACTCGATACATTAGCAAAAATGTATCTCATTACGATACTAGATATATAAATAATATATGTATCGCGAATTCGCGATACGACACATATATATATATGACATATTATGAAACAACTGAATTACTTTCTATTTTTATTGAATTTTACAAACAGTGTCTTCTCAAACAATTCATCAGACATTTTGTTTCTCTTTGAAGGAGAGAGATTTCCAGCTATGCTAAAAAGTCTCTCAACCGGAGCGCTTGATGGCACTGTAGTGTTGTATTTTATGAACAGTTCTTTTATCAAAGGATACACGCGTAATTGTTGAATGTCTGATGAATTATTCGCTAAATAATTAGATAATTCTTGACGAGGTTTGTTCTCAGTCTCACAAATTTTTCGTTTCTTAAAACTAAAGAATTCGTCCTCTTCCTCACTGCTTGTCTCACTGGATACCGCTACTCTGGGAGTGGGATTGCGGGATGGGGAGGGGAAAGATCACTGACTGAGTCTATGATAAAGTATCGCGTTACTGACACTTATTTGTATCGTATCTTTCGATACGATACAAATAATAAAAAATGTATCGCGATACGGTACAAGATACAGAAAATGTATCGCGATACTACGCCACCCTGTAAATAACTCAATTCTGGCGCCACTGGTGCTTGGCAGGTTGTGGTTCGGAGCGCCTCATATATAGATATGAAGTCATTTATCCATTGGGGTTATGAATCGATCGATGATCGAGTTATACATTTTTGTTGCGAAAAACTGTGCCAGAGGACAGACTAATATATGAGTATAGAATACAATGACCTACTTCTCAAAGTGATGAGGGACGCTATCATCGTTATTACTCGTAATGACAAGGGTATTTTTTTTAGTGATTGTTTCACACCATTCCACGCAAACGTGCGAAAATGTTCCAAACTACGTTTTGACGCGTAAGGTTTAAAAATCACGTTCGCATGCAGGAATGCAGTTTCTATTACATTACTCCATTACTCTCTGCTTCAACGGTGAACTATATATATATACACATACTGTTTCTCTACGTTTCTAATTCTTGTACTTAAATTTAATAAGTTCTGGCCAAGTGCATTTCATTTCCTTTGGAATTCAGTTGAATTTATTTCTAAAACATTTTTAGTGCTGTGACTCACATTAATATATATATATATAAAGCCAATCATAAGTCTTAGCCTCCATACTGTTATAAATAAAAAAAAAAAAAAACAAAGCTTATTGCATTTTTTTTTAATATATAACTTAGATTATAGGATATTAGACACAGTAGAAGTAAATTACGGCAAATGGCTATTAATTTACAAAGACAGGTCAATATTTATTATTTAGTGTGACCTCCCCTAAACGAGGATGATGTCCTCGCATCTGTAGCCTTTCCGTTGGAATTGGTTGCCATTTCGAATGGACAATAAGCCAGAGGTCCTGTAAGGTCGTTGGCTTCATTTTTGAGAAATTAATTTTTGGTTGTTTCCACGAGTGTTCAGTGGGGTTTCGATCGGGACTTCGCAGTAAAATTTCAACACTTGGACCGAATTTCCTGCGCAGTAAAATTTCAACACTTGGACCGAATTTCCTGCCTGTTCGAGTAAGTCTCGTGTTGGGTCGTTGTTTTGCTAGAAGTTAAATCCCCTCGCACCTCCACCAGTTTAAACGAACTACCCGCAGCAGTGCATGGTAAACCATATTTCTGTGGTAGCGCGTCTTATTCATTTTCCCATTGATTTTTACAAGATTACCTACTCCAGTTGAACTCGAGCAACCCACGCCATAATAGAACCGCTGCCAGTTTTTACGGTCTTACTGACACATGCTGAAACTTTCCGTGACTATACTTGTCTCAAATCTATAAGTCTTTCATTTCCAAAAGATTCAATTTTGACCTCATTACCCAGTAGAAACTTCTTTCATTCACCATGTCAATTTTGATGTTTTGCGAACTCGAGCCTCTTCTCTTTAGTCACATTATTCATACGGCTTGCTGACAGCAACTTTTCCTGGTAGTCCATGTTTATGAAGCCTTCATTTTAAGGCGGACGTATTTACAGTACTTCTATGGTCCTCGTGAAGAGTTGCACATACTCGTATTCCTTGATTTGTCATAAAAAGCGATTTGGTAGGGGGAGTCTGAGTCTTTGAGTCTTTAAATACTACGAGTCTGTCTTTTACTCTTCGAGATCGACCTTGTCCGCTTCAAGTAGCCAAACTGCTATTATCCTGAATCCGCTGAAGCGTTCTTTGAACAGCTTCTTTTGATATTTTGAGCTCTATTGCAATTTCTCTTTGGCTGTTTGGCATGTTTATGGAGAGTGAATATCCGGGCTCTTAATTCATGTATTAATTCCGTTCACTTCTTGGTGCGGACGATTTTCAGACATTTTCAGACATTTTCCAGAATATCCGTAAAAGATAAGAGGGCCATAACCCGAATGATATTTTATTATCTTTTTGTACATGTGGCCTTGAATAAATATTAAAACACGAAAGTAGTAGTAGTAATAACTCGTTTGTAGCAAGTGTAAAGATCCAACCAAATTTACACAACTGCTGAAAAACTGGTCTGTTCAAGAGACACCAAACCGGACTGCTGCTGCTGCTGCTGCTGCTGCTGCTGCTGCACACCACGTAAGTGTTGATACACGTATAACCACTGTAGTTCTCTAAGGACAAAAATGATTTCCGTTCAAAAGATTCGTATAATGTAATATAATCTATCGTATATCCTCAGTTAGTTCGTCTCCGCTGTCTCAGTTAAAATAGGCTTCTGTGCATAAAAAAAAACAACTGGATTCGGACTTATGATCAGTAATACATATAATGCTTAAATACTTATCGTATGACAGTAACTGCCCAGAACTTATGGTTATTATTATTGTGTTTTTGCTACTGTGATGAAAACTGAAATATGTAAAATACTTTTACTAAAACAAACTTTGTAATACCGGAAGTAGGTTTCGGAACGGAAGGAGGATTTAAAGCCAAGCAAACGTTCTCTGTTAAATATCATTTAAAACAAAAGTTAATAGAACCTCAGACACGCCTAAATGTTAAATCTAGAGAGAGAGAGAGAGAGAGAGAGAGGAGAGAGAGAGAGAGAGAGAGAGAGAGAGAGAGAGAGAGAGAGAGAGAGAGAGAGAGAGAGAGAGAGTTCGTCCTAGAATCGTGTAAAGAGGTCTTCACATTTATATTCTTGGATCACCCGAAGATCAGGGCCCCCAGCCTTCGTTAGTTAGCCTTATAAAGCTAACTAACGAAAATATCACGACTTAACCTAACCAATCGTTAGTTAGCCTTATAAGGCTAACTAACAAAAGCTGGGGGCCCTGATCTTCAGGTGATCCTTATTCTTTAAATTTCGAGACAAAATGCCTTTTACATGTATTTACACTGACATGCATAAAATTTAAGAAAAAGTACAGTATATTTCAGTCAGTCAGCTGACGTCTCAGTTCATTTCACTACTTGTTTCAGTCAAGTAGCTGGTGTATGTATTATATTAATTGACTTTATTATCAGTTAAATGAAACCCGAGTCTTTCGTCTGAAGAGTAAAAAGGTGTCACACTCCTTATAATTGATTATACGAAGCTTCAGTCAATTAATTGTTACATCAGTTAATTAATTTGTAATTTGACGCTTCAGTTAATCAACCTTCGCATTCAGTTAACATCTCAAATGATTAATGGAGTCTCCATTATTTATGTATTTTTAAGTAGTTGAACTATTATTTCAGTCAATTGATTAACGCCTCTCTCACTTAAATTATCACTCGTATCTCAGTCCACGGATGTATCAGTCAGTTAAAAAAAAAAACATCTCAGTTAAATGCATCTGAGGCTTTCAATATTTATTTCTAACTCTCACTGCAAAACTAAGTTTTTTTTTTTTTTCAGTCGACTGAAATAGTAAATTAAGTAAGGGAAATTCAGTCTAAGGAACAAAATCACCGTGCGAGTTAGTCCTAATGTGGCTCTAGATATAATGATCAGACAGGAGGGGCCAGAAACTGGTACATCGCTCAGGCCAGGACTAGTGCGGCCCATTGCGCTAACTCCCGTTTCATTATTACCGGCACCGTCGGGCTTCGAAACCCCGACCTCAGGGTCTTTATTTAGCTTATAGGGGAACGGTGCTTTATTTAGCTTATAGGGGAACGGTGTTACCTTGCGAGAAAGGGACGATGGCAGCCCTTGTTTTATGGGCTTTCAAGATATGAAAGTCTGTGATATCTTTATTATCTTTTATTGGATTAGAATAAGAAATTAAGTTTTCATGCTGATTTAAGTAATATTTTATTTATTATTATTAATTATTATTATTATTATTATTAGTAGTAGAAGTAGTATTTAACCTTTAAAAGTTGTTACATGCAGACAATTGTTTATTTACATTAGAGCACAAGGTTCGTTTAGAAGCGATTCTGATACCAGCAACTTACTTTTAAGAAAATTCAGAGAATCAATTCTATATGATTAATTATTTAGGTCGAGTGAATTCGCGGTGCTTATAAACGAACTCTTCTGCTTTTATTATTTAGGAATTAAACTTCGAAGGAAGACAAATTTTATGTTTATAAGTAAAAGATCTAAAGTTATCCGAGAAGTAAAAATCTTCATTATTGGACAGTGGTCCCTTCACTGATTCTATTCCAGCTGAAGCCAGACACGGTTGTATTAAATTTTACGGAAGACCACCACTGTCTGGATATAGGATTAAGCCGTTAGCAGACTGAGCATTTAGCGTGGAAATTAACTCCAAATAGTTTGCGCTATATGAGAGTCACGGTAAACAAGGAGGACATTATCGTTATTAATTTGAGTTGACATTTAATGCTACTTTTACTGAAAATCTAAATAGGTTGAAACTTCGGAATATCGTATAATTTTTTGCGCAATAAATTAATTAAGGCGCAATAGTCAGCGTTAAATGCCCAGTGTGCGTGTAGCTTCAACTGGATTTATTTTTCTTGTCTTTCAGTTCAGACTAAAATGTGGGCGGAGTCTATTTGCCCAAGTTAGAAAGTTTCTATGAAGACACTTACAGTATGTGAGAAAGATAAATTCAAATGCTTATTCCTTCAATTTTTTTATGCTTTAGTTTCGGCATAAAAATATGATTACATTCAGTCACGGCAGTTCATATAATTTGATTGGGGATCCTTATGAAACTTCTTAAAGCGAGGCAGAATAATTACCCGGCTTTAACCACACGCAAATCACCAAATGTAAGACCAATTTCGTTACGCCTTAACTAACACATAAAAATATTGAAGAGCTTATTGAAATATTTAACAGAATTTATAATTTCTTTTTTTTTTTATTTATTGTTGAACTCATGAATGCAGTTCATGTTTTAAAAGTAGTTAAGAAGGGGAAAGCTTCGTTTTACCTCTGACAGTGGTCTTGACGCGTGCATCTCTGAAGTTGAGCTCAAAAAGAATGGCTTTTTCTGTTCACCTGGCAGCCGACGATGACTCAGAGTTTCATTCATTTGCTCGCACTGAAATAAAATATGGATAAATTATTGACATTGACCTCACTAAATAGATACATCTTCCTTCTATTACCAGTCCAAATCTTAATCCTAATAGAACGGAGAGAACGACTTTTTCAAGTGTGTGTGTGTGTGTGTGTAGTAAAGGAACAGGGATCACGTGAAGATCAGGGGCCCCAGCCTTCGTTAGTTAGCCTTATAAGGCTAACTAACGAAAATATCACGACTTAACCTAATCAGTCGTTAAGTCAACTGTACTCCCTTGACGATTGGTTAGGTTAAGGCTAACTAACGAAGGCTGGGGGCCCTGATCTTCAGGTGTTTCAGGGACAGCGCTCAGCGTTTGGTTGGGGATTTATTCGTTAAAAGGTATTTACATTGCTTGATCGGATTGTTTAACCTTCGTCTTCGCAACATCTAAGGTCGTAGACGGAGGGGACCTACAGCTTAACGGATGATCCGAACTACGGGTAACTACATCATCTGGACGCAGTGGATAGTCCCCCACCAACTACTACTACTACTCAGACTCGATGTCACTTAACTTCGCTGATCGACGGAAAGCGGCGTTACGACACGAGCCATGGTGAAGCCCGATTATTATTTTATTAATGTGTACCACTGTGATTTGTTCCGTTACCCAAATACTTTAATGTAATTTATCATTTGCGCCCAAAATCTAATGAATAACAACTGAAAACGGCAGTAATTTATGAAATATGTAATACCAAACCATAATAGTAGAATTTACTTTAATTTAACCAGAGCCCTTCACCCAAATTACTCGGATCAGTAAAATTTCACTACGTTTCAGTAAATTTTTACTGCAGTTTTTTGTGTGATGTAATTTATTTGATCGTTTCAACAGTGTATCATAATATGATTTATGGGAATTATTGATTCGTATATATCTTTACTCGAAACATTTGAAGGATTGCAGTGGTAAAAAGAAGTTTGCCTTGCTATCAATACGAACAGGTTTTTAAGTATAAAGGGTGTTTTTCAATTAGCACAGGAATAATCAACTTCTGTTTGCTTGGGGACCACTTTGTTTCACCCCCAAAGGTCCGGGAGCGGGACTTCTATAGTGAAATAAGGGTGAAAACAATTCATTGAAAATTATAACTCAAAGAATGTATACCCATCTAAAAGGAAACAAATTGCGTTACATTACAGTGTACTCGTATCAGTAATGTTAAAACATTTTAAGAATTATATTTTATATATTTGTCGCGAATGTTCCGACAAAAATTTCGAACCAGGGCCGGCAAAAATGCTGCTTCACGAGCCGCCATGCAGTTGGCCAGCCTCGTATTAGCGCGACCCATTAAACATGTCGTAGAAAGTTCTACTAAGTTCCGGCGTTGCGTGACCCACATTAATCCATTGATGCATAGTGTCCAAGAAAATTAGACGACAAAATTAAACACACACACACTTCTGTTGAGGTTTCTAAGACAATAAAATAATCAGCCAAGTATCTGCGGATTTAAACATTATGCACTAAAGCAGGGATTCTTAACCCGGTGCTCACGAGCACCAAAGTGCTCTTTAAGTTGCGTACAGTGCTCTCCACCATCACGTAAAACTTTGTTCGCGAGCACTATAGTGAAGCCCTTGACCCCTCCTGCCTCATAAAAAGCAATTTATTTTATCAAACGTAGCAATGAATGTTTAATGTGCATGAAAAGGTTAAGAAACCCTGCACTAAAGGGTTAATCACAAGTAGACGCTGTAACTGATCTCCGAAATATTACCAGGAAATTATAATAATTTATTTTATGAATTCAAGAGCAAAAAATAAATAAATAAATAAAAACTGTTCATTCTTATCTTGAGGATCATTCATTTCATAACTGTTCATTGGTATCAGCTTCGTTATCAAATTTTCCGACCGTATTTAGTCGTGTGATTTGATTTGTACGTGTATGGAGTGCCTTATTGGGGGACGATATTAGCAGAATCATTTCAAAACTGAAGTGTGCCGGATGGAGTTATTTCAAATTACAGTTTGGTGTTCCAGAACTATTGAAATTTACCGCTAGAGAAAGGGATTATTACAGAGATATTGTACTGTTTTTTAATAAAAATTAAATCTCCCTAGATTCTGTAGGACAGAATCCGTTTACACGGTTACTTATCAATTTCTTCAATAAGAACTTATCATTTTATTCTTCATACAATTTCTAAATGAAGTAACTTATATCAAATTTTTCATGAAACTTTAAAATGTACAAAATCCAGAACTTTTCTTTTATACAAAATCAAGATATTTTTCTACATGCAATATTTCTTCAAGTTTTGTAAGACTATACAATAGAATAAACAAGATTCCCAAAATGTTGGTCATACAATAGAGTAGAGCATTTTTAAGGCACAAGGTCTCGAAATGGATGGCGCACATATCAAAAATGTTTGCATTTAAAAAATCCTCCTGATTTTGTATATTTTAAAGATTTAACAAAAAAAAGAAGAAAAAAATTATATATATATATACATATGAACAGAGATAGAGAGAGAGAGTTTCCGATTCCAGTCTCTTCAGCTTTTGGTAAAGCATAGGAAAAGAAATTCCAACACAATCCTCTTCGTCTGGAATGAGTTCCAGGCGCAATCTTCGTCGCAAGCTAAGCGATATCCTATCGCGCTGAAATGGAAGTGGGAGTAGTGGTGGAGGGGGGGAAGGGGGCTAGACTGAGGAAAATTGTTGACATGCTAATTTTCCCAAAATTTCTGCAAGTCCTCCCGCATAGCTATAGATGGGGGTAACATCGTGACGTCATTGCTCCCAATGTGGTCACTGATGACGTCATAGTTACTTGGTTATGACGTCATGAATGGTCACACACACCGCACCTACTACTAGTACTAGCATTTATATAATGATAATAATAATAATAATAATAATAATAATAATAATAATCCAGGTCAAATTATTTTAACTTAACCTTACTTTTGTAAACTAAACCTCATTCCCTAACGACTCTATACAGTATAATTTAATGCTTAAAACTATGAATTATCCCGAATTCTTTTCTGAAGAGAATGTTTGAAATAAAGTCGTGCACTGTGCTTATTTGCTGTCGCACTAGAAAATCGATTTAAATTTATGATCAAACGCTTTTTTATCGATAATGTACTTGAAATTACAAAATGGAATTTAAATTAAAGAATTCTCATAAAATAAAATAAAATAAAATAATTTCGACTATTTGAGTTAATGGTTTGCAATTAAGGAAGAATTTTGAGGGATCACCCGAAGATCAGGGCCCCCATGTATTCTTGTTTTTTGCTTTACAGTACCAAATATAATAATAAATTAAATTGAATGCCCGGTTAGGTCAACTGTACGCCCTTGACGATTGGTTAAGTTAAGTCGTGATATTTTCGTTAGTTTTAATTGAGGCTGGGGGCCCTGATCTTCAGGTGATCCATTTTGAGTCCTTATGGAGCTTTTCTGAAATTTGGACTGTTTCCGATGTTTTTGAAAATAAGATAGTTAATGTAGATATTTACGCTCATTTCAAAAATGTAAGTCTTGTTTTGGAGAAATGAGCGGTTCAAACGTTATGTTTGTTATTGTAATTTTGTAATATTGGCTTATGTTACTAAGTATTTGTGCGAATAGATTTTGACCGTTATTTTTCTGTCGCCACATGAATTCGCACAAGTAGGTATCAATCAGGTCAATTGAATGCCCGGTTAGGTCAACTGAATGTTCGATTAGATTAATTGAATGACCAGTTAGGTTAAATGAATGCCCGGTTAGGTTAATTGTACGCCCTTGACGATTGGTTAGGTTAAGTCGTGATATTTTCGTTAGTTTTAACGTTATCCAATATCTAGAAAAAAGGTGAAATTTATCAAAAATATTATTAACAATATGACAAATCAATATATACATGCAAAAGATTTTTCTACAGTAACTCCAGGTAAACTATGTATACAGTATATTGATATATGTTTACACCGTGTAACTTTTAAAATAATAATTTCTCCAAAGAAAGACTTACATTTTTTAAATCAGCGTAAAAATCTACATTAAATATCGTATTTTCAAAAAAATAGGAAGCAGTCCAAATTTTGAAAAAGGCCCGACCTTATACAGTATATATATACAGGGTGTCCGAGAATTATCTGTACAATTTTTTGGCTGTTATTAAAAGTCAACCATGAAGTGTAGAAATTCCAGTGTTGTCCCATTTTACAGAGAATTTCATTAAGTTTTTTCTGATACCAAGTTTTGACAAGTTTTTTAGAAATTCCAGTGTGTCCAAACATTATCTGTACAATTTCATCTTTTAATAAAATTCTTGATAACACACGGAAAATTCTTAAACAAGATTATTTAGAATCTGTATTTTCAAAAGTTTCTTTTATTAAAGTAACGTTGTTACAAACATTCGATATGTGCACCATTAGTGATTCGCAAAACATCCAATCGATACTCCAAATGTTGCCATGTACGCTGCAGCATATCCACATCAATTCGCTCAATAGCAGCTGTGATTCTTGCTTTTAAATCATCAATGTCTGTCACCCGCGTACATTTCTAAAAAACTTGTCAAAACGTGGTATCAGAAAAAACTTAATGAGATTCTCTGTAAAATGGGACAACACTGGAATTTCTACGCTTCATGGTTGACTTTTAATAACAGCCAAACATTGTGCAGATAATTCTCGGACACCCTGTATATATATATGTATATATATATATATATGTGTGTGTGTGTGTGTGTGTGTGTGTGTGTGTGTGTGTGTGTGTGGTGTCATAAGCGGGCAGTTCCGACCCTACTGGAATCTATTCCAACTTTAGTTCCCTCACAAATAAAAGAGTTCCGGTAGTTAGATCATGTATTTCTTATACAAAGAATGAAGATTAAAATTTAAGCATTGTTTGATTTAAATCAGCTGTTCTGAGGCTTGGGGTAGCTGAGCAATTTTCTCGGGGTCCCCGGGACGTACAGAAGTAAATATTACATTTTCCATCAAAAATATTAAATTCGTATATAAAATGTAAACTAATTAAAAACGTAATTAATTATGGGGATCAAGTGCATTTTACGTCCCGCTGACGCAAAAGGGAACACAAACTACACTAGGTCAAAGTTGGGGAACGTAAACTAAACTAAAGTACAACATTCAATCCGAAGCATCTTTAGGAGTCATTTTTTAAATGGACTCATTTCAATTACAACTTTGGTAGATAGTACACCCATCATGGTTGATAATATTTTTCAAAGTGTTGTTTTACCTTTAATTGCGAGTGAAGACCCGTTACCCAGTATCATTTGGATGAAGCAACAACGCCTTCTGAAAAGTGAAGTTATCCGCCCCGACTGGAACATTTCAATGTATTTGACAAGACGGTCTACTGTTAAGGATAAGTTCGCGTGGAAGTGCCAGACTAAAGAATGTAAAAACTACGGGAACTCCACATCGATAAGAACTGGTTCTTTTTTTTTATAAATTTCACGTTGAACTTTATCGTTGGATTCATATAATGTATTTGTGGAGCATTGGTGAGAGTGTTGAAAATACAGTGAAACGAACAAAAATGACAAAGAAAACCAGTGGTGACATTCAGCCGGTTCGCACCGGTTCGTGCGAACCGGTTCCTAAAATTTCCCGAGTTCGCCGAACCGGTCCTTAACCCTTTCAGTCCGTGCATGATTTTTCTTTATACCATACGCATTTCGATAAAAACATTTTTTCAGTTTTCATTTCTGACATGGAAGGGGGAGGAGAAGGGGAGGGGAGGGCGAACCGGTTCTTAAAATTTTTGAATCCCACCACTGAAGAAAACGATCATTGACTTCTACGATTGTTTTAGAGAAATATGTCGTAATCATTTTAAGAAGTTCCCTATTCATCTAAGCGGTCCAGGTGTCATAATCGAAATAGACGAGTCTCGTTTTTCTCATAAAGTAAAACATCATAAAGGTAGAGGACATCAAGAGCGGATATGGATACGTGGCATTGTTGACACTCACGAGTCCTCGCGTAGGTTACGTGGAAATAGTGGAAAAAATGGATGTAGCGACGTTGCTGCCCATTATCGAGAAAGTGGTCCGACCTGGTTCAATTATACTGTACATACTGATGAGTGCCGGGCATACAGGAGGATTCAAGGCCTGGGGTATACCCATAAGACTGTGAATCACTCGCTGAATTTCGTAAATAAAGAAACTAGTTCACATTCAGACAATAGAATCATATTGGAACAAACAAAAAAGTGTAATTAAGAAAATGAACGGCCGTAGAAGAGAATTTCTACATTCCTATTTACAGCAGATAATGTGGCGCGATCGCTTTAATGTAAATACGTTTTATAATCTATGTGAGCAAATTGCCAATCAATATCAATAATCAATAAATTATTTTAAATATCTAAACCTTCTTAATAAACCTTTTAAAGAAGAGGACACAAACTACACTTGATCCAAAAGGGATCAAGTGTAATGTTAGAACTAACGAAAATATTACAACTTAACCTAACACACACACACACACACACACACACACACACACATATATTATATATATATATTATATGTGAAGAGAGACAACACACGAAACAACATAAGGTTCATAAGGTAAGGTATATATATATATATATATATATATAAATTGGCGATTGGTTAGGTTAAGTCGTAATATTTTCGTTAGTTTTAACGTTTTATTTGATTAGGTATACGCGGACAAAGTTGGGGAACGCAAACTACACTAGGATAATGTAGGGGAACGTAAACTACACTAGGATAATGTAGAGGAACGTAAACTACACTAGGCACCACAGGGGGACGTAAAGTACACTTGATCCAATTATGGCTGTTAGATACATAATCATTTTTAAATTTTAACGACTCTGAAAGTAGGTTGCCTTTGATTTCGCTCTCTTAGATTTTGGATGGTGTCATCGCGGACGTTGGAGTCATTGTGAAAATGGGTCAGACACATTGAAAGGTTCAGAACCGTTAATTTAAATGTAGACTCCATGTGAAGATTAAAATCATTACGAATCTTTGTTTTGAAGTTGGTAACAAATGTTTGAAGCAAAAATGAATTGTTCCTAGGGTGGCCATTTAAAAAGGAGGACACTGCGTATGTGGCCGTACGTTAACATATATATATATATATATATATATATATATATATATATACAGGGTGGGCCGTAAGTTTCCATACATAGGAAAAATAAACATTTTGTTATGGACAACCATTTTTATTTATATAATATGCTCTACATGGTTGCCATTGTTTTGAAAACACATTTCAATACGTGTTCCCCACTGTTGATGAACACGCATTAGCACAGTTGACGTTATGCTTGTAATGGCGTTGGTGATACGTTCCTTTAGATGATTTATGTCTCGTATCTTTTCCTGATACACCATGGCCTTCAAGTGCCCCAAAGATAGAAATCAAGGGGGTGAGATCTGGGGATCTGGGAGGCCACTCCACAGGACCACGCCGACCAATCCAAGCATCCGAAACTACTGCTGATCCAAATACCGACGCACGTGAAGACCATAATGAGGTGGAGCTCCATCTTGCTGGAAGTAAACTGGAAGTTACCTTCCTCGTTTAGCAGGGATGGGAAAATCTCTTCTTGCAACATGTTAAGATACCTTTCGGCATTAAGATTTCCACTGACAAAAATTGGTCCAATAATTCTGTCACCCCATATCCCGGCCCACACCATCACTTTACCGGCACCTTGCATCTTCGTCGGACTCAGCCAGTTAGGGTTAGCATTACTCCAATAACGTATGTTTTGCCGATTAACCTCTCCATTGACGTAAAAATTTGCTTCATCAGTAACAAGATCTTAGTTGAAAAGTTTGCATCCTCGTTCACTTTGGTTAATGCCCATTCACAGAATTCCATCCGTCTATCCGGGTCGTCTTCACTCAAATGCTGTGCCATATGCAATTTGTATGGATGCCATTTGTTTGCTTTCAAAATGCGCCTGATACTCGATCTGCTGACACCACTTTCTGCAGACAACCGTCGTGTACTTTTTCTGGGACTCCGTGTAAGCACTGTAAGTATCGTAGCTGTTGTGTCTTCATCGGTGGCTGTACGTCTTGGACCACTTCGCGGTTGATCTGCAACATTTCCAGTTTTCTGAAACTTGTTAATAAGTTTTGCCACAGTGTCGTGTGTGATGTTCGTTCCATGTTGTCTGTTAAAGTTCATTGCAACCATGCGACTGCTTCCCGACCCAGCCATCAGTATGATTTCAATTCGTTGCTCTTTCGTCAAACGCATATTCTTAGGGTATCTGAAACATAAAAACAAACGTTTAAATTTTCCTATGTATGGAAACTTACGGCCCACCCTGTATATATATATATATTATATATATATATATATATATATATATATATATATACGTACGGCCACATACGCAGTGTCCTCCTTTTTGGAAATTTGGAAATGGCCACCCTGAGGACAGAGTGCTCAAAAGGCGGACTGTCCGCCTAAAGCCGGACGTCTGGCCACCCTAATTGTTCCTCACTGTTGGAGATAATGATGATTTCTCGGCTCTTCCTAAAGATCTATACTACATTTTTTAAGCTGAAAATGTTTCGAGTTTTTGATACTTGTAACTACATAAAAAAGTACGTTATCAGTGACTGTCGACTGTCGACTACAACGGTCTACAACTTAACGAAACTTGAACCGCTTTGTCGTAAACATGTTTCAACTTGAGGGAACTTGTCGTAATGGTGATAATACGCTAAGGCAAAGATAAAGGATCGCTGATGGATATCTACATGCTACGTTCATACGTACATACTTAAACGCATACATACATTAGTAATAACTCATTTTTCGTGGGGTGGGCACAACGCTTCAGTCTCTTCAGCTTGGGACTGAAAAAATTAAAATCATTTGTACGCACGAAGGTACAAAGGGATCACCCTCATGGAGTACGATACCACCCCAACCTTAGAGATCCAGACCCAGTGTTACCTTTCATAACACACTCACTTATATCAGATGCTCTTTTCACTCAGCACTTCTTGTGAACACTCCACATATTCTGTACATCCATTAGTTCATCTATTTTTCCAACGACTCGCTCCACTCTTCTTTTACACTGTGAGCCACTTCACTCGAATTCAACCCCCTTCTCTCTCTCTCTCTCTCTCTCTCTCTCTCTCTCTTTCGATTCCGTCCACACACTCGAAATTGAGTCCGATTCCGATGCCGACTTTAAATAAGAGCCTTGTAAACGATTTCAATTTCAGTTTTGACCATAAAACCACCTCGATTTCAATTCCGATTCCGCCAAAATGTATTAATTTCGGAATTAGAATTGCTCACTTATCATATATCAAGGACCTATACACGAATTTCATTTTCATTTTCCTCGTGGGTATACATTAATATACAGTATATATATATATATATATATATATATATATATATATATATATATATATATATATATATATATACACACACGAGGGTAATTCAATAAGTACCCGCACTTTTTATTTTCACAATTTTATTTTCACATCTGATAGATTATTTATAAACACCACTTCTCAACAATCAACATAGTCTCCCTGTTTCTCAATACATTTAGTCCAGCGATCTACAAGCTTCCTAATACCATCACAAAAGAATGTTTTTGGTGTGTGCGTAGCCAGTCATGCACCGCCTCCTTCAGGTCATCATCGCCTTGGAATCGCTGACCTCTCAAAGCGTCTTTTAGTGGTCCAAACAGGTAAAAATCCGAAGGTGCCAGGTCTGGACTGTAGGCTGGATGGTCGAGAACTTCAAATTTAAGTTCTCGAAGGCATTTTCTGTGCAGCGGTATGAGGGCGCGCATTGTCGTGTAACAGAATAATACCTTCCGATAATCTCCCTCCGTTTTGTGCGAATTACTTGCTTTAACTCATTCTGAAGTATGTCAGAATACGATGCACCTGTTACTGTAGTTCCACGCTCTAGATAATGTTCAAGGTTATCATTATTCGTATTCTGACATGCTTCGGAATGAGTTAAAGCAAGCAATTCGCACAAAACGGAGAGGGAGATTGTCAGAAGGTGTTATTCTGTTACACGACAATGCGCGCCCTCATACTGCTGCACAGACTAGAAAATGTCTTCAAGAACTTAAATTTGAAGTTCTCGACCATCCAGCCTACAGTCCAGACCTGGCATCTTCGGATTTTTACCTGTTTAGACCACTAAAAGACGCTTTGAGAGGTTAGCGATTCCAAGGCGATGATGACCTGAAGGAGGCGGTGCATGACTGGCTACGCACACACCAAAAACATTCTTTTGTGATGGCATTAGGAAGCTTGTAGATCGCTGGACTAAGTGTATTGAGAAACAGGGAGATTATGTTAAGAAGTGATGTGTTTATAATCTATCAGATGTGAAAATAAAAAGTGCGGATATTTATTGAATTACCCTCATATATAAAGGGTGTTTCATAACATGTGGGACGCACTTTCAGGATGGATTCAGGACCCGAAAACAATGAAAATAGTTTATATAAACATATGGCCGAAATCGCTTTGTTTCCGAGTTACAGCCCGTTTTGTGTTCCAGCAATTCTTTCCGCAAACTGTTTACAAACACTGCTTGCCGACAATGTTTGTGAGTGTGTACGAGACTTATTTCATGTATGGCCTTGCCGATTGTAATGTTTCGTACACTCTATGACAGGTTTCAATATCGTTGAGTGTAGAGCCATCAGTCAGTCAGAGGTGCATCGCATGTTTCACTGTTCGCATTCGTAACTTCTTACCGTGAATAAGTGCAGTCTTGTAAAAAAAAACCTTAAAAGTTTTTGTGCTATTCAGTGATCGTGTGCATTTGAAGTGAGAATGGAGGCTTATTCAAACAGAGAAATGGCAGACGTGCATCTCGTGTATGGACTTGCCGAGTGTAATGCGGCTGCAGCAAGACGTCTGTAGGCGGAAAAGTTTCCGAATCGCCGTCTGCCAGATAAGAAGACCTTTCAGAGAATAAACGAGCGTCTTGGTGATACGGAATCATTCAACAAGCGAGTTTCAGATGGTGGTAGACCAATCAGCGCCAGAACTGTTGAATTGGAGGAGCAGGTCCCAAATCGCGTGGAGGAACATCCTGGTGTCAGCACCCGAAGGATAGCAGCAGCAGAGAGTGTAAGATACACAACTGTGTGGAGAATTTTACGGGAACAACAGCTTTACCCATATCACATTCAGAGAGTACAAGGTCTTACTGAAGCTGATTTCCCACCACGAGAGGCTTTTTATACTTGGTTCCTTGAACAGTGTGCTCGCGATCCTCTTTTTCTATCCTTCGTGTTGTTTTCTGATGAGGCTTCCGTCACAAGAAATGGCGTGATCAATTTTCACAACATTCATCACTGGGCCGAAGAGAATCTGCATGCCATCATCCAGTCAAGGGACCAACAACAATTTAGTATCAATGTATGGGCAGGACTTATTGCCGACAACTTAATCGGTCCTTCTGTTTTGCCTGGAAGATTAACAGGAGAATCCTATTCCAATTTTTTAAGGAATGATTTAAGCGATTTACTAGATGAAGTTCCTCTTGGTGTCTGACGTCGTATGTGGTTCATGTATGACGGCGCTCCGCCTCATTTTGATCGAGTAGCCAGAGGCTATTTGGATGACCATTTCCCTGATAAATGAATAGGCCGTGGAGGACCCATCGCGTGGCCTGCTCGCTCCCCGGACCTGAATCCATTCGATTTTTACCTGTGGGGTCATCTGAAATCCATCGTTTACGTGACACCCATTGACAACGTTGAAATGCTTCGCCAACGTATAGAACAAGGATGCCAGAAAATCCGAGCAATACCTGGAATGTTTGAACGCGTCAGGCAGTCTATGACGAGGCGTGTTCAGGCGTGTATTCAAGCGCAAGGCGGTCATTTTGAGCACCTCCTTTAAAGGTGCTGGAATGCATAACGAGCTGTAACTCGGAAACAACTATTTTCATTGGTTTCAGGTCCTGAATCCATCCTGAAAGTGCGTCCCACATGTTATGAAACACCCTTTGTGTGTGTGTTTGTATATATATATATATATATATATATATATATATATATATATATATATATATATATATACAGGGTTGTTTTTTTTTCCCTATATGCAGGTGGGGTAGCAACTCCCCCAAAGCTCTCTACTACCCCCCATCCCTGAAATTTTGCAAAATATAAAGGTTTTCAAACACACCAATTATAATGATATAACAATGATTTTTGATGAATGAATTGAGCAAGATTTTGTAAATAATACAAGACAAAAATAATTATGTAATATCCATCTCTAACACCTCATTCTCCGTTACTGAACCAGTCTCAGCTACTCTAGAAGTACCGTAGCTGTAATCAACATAGATGATGCAGATGGACCAGGCGTATTCTCACATGAGATAACCTCATCTTGGCTGATTTTGGACTTCTTATTAGAGTGTTCATCTTTATCATGTTTTTTAGAATATTCCATTTCTTTTTGCTTCTAAGCAAAGAATTTTCCGATATCCGCCGTATTGAATTTGACTATTAGTACTAACTACAAAAACTATAAACATCAATACTTTAAACTCTATGAATAAGCAGAACCCTATAAAAATATAAAAATAATTAATTATTTTTATATACAGTATTGAAAACTATAAAACACTAATAATTAATACTCCAAATAATATAATTTGGACTTTTCTGAGGGGCAAAGGATGGCAATTTTGGTTGCCTTGAGCTATCATTTTAAGGCAATTTCAAGTTTGGAACAGCATAAAAACGCTGAGCATTCCTATCATGGCTCGCTTCGCTCGCCCCTCGAGTAACTCGCACGTACTACTACTTTCACCTTTCCTCTTAGCACTCACTGATATTTTAAAAAGCCAGCCACATGTCATCACCAAAATTTTGCAACCTTCGACGAACCCCCCCCCCCTACGAAATATTTGAAAAAAAAACCTCTATATATATATATACACAAACTCAGAATGGTCCCCTGAGAAACTTGTATGTTAAACACAGACCGTGCATGGAACAAGGAACTCTTCTGGGAAAATTAAATCCACTGTAGTCCGAATAAGTAATGGTAAATGACAAATACCATAGTTTTTCTTTTTCATGATGCTAGCCCGACGTGGGCAACGGGTCTCTCGCAAAGAGGTCCCATAAATATAGCTTCCCTCACCAGCTATCTGCAAAGCAGATAGAAAGGTAGAAAGGTAGAATACCTTTCTTCTCTAAATCTGTTCTGAAGGAATTCAAAACAACAGGATCGAGTTGAAAAAGACCTTTGCTTATGTTGAAGTTACAGTATTTGTAAGTTGGATAATGGCAGACTCAAGAATATTTCTATTAACAATGTTGCTAGAGTGAAATAAAACTGAAGCATTATTCCAATCAATACAGTGGGATAACTCTGACAAATGGACAAAAAGGGCACTGGACAACTGTCCTGTTCTAACGGAATATTGATGCTGTTTTATACGTGTGTGCAAATCCTTTCCCGTCTGACCTATGTAAAAGGAATCACATTGTTTACAACCAATTTTATAGATAATGCCTGAATTATTGGTAGGGCTATTTTTTACTAAGATATTTTTCACAATATTGTTATATGAAAATACATTAATATCAAAAAGTTTAAGTACATTAGCAGAGTGCTAAAACCCGGGCAGATTTCCAGTATAAATTTGTATATATTTTTTTTTTTATCTATAACATTGGTTGGAAACAATTCATTTAATCTTGTGCTAAAAATCGATAGTTTTTCCTTATAAATTTGTGTGCCCCGCCCACAATCCTTTAATTTTGTTTCTCCGTTTATTGTATATATATATATATTTTTTTTTTTCTGTAACCTATATATAGGCTGTAACTCTTTATGTACTTCAGTGTTCCTGAGGATGTTATTAGACGAAAGCGCTTGAGCACCATTCTGTTTCCTTTCCTTCGTGGTTTTATTCATCATATATATATATATATATATATATATATATATATAAAGTAAATAAAAACCGAAAAATAAGAGGCATTACTTTCGTACCGACCCTTGTGTGTATATATATATATATATATATATATATATATATAGATTCATGGAAACTATAATAACATTTAATTGCATGTCAATGGCCCACCTGTCTCTCCATATCCCTGAGGATGTTCCTGGCGATCCACCTGGCGTGGGGCATCGTCCTCCTGACGCAGACTGTCATGTGAACCTTATCCAAGTAGGTCAGTATCGTCACGCTCAAGTTAAGAGGATCGCGTGGAGGAGATATATTGTAGATTCTCTTGACGGTGTACCTTCACCGAAACAAAAATTGTAAAGTTATTAGACGCCTATAAAGTGTATTAAATGGTATAAAAATGATCACTGATAAACTCCATTTTAATAGTTTTTATCAGATTTGTTAAGAGGCTTCTTCAGAGTAATGTGTGATGGGAATAACGTCGAATTCGACTTAATTCCACTGACTTCGACCTTATGCTATAACGTAAGGCCAATTCAGTCTAATTCCACTTCAACCTTCTTTTTTAACCTTAACTTAATCTGATATTATCTAACAGTACAGCCTAACCGGGCATTAAGCAGTAGTTAGATGAAAGTTCGACTTAATTCCAGTCGATCTAATTCAGTGTTTACACACACATAATATATATATATATTAGGGTGTCACTAGGTAATAGGGGGAAAATTAAACGATGGATATTTTCCTATGTCACCCCCTAAAATTGTTCCATTTGGTGTAACACATACGGAAGAGAAATTTGGTCCTGATTGGTCATCATTTAAAGGTCGCCCTCGTCACTGAAAACAAGACCCATTTGTTGACGTCAACAAGCTGTTCAGTGTTCACAGCTTGGGCCGAACCAGATAATAAAAAACAAGGCAATTTGGTGAAATAACGAAAGTAAGACACTTAAAAACGCAAAGAATACAAACAGTTTATTATATAATCAAAATAGAAGACATAATTTGGCGAATAATGGTACAAAATGGAGAAGCAACAAAAGCAAAACTTTGAGAAATAAAATACATATACAGTAGCAGAATAATTGGTGCTCATACGCTGATCAGTGATTAGTTCTTTCGCGTCCTCACTAATGCTGATTTGTTCGGAGCTGGGTGTTGCTTTCTGTGGTCAGTGACAACTTGAACGAGGAACTGGAGCTGTTCTTCTTTCACTGTCAACTTTCCGTTCAGCTCCTTCACCAGAGCCACGGCCCGTTCTGCTCTGTCGTTCACCACTGCAAGTTTGGAGACCACATCCCGAGCTTGCACGTATTCAGAGTTTGACGTCCATGAACTGGGATGGTGGAGCAGAAAGCAATCTGGCAACTGAAGTTTTGAGAAGAATCCTCGGGTGTTCTTTGTGATCAGTTGCTCCAGTCCTTTGCTGTCACTGAGGAACATAGTATCAAGAACCAAAGGTCGTTTTGGCGGCATGTGAGGGGCTTCTTGATCTAACGCTGCAACCATGCTGCACTTCACTTCCATCGATATCCTCTCATCAAAGAACGCCAGACCCACTGCCTCCTCCGAATGGTACCACAGGTGCGCAGACAGCTTCTTGGTGGTACCATCAGAGATCTTCTTGTGCGGGTATCGAAGGAGCGTCCTCATCAATTCCCAATCATTCAGCGGAGCTTCGATGGACAGATGAGCTGTTGCCCACGCTTTCATGTAAACTAGAACAGAAAAGAGGCAGATATCTCGAATTCCGCGTTCCTCAGTGTTCGTCAGTTTAAACTGTCTTCGGAAGAGCCAGATCTTGATGGCATAGAGCCCCTTAGCCATCCATCTCGCCCGGTGCATAGCACCAGGGGCGCGGAAGTTTAGTCCCTTGTATGGAACTCCTCCAAGAAAGATGACGGAAAGATCGAGGAATTCCTGATAGTCATCACGAACTTGAAGTGCTTGTGATTTGCAAACTCAATGAGCTCCGTTCTATGCTTAGAAATAGCTGCTTTGGTGAACGCATCTGTGTCCGCAGTTTGGAACTGTTGGTGGTCAATGCGGGTCCAATAATCATGGAAGCGCTTGAAAAGCAGAATTTCTGGACCGGTAGATACTGAATCTAGCGATGCTGCGAATGCCGCCTGTAGCACCAACTCCAGTACATGGTGTCTGCACGCGCAGTGTAACAGGTCACGTCCAACTTTTTCTTCCAGAAGAACACAAGTTCCTCCACGGTGGCCTGTGTTTGTCGCGGTTGTGTCGAAACACATAGATTTGACATGATCGGTCACTCCCCATTCATTCAGGCAATCTATGATGGCATTTGTTTGTGCCAGCGCGGTTCCTGACAGAAGTTTTGGCACCCCGAGGAGCTGCTCTGTCCCGGAGCCAGATACAAGAATAGGTAAGCGGTCAACATATTCTCATGACGACAGATCTTGCATGAGTTTTCCGTCCCAGTGAACAGTCAACGGACTATTGCCTTGGAACTCGCTCTTCAGTTGCCGAGCCTTAAGGGTACGGAATTTTTCACGCTGACGATGAATGGATCCACGATTGATGTTGTAGTCACTAGCATCATGCCCTAAGCTGGAAGCTGCCTCAAACAGCAGATATGTGGCCTTTCTTGACGAGAGTTGCGTGCGATCAAGCGCTGCCGCCAATTCCGATGTCATGATGTTCTTCGTTGCTCTTTGTTTAGACGCTAACGAACCACCACATGCTCCTTTTTCTTCGCTATCATCTGAGCTGGAGGATGAGGACTCCAAAACCGCTTCGTTGGATACTGCCTCCATTTCAGCTGCTGATCGCTTTCTTCGTTTCTCCTCTTCCTCCCGACGTCGAGTACAATCTTTGACTTGGCGCTGATGGGTCATGTCCAAACCTGCCATTGAACCTGGACGTCCTTTCTGGCGCTGCTGCTGAAGGAACTCCCAATCCTCTGGGTACTTGACCAATTTCTCACAATCAGCGTGGGCGATGTCAAAGAGACGATCGAGGCGTTCAATGAATTCTTTTTCTTTCGTCTTGTGTGAATCGCTCGTCCTTGAGGCGTGTTTTTTGAGTCCTTTCCACTCCTCGAAGACTTTATCCAGTTTGCTGACGCAGTGTGTCTCGAGTCTGGTTGGAATGTGAGCTTTCTCCCAGAAGGACATCACTGCTCGAAGTGACTTCCTCAACGCGTCACGTATTGTCATTTTCTTTTCATGGTGAAGGTAAAGAAAGTAACCGAATGCTTGCCTGTAGGAAGGAAGCTTGCATCCTTTCACCTCATCAACCGCTGCCCCTAATAGGTATATACACTTCCGGGTTTCCATCACCAGAAATCACGTAGCTGAAATGAGAAACGGTGAATCGTTAAGTATTGTTCACTTTATTTCTCAGATATTCAGACACACACAGATACAAACACACACATATATAGAGATATATAGATATCTAATGAACGATTATGGAGACGCCGCGCAAGCATTAAACTTTGGAAGGCGGGGGCGACCTTTTATAGTTATTCAAATAAAAAGATTTTTCAGTCACCATGTTTTTTTTACCAATGGAATAGATTCGCGGGGTGTCAGCATGAAAATTTCAAACTTTGCATTTAAGTGACACCCTAATATATATATATATATATATATTATATATATATATATATATATAATATATATATATATATATATATATATATAAGGTCAGTAATAGTTATGTAATGTATTATATATAAAAATTATTCAAATTTACACATGAGAAAAGTTCCACAAGTGGATTGGAGATGTCTGCTCAGTTCTCTCAAGTTTTCAAAATTATGAAAACTTGTGTGAGGGAATTCTCCTGTATCATGAATGTACAAAAAGATGGTCTGGATATATATATATATATATTATATATATATATATATATATATATATAATATATATATATATATATATATTAATATATATATATATATATATATTACAGGGTGGGCCGTAAGTTTCCATACATAGGAAAAATAAACATTTTGTTATGGACAACCATTTTTATTTATATAATATGCTCTACATGGTTGCCATTGTTTTGAAAACACATTTCAATACGTGTTCCCCACTGTTGATGAACACGCATTAGCACAGTTGACGTTATGCTTGTAATGGCGTTGGTGATACGTTCCTTTAGATGATTTATGTCTCGTATCTTTTCCTGATACACCATGGCCTTCAAGTGCCCCCAAAGATAGAAATCAAGGGGGGTGAGATCTGGGGATCTGGGAGGCCACTCCACAGGACCACGCCGACCAATCCAAGCATCCGGAAACTGCTGCTGATCCAAATACCGACGCACGTGAAGACCATAATGAGGTGGAGCTCCATCTTGCTGGAAGTAAACTGGGAAGTTACCTTCCTCGTTTAGCAGGGATGGGAAAATCTCTTCTTGCAACATGTTAAGATACCTTTCGGCATTAAGATTTCCACTGACAAAAATTGGTCCAATAATTCTGTCACCCCATATCCCGGCCCACACCATCACTTTACCGGCACCTTGCATCTTCGTCGGACTCAGCCAGTTAGGGTTAGCATTACTCCAATAACGTATGTTTTGCCGATTAACCTCTCCATTGACGTAAAAATTTGCTTCATCAGTAAACAAGATCTTACGTCAAACGCATATTCTTAGGGTATCTGAAACATAAAAACAAACGTTTAATTTTTCCTATGTATGGAAACTTACGGCCCACCCTGTATATACAAGTTTCTTTCCCAAAATGTTTATTATTAAATGATGATTTTAAGCATCGTTTAGGCTATTATCTTCATATTCCGACTGAAATATATATATAGTAAGCAACTTTGTTGACTTCGTTCAAATAATTGAAAGGCAAAAGAGAAAGTCTGCTACATGCCATGCAGCAGACTTTTCTGTTTTGCCTTTCAATTTGTATTCGGTGTTGATTCAAGGTGTGAAAATTATGTCATAACGGAAAATATTGTTCTTTTCACTTACGAAAAAAAGATCCCCAAAATCAGTTTATTTGTCGCGACTCACGTTTCGAAACGTTTCTGAAGATTGGAATTTAAAACAGACCTAGTTCGTGTCTTCATTTAACGTTAAAAGATGGCATTCACTTTTTTCTCAGTTAAAGTACAACTTAGGAATTTATGTCGTCTCTTACCCTCCAAGCAAAAGTGCTGACGAAGGTCCTGGAAGGGAAGAATACTGGAGGGAGCCCTTGGAGTGCAGCCGATGAAGGAGGGTGGTACACCAGGGCCTCGGCAGACACTTGTACGCCCACCACACGAAGCAGTAGGAGACAACAGCGTCTGCGGAAGCCTGAAAATGAAAAAAAAAAGTGGTCAGTATGTATAATACTATATTTATGAAAAGGTATTCGGTACGACAGCGAAATGTGAGTTTTGAGCTTTCTTATTTGATTATATTACTTTTGTTTTCATAAATGAGGTGGAGGCCACGCCCAGTGACGAGTTATCGTGTCATTTAACTGACGATGTAAATGTGACATGCACGAAGCCACTAAACACGAAGATTAAAATTTGAGGAATACGGCTTCCAAAATCAATTAGGATCACTAAGAAACACTTCAGAGTATGTGTGTATATATATACTGAAGTGTTTCTCGATCGTGATCCTAATTGATTTTGGAAGCCGTATTTCTCAAATTAGAATTGACAGAAGCGGAGCAAACACCGATTTAACTCTTCTCATCTCATCGCAAACAAAAGTAAAATAAATAATTAAATGATTTCGGTGTGAAGTCCGAACCACTTTAAAACCGTCCCAAGATGCACAGTCGTATTCTACCCGTCGTAGCGATAGAACGAGAGCTACGACCCCCTCGTCATGGCAGATATCTAAGATACCTGTCACTTGAGTTCGTTGAAACGCAACTTCTGACCCCTGTAACGGACTTGCGGTTGGCATCTGTCAATGGTATTTTAAAGCGGACCATCAGAAGAAGGTTTAACGAAGGAGATTTCAAATGATGGAAAACCAGGAAGAAAAGTCTCGGTGTTCTGTGGTCAACGAAAAGAGGATTACAGAGTTACCAGTTACAGTTTAACAAATACCCTAAGATCCACTCCAGGTTAACCCAAGAGTACTGAGAAAATAAAGAAAAAATAGAAAAAGCAAATGGAAATAAAGGATACTGGAAATTTATATCATCCTTACACTTATAAACGTGGAGAGAGAGAGAGAGAGAGAGGAGAGAGAGAGAGAGAGAGAGAGAGAGAGAGAGAGAGAGAGAGAGAGAGAGAGAGAGCAGTTGGCACGGAACCACAGAAACTAAATCTTCGACGACTGCGCGAAGGTGCTTTTATTGGGTGAAAGCAACTCTGAATTGAGTGAATTGGTCCTCAAAGAAAACACGAAAAAAAAAGTGACTGCCAAAAGATTAGCCAAAAGATTATAAAGATTTTACTGATGAAGACTGGTGAAGAACCTTTTTTAGGGACGAGTTCAAAATGATTTGTTTTAGCACTAAAGCAGTATCAGGACCAGATTTTATGGAAGAATGGCCCCTGCTCAGGGTGTGAAAGTCACCAAACTTTTCTGATGGCCCACTAGGGTATATCATACTCTGGGTTCAGGGTTGAAATTTTGGAAAAACAAAGTGGCTAATATGTATTCCTATGTAAAAATTAATTCTAAGATGGTTTTATTAGTTTCAACTTTTCCGAAAAATCTCATTTTCATGGTCAAAATCACGATTTTCTGATTTGAAGGCTGCCTAACGCAGCCTCAGGGCACCCAAACCAAAGCGCGCAGCTGTTCTGCATATGATTTAGCCTAAAAGCTGCTTTTCTGACCTCATCCTTGCTTTCTTGCGTGTTTCAACACCTCTGGGTGCTGAAAAAATGTTTGGATTTCACGTAAAACTTAAGAATTTTAAGTTTTTCTTCAAAGAATAGGCGCGGCTCACCAGCTCTACTCAGATCAAGTAGCGGGAGACTTGCCACCTCCACGTGTAGGTTTACACGCCTGTTCTTCCTGGATCCCTGAAAAGCGTGGCCTCATAAGATCTTGTATTATGATCTTATGAGGACTTTCAGCTCTTATGAGCATTAACGATGGCTTCAGCCTCTTCATCAGCCATTCGAACCTGAAAAGCTTTTAAGTATGTCCTGCTTCGATCTGAACACTGGGAGCATTTCTCGATGGTCTATCCTGGCTCTCACCCACCCATCTCTCCTCTCGTGACCGTACACAGCTTGGGAAGCAGTTGAGACTTCCTGTACAACTCTCTCGCAGGACTGAGTATGAACAGAGAAAGCGTCCACTTTGAGTGGAGTTTTCCTGAGAGCCTCGAGCTCAGTCAAGGTCATCTTGCAGGTGAAAATAGGCTCGTAAATATTCTCTGATTCCCAGTTGATGAGATCCTCAGGTGAAGTGGCTTGCAGATTGACTTTGGGATTTTTATGGGGCCTCACTGTCGTATCACCAAAGTCTCTTCCTTCTCTGATCTTCTCTATCTGGCTCACAGCAAAAGCTCTCTGATGCTCATCCTCACTGCACTGGCTTCATTCCTGTGCAGTGCACAGGAATGAAGCCAGGATGTTCTCAGGATGTGCGTGGTAAGCTCCTCTTATCACTGCAACAGAGATGATGTTCCTGACCTCGGTAGTCTGGTTCCTCAGCAGTCTCAGGCTTGAAAAAATGTGTGCAGGACCAAATTTGAGGTGGTGCTTCGCTTTGATGTCGTAGTACATTTTGAAGTAGAAGTTAAGGCAGAACTTCACGAGGACCTCGAGCCTCCTCAACACCTCCCCCTTCAGTCCGTGCTCCCTCATCCACAACAGCAAGATGGCCTGTGCAGTACTGAGCCACCTGGATTGGTTCAGAGGTCCGCACTTGAGACCAGCCAACTGTGGACTGAGACTTCCAGACTTGATGGCTTTGATCAGAAGATAGCAGTTGTGCTGGTCTGTGGAGAGAGATTTGACTATCTCTACTGGCAGCTCTATGATATCTTCAGTTACTTCCACTGGTTTGAAGTTGAAGTTGACCTTAAGTTCATTCACTTTCTCAAGAAGTTTTCCAATAGGCCCACTGAAGCCTGACCGGGGAGTTACAGGGCCGTCCAGCTTCATGATTAAGTGCCTCAGGGTGAGCTCGTTAACATGGAGCTGACAGATCATCCAGTGGCACTTGCGACCCAGCATCTTCTCCAATAGGGCTATGGCGCCTCCAGACCATCCCGTGTTGGTGTTGATAGAGTCTCCTCCAATCATTATAAGGCTCTCGTCAGCTCCGTGATCCAGAAGCCACTCATGCAGGCCATGAGCGATCTTGTGAGCAGGCTTTTCTCCTTCCTCAGGTTCCTCAGGAGTGAAATGGAAGAGGTACTTTCCTTGAGACTCCCACGTGATAGTGTAATGCTCCTCGATCACTTTGCCAGGATGAAATCTCCCTGTCACTTCGTCATATTTCAACACCTTTGTGTTCCTATCCTGCTTGCCATCAAAGAATATCCCAGAGATCTCCTCCTCTGACCTCTGCGTGAGAGCTTCAACTGATGAGGCCATTACTTCCTCCTTGGCCCTCCAGACTTTCATGCCATCTATGGCCAAGTAAGCCTTGTCTTTGGAAAGATGACCGGCCTTGATGAGGTCGTTCAGGAAGCCAGTGGCAACTGCAGCTGCCGGAACATTTGCCACCCTGTACCTCAAAGCTGCTGAAGCTGTCCCTTGGATCTTCATGTAGTTTCGTGTAGCAGAAGTTGGAGTTTCGGCAGGTACTTCAGCGGGAAAGCCCATAGGAGCTTCAGTAGCCTCAGCATTGCCAGAGGCTTCTTTTGCAGCTTCTTCCAAGTTTGGCTCTTCGTCCTCCTCAAAGTCTTTCATGAGAAGCTCCTCATTATAGCCTCCTCTTTCTTCTTCCTCTTCAGAGCAGAAGCTTCTTCAGCCTCCTTCCTCTTTGCTGCTTTGATCTGTCTCCTGCTGTCTTCGAAGTCTACAGAAGACATCTGGATTCCTGAAGCTTCGGAAGTCTTCACTCTCTGGTAGTACAGCCACTAAAGGTCCAGTTTAGGAATCTTCACCTCCAAAGGACAGTTACAGTTCACATGGGCCTTGAGGGCGCATCCTGAGCATCCACTCCCCTCTGAGCCGCACAAGAAGATCTGATGCTTGCAAACGCAGACTTCACAGAGTTTATCCAGATCAGCCATCCTCTTCTCCTGGGTAGCAGACTTAACTCTCCCGTTCACAACGTCTGTCATCTTCCATTTCAACAAGATCTTATATGAGAGCGATTTTTCCGTGATTGTCACAGGCTGGGAGAACTTTACATTCGACTTCCTCCACTGAGTCATCACGAGTGAAGCCAGCTCGTCAGTCATCTCTCGGATAGGGTATTTAGACCTTTGGATGTCATGAATGAAGAACTTTTCCTCCTGCAGACGAATCCCTCTCTGAAGAACGGCTCTCCAAGTCGGCACCTCGCTGGGAATGAACTCCTTCCCCGGGCCCACAACATCCGAGAGCTTTGAACCTGACATTTTCCTGGTTTTGGGGGCAGATTCGGCCATCACGTCTAGTCGGTGCTTATTCTCGCTCTTGTCCAATCTGTAACAAATTCATATCAGTATGTTTAGTGTTCTTTCGCCATAAATATAGACAAGGAATATAATTTTTGGTTATAATCAGGGTTGCCAACCGCCATTTTTAATTACCAAATTAACCTAAATTTGGTAATGAATATTTATTTTGATAATAGAAAACTGAATTTGGCATTGCAAATTTAATTTAAAATTCGTAATAATGGTGTAACATAAGCTTAACCCTTTGTCATTCAGTACCATTTAATTTTAGCGTAGGTTCATTTTTTTACTTGAAATATGCATAGGAGGTATATATAAGCATTTTTAGCAATCTCTTTTTTTTGTAAGAACATTTCTAAATGAAATAATTTGTGTCCATTAGTCAACAAAGGTCTAATAAGGTAATTAGTGGGTGGTGGTTAGTACTCTCTCTCTCTCTCTCTCTCTCTCTCTCTCTCTCTCTCTCTCTCTCTCTCTCTCTCTTTAAATGATAACCCAACTCGCAACAATGGTTGGAAGTTGGATTTGAAACGGTTTAGGACTAGTGTGTGTGGGAATTACTTTACGTATAAGATCTGTGACACTGGAACAGGTTACCTTCAGAAGTTGTGAACAGTTCCTCTGTGGATCATTTCAAGAAAAGGTTAGACCAAATCTTGCACACTATTTGAGGGTGTAGAAAATTTTCCCTGGCACCCGTTGCCATTGGTACCTCCTCGGTATAGGCCGCAAGGCCTTTTGAGGTACTACTTTTCCTTGTAACTCTCTCTCGCTCTCTCTCTCTCTCTCTCTCTCTCTCTCTCTCTCTCTCTCTCTCTCTATATATATATATATAATATATATATATATATATATATATAACTACATAAAACAATCGTAATGAAAAATTCATTTCATGTATCCAATTGGACACACGTGTTATCATAGACAGAAATTTACCCTATGAAAACTTAAACAAAGTAAACAGGGAGCTTCCTTAATACTTCTAGAATGAAATTATAGTCAAAACAAATATAATAATGGTGATTAAACTTAGGAAAATTACAAAACACACTTACTGAAAAAAAATGGCGTCCACTCACTTCTACTTCACAATTATAACTTGCGTAATTGCTCAGAGCCATCTATTGAGAGAATGTTGAACTTCGCCTTCTGCGACCAAATGGTTACAAAGATTCAAATGGAGTAGATTTTTTTTCTTATGTATGTATATATTAAACCTGTGTAATGGTTAAGCAAAGTTAACGTGTCTAAATGGCAACAAATTACGACAAAGGGTTAAAAATATGAGGTTGTGTTCAACTGAATATTCAGTATTTCAACATAGAACAGAAAACCGCAATTTTGAACATGATAACGCGATTTTTGGGAAAAGTTGCAGAAAAGAAACCCCTCTTAGAATTAAATTTTACATAAAAATATGTATTAGCCAGAGTGAAATTCGGACTCGGAAAAGTATGATATGCCCTAATGGCCCACAGGACCAGTGAGCTTGAAAATCTACTGGCCCGTAAAGAAAACTACTGGCCCGCTCTACTCACAATGTAAATACAAAAAATGAATGTGATGGGGCAATAAAATTTTAAACTTTAAGAGCTAAGAATCTCAGTGATGACTGATTAGTAAGATGTTTGATAAAGAAGAATTCATGGATTTTATTCAATTAAATTTTATACAAATAAATTGAACTTTCAAGTCTACACTTACGAGTCCTCACAGTCACACACTTCCTCTTGTGTACGAGCGACATCAGAGTTACGAGACAAAACACAATCTGATTCAGAATCAGAAGCTTTCGTCTCAGTCATTTGTGTTTCCTTTTGATGCTTCCCTTACATAAATTGTGGACGCCTTCCTTGGTGAGTGTTCCACAAATTAAGGTTAATCGGCCTGGAGCCAATCATTACACAGTTTACGTAGAGCGGAGTAAATCACGTTTATATTATTATGGTATTGGTAAAAGATTCGTCTGCTATGCCCCATTTTATTTAGACCTACCCTTCATAAAGGCTACATTATATATTGTTGATCTTATGAATAAATAAATAATGTTTCACGTGTATTGTGCTTATCTGTGGCTTGTACTAGGCTTGCCAGCATAGCAGCAGGGTTAAAACATCGTTGGCCACTCGGACCAGCTGTCTTATGAAAATTACTGATCCGATGTGAAAACAACTGGCCTCGGGCCAACGGGCCAGCGGGAATTTCGCACGCTGCCCCTGCTGCGTATAAAATCTTCTGTGACACACGCTGGAGGCTCCATATTGGCACTGCATTCATTAGGGTATGGCATTCGAGAGATGGTAAAAATCATCGATACCGAGAAAAAAGAACAGTACCGTTCGGTACCTTAATTCCGAACAGAATATGCTAACCATTATGGAATGGCCTTCATAGTCACCTGATTTGAAACTAATTGAGAATTTATGGACATTGTTCAAATCCGAAAAACGTACACTCCTAACAACCTCACTGCATGGTTTATGTGGAGAGATACAACAACGTTTTGGAACAATATCACGCAAGATATTAACAATTAACTAATTGAATCAGTGCCACGAGGAATGGCTGCCATAATTATAATCCAGTTTTTTTTTAATAAGTGTTTTTTTTATTAATTACGATTTAATAAAGTTACACCATTTTTCTATTATTTTCTTTTTCAAATGTTACGAAAAATCAGTAGGCAATTTGTAATTTTTGGCACTATATACAGACTACTGGTCAAATATTTGAGGCTACCTCAGAATTTAATAAAAATTATTAGTTTGATAAAAAATATGGTATATGGTGTAAAGAAAAGCATTTGAAGGAAATGTATTGTATTTTTATATAAAAATAATAGGTTGCACATCAAATTTATACAATCAATTTCTTTTTCATTCCAATCCTTTGTAGAAAACCCAATTGTGGGTCTGAATTTTTTTTATTTCGGACGTTTCCATAAGTTTTCGATGGCATTAATTTATATGAAAGCTTTATGGAGGTCAATCCAAAAGTTTTAGGTCCTCAGCATCCTCTTTTGTAGGCAGATAGTTCTCGTTCATTATAAAGAGCGTGTTTTGGGTCATTACTGTTACGCATAAATCCAAAGTTTTGTCTAAAAGCGATGTCACTGGGCAGAGCGTATCTCAACAAGATGTTACAAGACTGTTCTTTGTTTATATTATTCCATTAACAAAGAAACATCCCGGGATCATTATAAATCCACCTCCATGTTTAACGGTGTTAGGGACACACCCTTCGAACTTCTCGTGGCCACGTCTCTTTACAAATATTATTTTTAAAATGTTTCAAACATTTTATATATTAATTAATTAATAATTAGGAGCAATCCAAGAATAAGCATCCCAAATCAATTTAGGGTGCTTTTTCTTGGATTGGGGACTTTGGAGTGCTTATTCTTGGATTGCTCCAATAATTAATTAACAATAATTATGTGTGAATGTAAAACGCCTGAATCCTGCTTTTTGGTGAAGCTCTCGTTTCGTTTCTTTTTTTGGAATAAAGTTAAGGTTGTAACATTTACGGATGTAATATAGTCATTTAGGCCGCCTGGTAGCTCATTGGTTACGGTGGCGGACTGTAAGCGGTGAGGCTGTGGATCACTCCTTTCTGCTGGCTCCTGAGGGTTGGGTTCAGATAGCCGCTTACTTCGTTAGTATTCGGGCTAAAAGTGACTCTCGGGGCACACTCACCCGTCGTTGTCTTTCCCATCGTACTCGTATCATACTCCTCAATTTAAAGGAAATGATTTAGGTAAATATCTTCGTTGAAGTAAATAATTGATACTCCACATAAATATAAAGTTCTAATTAAACAAAGTTAATTTATATATACGCCTGATCCGTGTATAGTTTCGTTTTAAAATGACACTTCATTTTCCTGAAAGTGAAATCCTCTTAAAACATCTTTCGACTCTTCAATACAACGTCGACCATTTTCAGGTCATTCACACCGTCAAAATATGAGCGAATCCCTTCAAAATAAACAGGTTGTAGCCCATTCACGTCCACTTTATCGCAAGCGATTCGGAGTGTTGGTGATGCACGCTATACGCTAATAAACTACACGTAATTTTAATCATTTCATATACCCCCCCCCCCCCCCATTTTCCTTTCCCCTCATGCACGCGTCTTTTCTTATATATGTCTCTTTTCCCCTTATTTTGCATTTTAGCTCTCTCTCTCTCTCTCTCTCTCTCTCTCTCTCTCTCTCTCTCTCTCACATGTTTGGTTACCCTGCAAAATCGTGACTATTTTACATGCATTTTCACATATTCACTTCTGTATCACGACATTTATCCAATCTAAAAACCAAATAAAGCTAATCAAACCGAACCAAACCTTACCTAACCTAGCCTAACTTTAATTATATCCGCTTTTTTCATGATAAAAGATAGTATTTATGAAGATAAACCACCGCGACGCTGCTACTGTGATACGCACGTTCGTGTCGCAATAGTCCATGTGTGTATCTTAAAGATTGTCGCGATTCCGTACGGAAGACAGACACACACACACATACACACACACACACACACGTACTATCTTCGGATGCGAGTGGGAGGGGTTTCACTCTCTCCCCTCAGGTTCTCTTTCTCTCTTTTCCACTCTCCCCATTTCTCACCTTCATCTCCTCCAGTGCCTCTCTGACCCTCCAAATCCTGGGGATGGCGCTCTCAATCTCGACGGGAAGGCTCAGTGCCACGACGGATGCTTTGGTGCCGAGCTCTGGCACTGTGAATGGGAGAGAGCTACTCCGCAGGTCCACAGCAAGATTTACCTAATGAACAGGAGATGAGAGCAAATAAATGTCAATAGGTTTATTATATATATATATATATATATATATATATATATATATATTTTTTTTTTTTTTATTTATTTATTTATTTATTTATTAGTGGTGGACCGGATGTCAGTTTTTCAACATCTGTGGATGCGGATGCGGATCTTTAATTTCAACATCCGCGGATGCGGATATTTAGTTAATCTATCAATATAATATAGAATTATGAATATATGACATAATTGTTCAAATTTCGTGATATTACTATTATGGCAGGCAATGCATAAGAATTAAAATTAATATTAATGTTTTCATTATGATAAAAATAATAACTTTCTCAAGAGTTTCAGCCACAGAAAATTCAATGAAACAAGTTTCATTCAATTTTCTGTGTTACCACCTATTTATATTTTGAAGTTTATATATTTGTTTGTTCATTAATAATTAATACTTTACGTGAAATGTGCATGACTGGGCCTTATAAGCTACTTTATAAGCTAATTTAATTGCAAATTGGATAATTTCTTGGAGGTAATATCCGCATAACATCCGCAGTCAGAAGTGCGGATGCGGATATCCGGTCCACCACTAATATATATATATATATATATCATTAAACTAATATTTTAAATATCCAAATCCTGATCAATATAATCGTTGATATACTTAACTAAATGAATCCTGGAAATTTATTTATAATAATAAAATAATTATTAAATAACTGTAATATAATTTACAATTAGTTATAATTATTTACCATGCACTGTTTTCATAATAAAATTAATTGATATATTTCCAAGTTAAACGAATATCACCTCAAATGTTTTCACATCGATTCAAAATCCGCATTCTTACTGCATTCTCTTTTTATCCATTTCTTTTCGTAAAATTTTGGTAGACAAATTTAAATTTACTAAAATATTATCATAAAAGACTCTTTATCAGTGTGGAAATTTTGCAATCGGAAGTCAAGTTTTGTTCAGAGTTTTCCACCAATACTGGTCAAACCTCTCTTCGAAAAAGTGTATTGTATATTTATTCGAAAGTTGTCGCTGTTGTTGTTTGGTGGGGTTGTTTAACCTCCTTCGCAATATCTAAGGTCATATATACAGGGTGGGGCACGGGAACCAAGTGTTTTTGGAATAATCAGGAAAATGATATTTATTTTTGTAAAGAAAATATATTGGTAGAACAACATTCGTAAGAACATAGCATTTCATGTCATAATAATCATGTACCGAAAATTATATCTGGCATATGATGTCCTTGGCCGTCGACGCATTGTTGAAGGCGTTTACGAAAATTGGCCTCCACTCTTCCCAGCAGGTCTCTGTTGATTTGGATGATTTGTTGACGGATCGCTTCCTTCAATGCATCTAATGTACGGGGCTTGTCCTCGTAGACACGTGACTTGAGGTACCCCCATAGAAAGAAGTCACATGTGGACAAGTCAGGGGACCGAGGGGGCCATGCAATGTCACCAAATCTCGAAATGAGATGGTTGGGAAACAGGGGGCGAAGAACAGCCATTGACGCTCTGGCGGTGTGTGGCGTGGCCCCATCTTGCTGAAACCACAAATGTCGACGAGCAATACGCCTTCTTCGTAACTCAGGGATGAAAAAGGTGTTCACCATCTCAATGTAACGCCCAGATGTTATGGTAACGGTAACCCCATTTTGTTCGAAGAAATAGGGACCGATGACGCCAAACTTTCCCACCGCGCACCAAACTGTAACCTTAGGGCTATGCAGCGGTTTTTCATGGAGTTGTCGCGGATTTTCAGCAGCCCAATACCGACAGTTTTGATTGTTGACGGCCCCATTAAGGTGGAAATGGGCTTCATCACTCATTACCACCATCATGTTTTCATTCTGCTCATAAAGTGCAAGCATTTCCTGTGCAAAATTCAGTCGTTGGGGGCAATCGTTTACATTCAATTCCTGCACCATCGCTAACTTGTATGGGTGAAAATGTAATTCTTCATGCAAAATCCGTCTAACAGTACGATTGCTGATTCCGAGTGCAGCTGAATGTCTCCGAGCAGAGCGGCCTGGGCTTTGCAACATCGCTTGTCTGACCCTTTCAACGTTCTCTGGAGTACGCACAGTGCGTTGCGGCCCCTTCGGTTTTGTTTTCATTATTGAGCCTCCTGTTCGAAGATTGTTAACCCAACGTAAGATTGTGTCACGAGCGGGAACAGAGTCATTTCGATGAATGTTGAATCTGCGGCGAAACGCACGCTGAACTGCTGTCACTGACTCGCCACTCCTAACAAAATGATCATACGCGAACATGCGGTGTTCTAACGTCCACTGCTCCATGATGGCACCTGAAAGATAAAGGTGAGTGTTAGTTAAAGTTAAATGCTATGAACCCAGGAATGGAATGCTACCTACCGCACGCCCCTCCCATTCCTAATGGCCGATTACTAGCTATTCAAAAAACACTTGATTCCCGTGCCCCACCCTGTATAATATATATGGCCGAGAGGACCTACATCTTTACTCGCGATCCGAAAACCACGGGTCGCTAAATAATCTGTAGAGACGGAGGACGGTCCCCCATCCAATTACAACACAGATCAAATGTTGCTTAACTTCGATGATCAACGGGAAGCGGTGTTACGACATTGGCTCCGACGTAGCCTTCGAAAGTTATCGCCTGCTGAGAAATATTTGGTATTTAATTTGAAATAATTTGGATACTTTGAAAATGTTTTTCCGGGTGCGTGTCTTTACTGACTTCACTTAACTGTTACTTGATACCAGTTCCGCAGCCAGGACTCTCCAAAGGGGGGGAATTGTAGAAAGACGGACCTTTTGGTGCAACGACCTAGTCACTGCAGAGGGAGTTTATAGTTTGTGAACTTTAAAAAAAAAAAAAAAATCACGTCATAAGTTATAACTATGTTCATAAAAGTGAACCTTTCTTGTCAAGGGCGACCCCCATCTGGCTACGGGCCTGGATACATTTTTATCACTGTGAAGTTACTTTTTAATCTAATGAATTTGTGAAATTCATTAAGTTTTGGTATTTCTTCGTAAACTGAGTCGCTATCTTATCTCTTCGCTAGAAATGCAGTTATTAATTTTAATTATTAATTTATTAAAATTAATATGATTATATTAATTAAAGTGAAGGATACTGCAAAAATTCTACTCTCATCTGAATGATGTAAAATATAAACTAAGTTTATAATTAACTTAAAAAAAATTGTATTTTTTTTAGTATCATTCATTATTAAATATCAACATTCTTACTTCGGCTGTTATTAATTTTACACGCAACAGTAACCGTATAGCTTTGAGATACACACTCGTGTAGGTGACGTCTAAATAATTTTAAACTAATGGAAATTATTTTGAAATTCTTCTGAAATAAAACAAACCAAAACAATGGCTGCTTTACTCCAAAGATTTTGATAGAGATGAAAGCGCTGCCAAACGTACGACAATTTTTTTTTTAATTTTCTGCCAGACTTCAGTTCATTTTATTTTACATTAAAAGGAAAATTAAACGGGATTATAAAACCTTGTTTATAGATTACAGGTACATTTAATTCATTAACGTGAAGGGTGAATAAAATTCTAATGCAGCGTTAAATGAAGCCGAGATTTTTAATTACTGATTTCATAAAAAAGATTAATGGGATCTTTATAGCACCCCCCCCCCCCCCCCCCCCCCATTTTCTTTTCAGTTCGTAACAGTTTTGACACGGGTTAAGTTGCGATATTTTCGTTAAAACTAACGAAAATATCACGACTTAACCAATCGTCAGGGGCGTACAGTTGACCTAACCGGGCATTCAAGTAACCTAACCGGGCATTCAGTTAATCTCAAAATTATCCTGCCCTACAACTTTAGAATGAGACGTGAATGTAAAAATTAACCAACTAGTTAGATTAATTGAATGCCCGGTTAGGTCAACTGTACGCCCTTGACGGTTGGTTAAGTCGTGATATTTTCGTTAGTTTTAACGAAAATATCACGACTTAACTTGCGTCAAAATAGTTACTAATTGAAAAGAAGAAATTGGGGGTACTATAAAGGAAAAGATCCCATTAATGTTATCTTTTTATAAAATAAAGGACGTTTTCCAGTTTATGTACCGTTTTCTACAGTACATTACATACAGCATAGTAAACAGAATGTTGGCTTTTATGCAACTTTCTAGTGTTTCTTTGCTTCTGTTAGGCACAGCATAGAGTAAAACAGAAGGTTACGTTAGGTTAGGTTAGGTTATCAAGAACTTACCTCTCTTAAAAACGGTACACAAACTGGAAAAGGTCCAAAATAAATAAATTTATGTGATAAACTAAATGCCATTAATTTTGCCTAAAAAGCCTCCACGCTTCCAACGGCCAATTTGGATTAGAGTACTGTAAATACATTAATGTCATATCAAATATAGGATCACCTGAAGATCACGCCCCCCAGTCTTCTTTAGTTAGCCTTATAAGGCTAACTAACGAAAATATCACGACCTAACCTAACCAGTTGTTAGGTCAACTGTACGCCCTTGACGATTGGTTAGGTTAGGTCGTGATATTTTCGTTAGTTGGCCTTATAAAGCTAATTAAAGAAGGCTGGGGTCCCTGATCTTCAGGTGATCCCAAATATATATAAAAATTGTAAACATTCTTTTTATATAGATATATATATATTTTAGTTACTGAGATTTCTTATATATTTCTTTTAAGAGTATGCTATGCATGACTTTAAAATATTCCCCCTCTTATATATTAGCCGAAATCTTTTCTATAGATTTTATTTCCTAAATAACTTTTAGAAATCCTAAGAATGATGGGTGAAAAAACGGTATAAAATGAACGTTAAAAATGTTATAAAGATCAATAGCAAAGATCAATTGTGCGTTAAAATAACACCATAAAAGCCACGTAAAGATGAAGCGAAAAATCGGACAAAGGAGGTGAAAGGAGCAAAAGAGCCGAAGAGACTAAACGACGAAGAGTAGCTGAGAGACCTTTTCACTGGGACCCATTTTAACCTAAATCTTTCTGAGAAAAAAAAAGTTTATCGTAAAATCTTTTCTCGGCCAATTCTAAAGCGGAGGCTCCGCTTTAATGCTTCTAAACCCAGCAGGAAAGACCCAGTACAAATCTGGACATCAAACGAGGAAGAAGAGACCGAGTGAGTTCAAACCCAAACCGGCATAGAATAACGTATACATTCTAAAGCAAAAGTAGTTTGTACGTTAATATACGAAGGTGGGATCCAAATCATAGGTTGGTGCATCACGTGAATACGGACAACGAACGCCCGCCCATCCATCAACTAAACAGACCTAACGTCGCTGAACCTCCTCCTCGTTCATCTACCGGAAAGCGGCGATGCACTCGACCACCAAATAGCCCCATAAAATGAGAAAATCGGCGGAATAAATCACGTAGTTGGAAACGAAAAAAATTGTTCATTTACACACCCAAAATATAGTAAATATTAACTTTCCGTTACAATCTATCGCTCATCTCCAATACCCGTCTATTATTATTAGAGTCTGACCGTTACTTAATAGTTTTCCCCCCGTCTCTTTACTCTCGTCACAAATAGGATCAAAAAAATTGGTTTTCTTCGGTAGATAACAAAAAAAAAGTAGCTAATAAATATAGATAAATGACCCGCTCGACATTTATTTGTTTTATCTACCTTTAATTATCGATATTTTTACGAGAAAATGTAAATACTTTGTTTATTGATTTATTTATTTATGTTTTTAAACAAAAAATCCGTTTCTTTTTTTAAATAAAATCTCGTATCAGGAAATTTTATTCGGAGACAAAAGTAAAAACTAACATTTCCCTTTGATGTTGTCAAAAACGTTCCGAGAATATTTTTCCTTTGAAAAGACAACTTATATATTAATATATATATTATATATATATATATATATATATATATATACACACACACACACACACAGTACGTGCAAAAGTATGAGTCCACTGTCAATCTGATAACTATTAGATAATCTGTCGTATGAAAATTGGTTTTGATACTAAAATACACATTAACTAGAACCTCTGGTTCATATTAACGTATAACTAAGTTATTACTTAAGTGTATAAAGTTGTATTAGCTGGATGACCCTCTAGTCTGCATAAATTGGACTCGAGGATTGATTTATTATATTACTTATAACGCGTGTGTTTAAAGATCTAGCTAACTGTTGATGATGGATCTGCAGTAAATACTCCTAAGCTATTGTTATATCAGTATTTACGATTAAAAGTATTGACATATTCACTTAAATTCTGAAAAACAAATTTATCCAAAACGTTTCTCATTATAAACCTAATTCATGCTGTTTTTTTTCTTTCACAGGATTAAGAAATGACGAAAAGTACAATTTTTGATGAGATTAGATATAAAATAATACATTTGCATGGTGAGGGACTGAGTCAAAGAAAAATAAGTGAATCTACAGGTGTTTCCAAAACTAGTGTAAAAACAATCTTGGCTCGTCAGAGATCAAATGGGACCCCCAGTTGGTCGTCCTAGATTAGAGAGGTTTTCTAAGCTTTCTCCATCTGATCTACAATATCTAAAGATTATTTCCCTTCGAGACAGACGCAAATCCAGCACTTCACTCGCAGCAGATCTCGAAAAAACAACAGGTGTCTCAGTTGATCCCTCTACTGCACGAAGGAAGCTTAACTCAGTAGGTCTTAAAGGATGTGTTGCAGCAAAAAACGTTTTGGATAAATTTGTTTTTCAGAATTTAAGTGAATATGTCAATACTTTTAATCGTAAATACTGATATAACAATAGCTTAGGAGTATTTACTGCAGATCCATCATCAACAGTTAGCTAGATCTTTAAACACGCGCGTTATAAGTAATATAATAAATCAACCCTCGAGTCCAATTTATGCAGACTAGAGGGTCATCCAGCTAATGCAACTTATACACTTAAGTAATAACTTAGTTATACGTTAATATGAACCAGAGGTTCTAGTTAATGTGTATTTTAGTATCAAAACCAATTTTCATACGACAGATTATCTAATAGTTATCAGATTGACAGTGGACTTATACTTTTGCACGGTACTATATATATATATATATATATATATATATATATATATATATATATATATACAGTATATATATATATCCTTTAAGGAGAGCGCGCAGTACCAGATTTTCAACACATTCTCATTCCTTTTCTGTCCATCTGTCTAACGCAAGGGTTAATCGGTATTTTTCAATCTTTCATTTACTCAACAGGTCAACTTTGGAACAATCTTCCTCAATCCATCTTTCCCCTTGTCTATGACATCCAATCTTTCAAACGCAGAGTGTCCAAGCATCTCGAAAACCCTGGACTTTGATTTTGATTCTCTTCTTCTATGGGGGGTGGGTGGGGGGGATGGCGTTTTTGCGGACATTTGCCCTTGTTCCCTCGTTCCTACATAAAAAAATAATTATATATTCTTTAGTCTGAGTTATAAAGAAATACTCAGATGTTGGTCACTTGTCTTTTTTATTACCTTATTTTTACTTCTCACAGCTCCATAGTCCATACCCTGAGCAGTTAGTTACGCATGCTCGGCAAAATGTTTCGAAAACTGCCCATAAATACGCATGAAACATTCCGTCGTTCGTGGAAGAGATCCGATCGGTTATTGGAACCTAATCCAACCCTTAAACCGTGTTGCGAAGAAGAAACGCATTATCTACTGTATTCCTAATCAGTATCTATTCCTAATCGTGAAGTTTAAACAAATTACCACCCACCCACCCCCACCCCTAAAAAAGACATCTTGTCAACGCGTGCCCCGGGATTAGGTTAGGCTAGGTTAGGCTGAGAAAGTGACGCTTAAAGTGTTTTGTCGGGCATTTTGGGTATGGTTCCGTTAGTTCAAAGGCTTCACGTTTTGTTGGTTGGACCACACGCACGAGATAACGAGTAAACTGAGAGAGACGATGAGAAGCAGGAGGATAAAAATGGAAAATAATTCGTTAAAACAGGAAACCAAAAAAAAAGGGACCCCAAAAGAATAACTAAGCGAAACGTCATTTTCCCTGCACCTCCCCGCCCCCTCCCAGTTAAAAACTAACAGCTAAGAAACTGGAAGAGCGTTTCATTCTCAGGAAAAATCCCACAAATTCCAACTCTCAACCACACACACACACGCCAAATATTAAGATTCTCTCTCTCTCTCTCTCTCTCTCTCTCTCTCTCTTCTCTCTCAGCCTGAAACAAATTTTAAGATTGATATTATTTTTGCAAAGGACTCGAGTAAACCAACGAAAGAGAATGATGTCTTCCAAATTAGTCATGTACGAGGACGTACTTCCCGAAAACAAGAGAAATATTTTGCGATGAAAAATGGAAAAAGATGAGAGGAAAAAGTATAATTTTTTTCTTTCCTTTGATGATATTGACACCTAAATTGAAATTTGTGTTTTCGTGTATGTCCTCAATCGGCAAAGCACGAAATCAAGACAGTCACCAGTCATGATAATCTAATTTGTTTTTCGAAATAGGCTAATAGGCCTCTCTCGTAGCGTAGGAAGATTTTTTAAAGGAATTCATTTGGTGTTTATTTATTGGATGAGCATAAAATTAAAAATTTAATGAGCTATAATAAATATTCCTCTAATTCGTTCACGACTGCGTGGAAAATTTTGTTCTTTGAGGAACCATATACCCAAACGAGGCGCAATATTCCCTTTTCGGAATCAGAGAATCCGAATCAGAGTCGAGAAAGAAGAGTTTCAAAAGAAATTGAATTAAAAATAAGTTAGAGGTCGTATATTCATTCATCAATGAATGTGGAAATTTTACAGACCATTAATTAAGAAAGGCCGACAAACCTTATTAACGAATGTGGAAATTTTACAGACCTTGAAGAAAGGCCAACGAGCTTTGCCTAACATGACTTACTGACTATAATAATAATTCGGTGACTGACAAACAAAAGATTATAATAAAAATTTAAAAATTTCCGTTTCTTAAATGTGTTAGCTTTGGCCAATTTTTATTGCAATGGGAAAACACAACGATATATTAACTCAAAAAAGCTTTAATGGACATGATAAAGCTCAGACCGTTTCTCGTTTCACAATTTCTATAAAATAATAAAAATGCAGCTTTATTTTTTATAAAGTGAAAATTTTAAGTAATTTTAAACATTTTTACTGGAAAGAAATTTGAAAATCGGTGAAAAAAAATTAATAATATTTTCCTGTTCGGTAGCCTACATAAATTGATCATTACACGTTCAATAAATGCGCTATTGAAATTTGCACGAACTGCAGTTCTAATCCATCTGATCTTAACCGGAGACAGATTCAAAAATTATTTTCTCTCGGAACAGGAATAAAAAATTTCTTTCGAAGCTGGAGTCAGAAGTGGAATCGAATCAATGTTCTTGCTTGAGGTTGAAATTGGAGATTGAATCGATCTCAGAAACGACCCAAGTACCTAGTTATAATCCTAAATATCAATAATCCTCCTTTTTTTTGGGAGAAACCAAACTAGATAAGACAGATTACGCTAGTTTTTAAAGAACTTACCCTAACATTTGGAGGATTCACGACTCCCAGTTTCTGAAGGGAGTTTCGAATAGCTCCTGCTACTGATGCTAAAAGTACATCATTCAGACATGTTCTGGTCACTTGTTTGATTCTGATTATTTTACTCATTGGGATAGCTGAAGACCATAAAACAAAAAATCCAGTGTTCTCACTCACTCCCAAAACAGTATATGCGCCAACCTCACTATTAACACTACCGCCTGTTCTCACACAATCATTGCTGTCACTGGTAACACTATTTTGACCATTTGTTTCAACACGACTACCACATCCACAACATTGTTTGGTTCCATTGGCAGTGGAAGAAGTTAGAGAGGAACTGTGCCGAACAGATGTTGTAGGTTTGCGGTACACCAAAAGGTTTTTGTCGGGTTTCCACCAGTACATCCAAGTCAAGGCTGTCAGTGGTCCTATAAGAAAGCTCCTGAAGAGATTCATGCCATAGGTTGTACCTCCGAAATGAGGTTTTTGAGGTATGTGCATAATTTGATTATCGGAAAGGGACTGACAAAGAACCCTCAGTAATGACATTCCATCAGCGATACAATGATGAAGACGACATATAAGCACCGTGTCTCGATTTCTTCCGAAGGAATTCAGAACTATCACTTCCCAAAGAGGTCTTGATGTACGAAGAGGCTGAAACAGTAACTTTGCAATATACTTTTGAAGCCCATCTTCGGAAGTAATTTCAGGTCCCGAGAAAATATGATTGTGCAAGTTGAATTTATTATCTATATACCAACTAGGTCCACTGGGCAAGTGAACTACGATCTGAGTAAGGCGTGGGTACATATACCCACCGGATCCCGTTTTGGCTTGAATAACCCGACTCGCCAGCGTATGCCTAACTCGTTTCAGGTCAATAGATCCATCGATGATGAGGATACTGTGCATAGCAGGTTGAGTACCGTGTAAGAAAAACTGTGCATCGTGTGCCGATAATCTATTTGCTCTGCAAGAAGCACAGGCGTAATGTAAATGCCCAGAACAAACTATTGCAAGGACTTTTGCAAGTAAGGCAAAAGGGAGGATGACTCCTACAAGAAGCGTAATTGGAATGCTGACGAAGAGGATGAGAAAGACATTAAAGGCGCTTCCAAACATTGAGAGAACCATATTCTCTTCGAGAGGATGGGTCTCTCTCTTGACGGAGGAAGAACGCATATAATCCGTAGTGTTCGGCGTTTGCAAAGACCGTCTTCTTTTGCGCTTCCATGCCTCACTCTGTTGCGTGCCTTCTTCATCGTTCTCAAGAGAGCCAACACTAATGAATGTTTCCTGAAGGCGCACCTGAGATACGGAGGCCTTCGATTCTTTTCGTGGGTGGTTTAAGTTTTCCGTGGGTCCGAACTCCTCTCTGGGAAACACTTTTTTCGAGGACCCCCCGCTGACGTCGCAGGTTAGTTTTTGAGGAGGGGGTCCAGCCCCTTGGGAATTATGTGGGCCACACATCATGGCAGACATATGGGACCCCAACTGTCCGCCATGTTTTTTTCTTTCCATTTTTCAAACGCTCCATTCATCTCATTCTGAAAATTTGGAATAAAAAATGTTAATGTTGCTCGTGCGAAACACTTCATTTTTCTCTAGAAATTCTGTACAAATATCGATCGCAACTTCGATTACACATGATCCAACTCATTGTGAATAACTCTCAGCACTGACCCTTTCACTCCATACTTTTTCATTGCTGTTGTTAAGTTGTATTATCGCAACTAGTTTTATACTACTTGTTTCAGGAGTAGTAATCGTGTATCTCTTTTTTGCAGGATAGGAAGATACAGTAATTTAAGGGGTTCGTAACTGGTAAGGGTTAAATAGGTATACTCAAAAATGTAAGTAATTTTGAGATGAAAAACAAATAGTGATACAATTCCTGAATCAAGTATTTGACCAGCTGGACATGACAGGTTACGAGGACAGGACGGGAGCAGACAAGAGTGGCTCAAAGCGTTCATGAAGTCGTAGTTATGAATGGAGAAGAATAGCGAAGGGTCTGTGAAGGCCGATAATGAAAATTAATATATATATATATATATATATATATATATATATATATATATATATATCATGCGTGTATGTTATGTAAAAGCATATTTTAAACTCAATTAAAATTAGTCACGTTTCCGCAAAATGTATCTGGCCATTATCAGTTCGAAAAAAAAAAGGTTAGGATGATACGAGTAAGGCCATTCGCAAATGAAATATGGCACTAAAATTGATTGGAATATACAGGGTGTCCCATAAGTCCGGTTTCATAGGGAAATTTATTTTAAATTAAGTTTACAAGAGTGATACATTAGAACTAAAACAAATGTTCAAATTTGATGTCTTGTTTTGGGACCTTTTTTTTTGTTGCAGGTAGAATAACACGCAATGGCTGTCTTTGGCTAAGGCCAGAAGCATTCAAAAGAACAATTTCTACCTTTTCAGGAGGAGTGTAACTCATTTCCATATTATTGTACCTGCAACAAAAAAAAAGGCCCCAAAGTAAGACGTCAATTTGAACATTTGTTTTAGTTCTGAAGTATTACTTTGTAAATTTAATTTAAAATAAATTTTCCTATGAAACCGGACTTATGGGACACCCTGTTATATATATATATATATATATATATATATATATATATATATATATATATATATATATATTGTGTACTCGTTGCGCGGCTCGCGAGCCAAATGCGCTATATATATTTGGCTCGCGAGCCGCCCAATGAGTACCACTGGTGGAGAGGTTTCATTTTCATTTTAATGTTGACCATATTCTTTTTTTTAACTCGAATGAACTCGCGAACATAGACTATAACTCTACTCCCTATTCTAACTGTAACCCTTTTTTGTTTAACATATTTTAGGCTGTAAAGCGCTTTATGCGTCTCAAACATGATAATAATGCGTCAGGAAGGCCATAGACTGGCACAGCGCTTAAGGCAAGTAATGTGGCCCGCCGCTCTCATTTCTGTACTACTGTATTATTACGAGCATCATTGGGAGTCGAACCGTCGGTCTTAGTATCTTCACTTACCTAATTGGGAAACGGACGCTTCGGACGCTGATTTATGTAAAAAATAATAATAATAATAATAATAATAATAATAATAATAATTAGAAATAAACCCTGCGACTTAAATTAGTTTCATGAAGTGTGAAGGAGAGAAAAAGAACTCCAGATTCCATCCCAGAAACCAGTACTGGTGTTGAAGCTTACATGAATGCGTAATGGTATGTCTTCTGGTATAACGTATGTTTCACGATGCTTGGCATAATTTCACTTTCGGCACTGGGCGTAACCATTGATTAACGCACGCCTACAGCGTCCACTTTCCCGATTTGTTCTCGGTTAATGTCAGACGATTTTATTCAGTGTCAGCGAAGGCCCGCTGAGGTAACGAAAACCTGATGGAAATTTCTCTATCAGGGAATTTGAGACATATTCAATACATTTACATTTAAAATAACCTGTTGGGGTTTACGTGTTGTGGCTTCAATTGACCAATCGAACATGATCTCCACGACATTATAATAAAAATTCTTAAATAATAATAATAATAGTTATTATTATTATATATATATATATATATATATATATATATATATATATATATATATATATTATATATATATATATTACAGTTTATGAGACGAAGAAATGTAAAAACAGAATAATCCAAGAAAATAAATAATTTTAATAAAATGCAAGAAAAATTTAGCCGAAATTCAGAAGTTTGAAATAAATAATAATGTAGGATCTCTCTCTCTCTCTCTCTCTCTCTTCTCTCTCTCTCTCTCTCTCTCTCTCACACACACTTCTATGCTCTTTGAAGTCAGGAATCACCCATTTATTCGCCTGTCATCCTGAATAGGAAGGTCACAGTGCTTGTGCACAGTCACTTTATTCAAACGATGCTCGTAAACTAACTTTGTATAGAAGGTGATTTTTTTTAAGTTAAGCCAAAATGAAACCGAAACAAAGTCGGGATTTATATCCTTAGAAAAAAATGATGTATTAAAATTGATTATTTCCCGCTTTGCGCCTTTCCCAAAGTGATTGAAGTCATCCCAAAGGGAAAATGTTCGCAATAGGAATTCTATATTTGAGAAAAGGTGAAAAGAGGAACTTGAAGCCATTGCGAGTTGTGGAAGTATTTTCCATGAAAAAATCGAAGTTTAAGTGGGAAATTCTTATAATGGAAATGGATAAGTTTGATAATTGCCTCCTTTGAGATTCCCACCTTCGGCTATCTCATTCTTGGACGAAGATTAAAATGAGAATGAGTAAGGTTGGGAAGAGGCCTTTGAAATGAAGGGACCAACATTCGCGGCGTTTGAAATATTTCCTCCATTCAAGCGATGTTGGGATCGAAGTAAATGCTGGTGGAATTGACTGTAAGCATCGTTCGTCACTCTGAAACCACAAACCAAGCATGTGCATTGTGCAAAGTAGCGGTTTTCCGACATCTTTTGTCATATATGTAGCGAGGTGATGGGTTTCAAGTTTACACATCTGAAACTTCATCCATTTTCTCCAGTTTTTTCGGGTGGGGAGGAGTGCATTGATAAAAGAGAGCCCCGTATAACTCACCATAAAATTTGCATATCTCTCTCTCTCTCTCTCTCTCTCTCTCTCTCTCTCTCTCTCCTCTCCTTCTCTCTCTCTCTCTCTCTCTCAACAAATTAATATTGCCGCGCACCACACCCAAGAATCGAATGCCGGTTACTCTCGATGTGTGTCAATTTTTTTTACCCATAAGCAACAAGCAACTTTTATGGGATGTTTCTACAAAGATGGAGTCTTCACATACTTATAATTATTATTATTACGGTTATAAAGGTAATGCATTTGTTATTGCTTTGGGATTCGCTTTTGGTCTTTTACGAGCCATCAGAAATGCTTTTATTCACGTGAATAAAACACTCGGAATTCGTACTTCTCTTTCAAAAGCGAATGAATTTGGTTTTATTTATGTATCAACATGGCGGGTTTAGAGTTCATTTGAGAGAGGGAGAGGAAATGAATGTAGCGAAATATAAAAAGAAAAGTAATTTATGCCGTCAATTTGACCAATTGCTTCGGACAGGTTTCATGATACGACTTTCTTCGCTAAACTCGCGGACACCTGTCACCAAATGGCACGCAGAATTTTGATTCGTCTGAAAAAAAGCATTTTTTGCCACTCGTTTGATGCAACTCTTTCTTTGCACCAGGATAGTCGTCTTCTCTTTTGCTTCGCATTTAACATTGGCTTAATTAATGTGGCCGAAACCCCATTTCATACAGGTGGCGAGTGTGTTAGTGTGGGGTTGCATGAATGCAAATGGTGTTGGGTCACTCGTATTTGCAAATAGAATGTCAATAGTGACAAACGTTTATCAATAAATCTTAGAATACTTCATGCTGGAGTCTGCAGAACAAGTGTATGGAGACGAACCATTTGTTTTTCAACATGACCGGCTCCAGCTCACGCAACATCTACGTGGTTTGATGCTCATGAAACTGAAGTACTACCATGGCCAGCTAATTCTCCCGATATTATTCGATAGAAGATCTTCGCAATATTGCCAAGCAGAAGATCCAAAAGCGTAAACCAGAAACACTTAGTGAACTGAAGAGGTGTTTGATCACTTTGATGACATCTTGACAATCGATAACTACAAACTACAAAAGAATGCGAGAAGTTTGTCGACTCGATGCCACGTCGATTGGAGACTGTAATCGGGGCCAACTAAATACCAACTAAAATACTAACTAAATACAAAGACGCAGACTTAAAAAGTACTTAATAAAGATTCAATATATTGGTAGAACTCAATAAACATAATGAATTTATTCTTTTTTTTTTTTTTTGTAACACCTGACAAGATATTCTAATATTTTGGTAAGTCGCTGTGCATTAAAGTTTCACTATTTAATAAAGGTTTTGCTATATTTTAATTTTTTTTTTTCAAAACTGACACACAGAGGTGGCTTTTTATCACAGATACTCGATATTCCTCACAAAGGTGTATAACTTAAAGGTATTATCAAAGTTATGAGCCCATTTGAAACATTATATTTTTGGATCTTGAGTTATATATATATATTAGGGTGTCACTAGGTAATAGGGGGAAAATTAAACGATGGATATTTTCCTATGACACCCCCTAAAATTGTTCCATTTGGTGTAAAACATACGGAAGAGAAATTTGGTCCTGATTGGTCATCATTTAAAGGTCGCCCTCGTCACTGAAAACAAGACCCATTTGTTGACGTCAACAAGCTGTTCAGTGTTCACAGCTTGGGCCGAACCAGATAATAAAAAACAAGGCAATTTGGTGAAATAACGAAAGTAAGACACTTAAAAACGCAAAGAATACAAACAGTTTATTATATAATCAAAATAGAAGACATAATTTGGCGAATAATGGTACAAAATGGAGAAGCAACAAAAGCAAAACTTTGAGAAATAAAATACATATACAGTAGCAGAATAATTGGTGCTCATACGCTGATCAGTGATTAGTTCTTTCGCGTCCTCACTAATGCTGATTTGTTCGGAGCTGGGTGTTGCTTTCTGTGGTCAGTGACAACTTGAACGAGGAACTGGAGCTGTTCTTCTTTCACTGTCAACTTTCCGTTCAGCTCCTTCACCAGAGCCACGGCCCGTTCTGCTCTGTCGTTCACCACTGCAAGTTTGGAGACCACATCCCGAGCTTGCACGTATTCAGAGTTTGACGTCCATGAACTGGGATGGTGGAGCAGAAAGCAATCTGGCAACTGAAGTTTTGAGAAGAATCCTCGGGTGTTCTTTGTGATCAGTTGCTCCAGTCCTTTGCTGTCACTGAGGAACATAGTATCAAGAACCAAAGGTCGTTTTGGCGGCATGTGAGGGGCTTCTTGATCTAACGCTGCAACCATGCTGCACTTCACTTCCATCGATATCCTCTCATCAAAGAACGCCAGACCCACTGCCTCCTCCGAATGGTACCACAGGTGCGCAGACAGCTTCTTGGTGGTACCATCAGAGATCTTCTTGTGCGGGTATCGAAGGAGCGTCCTCATCAATTCCCAATCATTCAGCGGAGCTTCGATGGACAGATGAGCTGTTGCCCACGCTTTCATGTAAACTAGAACAGAAAAGAGGCAGATATCTCGAATTCCGCGTTCCTCAGTGTTCGTCAGTTTAAACTGTCTTCGGAAGAGCCAGATCTTGATGGCATAGAGCCCCTTAGCCATCCATCTCGCCCGGTGCATAGCACCAGGGGCGCGGAAGTTTAGTCCCTTGTATGGAACTCCTCCAAGAAAGATGACGGAAAGATCGAGGAATTCCTGATAGTCATCACGAACTTGAAGTGCTTGTGATTTTGCAAACTCAATGAGCTCCGTTCTATGCTTAGAAATAGCTGCTTTGGTGAACGCATCTGTGTCCGCAGTTTGGAACTGTTGCTGGTCAATGCGGGTCCAATAATCATGGAAGCGCTTGAAAAGCAGAATTTCTGGACCGGTAGATACTGAATCTAGCGATGCTGCGAATGCCGCCTGTAGCACCAACTCCAGTACATGGTGTCTGCACGCGCAGTGTAACAGGTCACGTCCAACTTTTTCTTCCAGAAGAACACAAGTTCCTCCACGGTGGCCTGTGTTTGTCGCGGTTGTGTCGAAACACATAGATTTGACATGATCGGTCACTCCCCATTCATTCAGGCAATCTATGATGGCATTTGTTTGTGCCAGCGCGGTTCCTGACAGAAGTTTTGGCACCCCGAGGAGCTGCTCTGTCCCGGAGCCAGATACAAGAATAGGTAAGCGGTCAACATATTCTCGTGACGTCAGATCTTGCATGAGTTTTCCGTCCCAGTGAACAGTCAACGGACTATTGCCTTGGAACTCGCTCTTCAGTTGCCGAGCCTTAAGGGTACGGAATTTTTCACGCTGACGATGAATGGATCCACGATTGATGTTGTAGTCGCTAGCATCATGCCCTAAGCTGGAAGCTGCCTCAAACAGCAGAAATGTGGCCTTTCTTGACGAGAGTTGCGTGCGATCAAGCGCTGCCGCCAATTCCGATGTCATGATGTTCTTCGTTGCTCTTTGTTTAGACGCTAACGAACCACCACATGCTCCTTTTTCTTCGCTATCATCTGAGCTGGAGGATGAGGACTCCAAAACCGCTTCGTTGGATACTGCCTCCATTTCAGCTGCTGATCGCTTTCTTCGTTTCTCCTCTTCCTCCCGACGTCGAGTACAATCTTTGACTTGGCGCTGATGGGTCATGTCCAAACCTGCCATTGAACCTGGACGTCCTTTCTGGCGCTGCTGCTGAAGGAACTCCCAATCCTCTGGGTACTTGACCAATTTCTCACAATCAGCGTGGGCGATGTCAAAGAGACGATCGAGGCGTTCAATGAATTCTTTTTCTTTCGTCTTGTGTGAATCGCTCGTCCTTGAGGCGTGTTTTTTGAGTCCTTTCCACTCCTCGAAGACTTTATCCAGTTTGCTGACGCAGTGTGTCTCGAGTCTGGTTGGAATGTGAGCTTTCTCCCAGAAGGACATCACTGCTCGAAGTGACTTCCTCAACGCGTCACGTATTGTCATTTTCTTTTCATGGTGAAGGTAAAGGAAGTAACCGAATGCTTGCCTGTAGGAAGGAAGCTTGCATCCTTTCACCTCATCAACCGCTGCCCCTAATAGGTATATACACTTCCGGGTTTCCATCACTAGAAATCACGTAGCTGAAATGAGAAACGGTGAATCGTTAAGTATTGTTCACTTTATTTCTCAGATATTCAGACACACACAGACACACACACACACATATATAGAGATATATAGATATCTAATGAACGATTATGGAGACGCCGCGCAAGCATTAAACTTTGGAAGGCGGGGGCGACCTTTTATAGTTATTCAAATAAAAAGATTTTTCAGTCACCATGTTTTTTTTACCAATGGAATAGATTCGCGGGGTGTCAACATGAAAATTTCAAACTTTGCATTTAAGTGACACCCTAATATATATATATATATATATATATATATATATATATATATATATATATATATATATATATATATATACAGGCCCAGATTTAGCTATAGGCGAACTAGGCGATCGCCTAGGGCAGGGGTCCCCAACCTTTTTGTGCCGAAGAGCATATTCAAGACTACCGGTAGTGCGGCGGGCACCATTTACTTTTTCAAGGCAAATTTATAGTTGGACTTAATAATAAACATAATACACAAAAATTAATTCCTATGTGAAATAATGAACATCATACACAAAAAAAACCATTTAATTCCTATGTAAAATGAACATAATACACAAAAAAAACATTTAATTCCTATGTAAAATAATGAACATAATACACAAAAAAACATTTAATTCCTGTAAAATAATGAACATAATACACAAAAAAAAACTTTTAATTCCTATGTAAAATAATGAAAATAATACACAAAAAAACATTTAATTCCTATGTAAAATAATGAACATAATACACAAAAAAAAAATTTAATTCCTATGTAAAATAATGAACATAATACACAAAAAAAAATTTAATTCCTATGTAAAATAATGAACATAATACACAAAAAAAACATTTAATTCCTATGTAAAATAGTGCATATAATACAAAAAAAAAACCATTTAATTCCTATGTAAAATAATGAACATAATACACAAAAAAAATTTAATGCGAAACAAGTTTAACTAATTATTTATATTCTTATGTAAAAACTTTTTTAGCAATCTCAAAGTCAATGTGATTTTTGGCACTGAATTTCATTGGCCAATGCCTCATAATTAGGAGAGTAGGATGATATTCCTAGCTGGTAGCTGCTATGTCAGCAGCTATGACAACGCTGCGCAGTACGATGAACAAGGATGGGCTAACTAAGAATCTTAGAAAAAATGATCAAAACGATAACGTAATTTATTTATAAAGAAATAATTATTTTCAAATAAATGAGTATCTGTTTCTGTAATTAACTACTAAAATGTAATAAAATGTTAAGTATGTTACATATTTTAAATATTTAGTAACTAAATATTTAAAATATGTAACATACTTAACATTTTATTAAAAATTTAAATAAAAACATCAATCGTAGTCAGTCAGTGGCGGGCACACGCAAAAGGGTCGGCGGGCACCATGGTGCTCGCGGGCACAGGGTTGGGGACCCCTGGCCTAGGGCCTCGCGCCAAAGGGGGCCTCGCTCAAGCCGTTTTGTGCGTTCTGTTCAAGTGATATTAATGATTTAGAACTCTATGAAGAACTTAAAGTACTTTGCAGGTTTATACCTGAGAAAACAGATCTCGGAAATGCCCTTGTTTATATAGTGCAAAAACAACTAAGTGAGATTTATCCTAATGTTTATGTTGCACTTCGAATAGTATTAACCATCCCAGTTACTGTTGCTTCGGCTGAAAGAAGTTTCTCGCGTCTCAAACTTATTAAAACATATTTGCGTTCCACCATGTCTCAAGCGAGATTGCAATCATTAGCTATGTTATCAATAGAAAACGATATAACAAATTCATTAGATTATTCTCAATTAATTGAAGAGTTTAGCTCGAAGAAAAGTAGAAAAGCATTGCTGTAATATTCAAGGAGCATCTGAACCAAATATTAAAGCATTAATATTTAGCCTGATAAGTCGATCGCTCACTATTATAAAAAATGAAATGTCAACATCTCTTATACATCACATATGAAAAACGTTTGTATACTATGGAAAGTCATTACCTATAATATTATATAAATCTTAGAAATCATTGTCTTATATTTTCGATACAAATCTTGATTCATATTATAATTTATACTTATTTGTATGGTTTATTTATATTTCTTATACAATTTCCATGCGTGATTATTTTGGTTTGGTTTAATTTTTAAGTGCTGGCATAGTTCTGTCTATGCGGGATTCTAATATTGCTGGTATAGTACCGATAATTAAGTTCATATTTTCATATATATAGGCCTAGGGCCTCGCAATTTCTAGATCTGCCTAGGGCCTCGCAACTTCTAGATCCGGCCCTGTATATATATATATATATATATATATATATATATATATATATATATATATATATATAAGAATAAAACCACGAAGGAAAGGAAACACAAAAAGATGCTCAAGTGCTTTCGTCTAATGACATCCTGAGGATGTCATTAGACGAAAGCGCTTGAGCACCTTTTTGTGTTTCCTTTCCTTCGTGGTTTTATTCATCATAAATATTTTTCACGTGTTACTTTCGTGAAATAATTTTCATATATATATATATATATATATATATATATATATATATATATATATATATATACACACACACAGTGGTGTAGTGCTAAATAAAGAAGTGAGGGAACGCATTTTGAAAGTGTTACTCAGATGCGGGGGGGACAATGGCGAGCGCGGCGAGCCCATACAGCTGGGGGTCCGGGGGCACTGTAAGCCCCCCGGGAAATCTTTTGAAATCTGACCAATTTCAGGGATAGTTTGAGGTCATATGCACTGGATATTAGGATATATTTCAAGGTTGAAGATGCAGTATTTCCAGTGTCATTAGATATACGACATCCAGTACGATCAATAAAAATAGCTAACAACTGGAATGATTAACTAAAAAAAAGTTAACAACGGGTACGCCGTGGTGACTGTTTCATCAGATCTTTATAGGCTAGCATTGCCTCAGTCGAAGCTAAAAGAAATGAAACAGTTAATGATTCTTTCTCATATTTCTTCTAGGGGTGGGAATTAAAATTTCATGACGTTAGAGATTTGTAAGTTCGGATTTATTTGAAATAGTGAGGGAACGCCGTTCCGTCTACCAAAAAAGTAAGGGAACGCCGTTCCCACGCGTTCCCTCAGCACTACACCACTGTGTATATATATATATATATATATATATATATATATATATATATATATATAGAGAGAGAGAGAGAGAGAGAGATAAGGCGGAAGATAGCCGGCTTGAACCTAAAATCGTGGGGGCGTGACAAACTGTTGGTGAGAAAGCACTTCTCCAAAGACTTAATCCAGCTCAGTCTCCGGACTCGTTTTCAATTAGGGAACAACGAGGATCGGAATCTCCGCCGGTATTTGTAAATCTCTTCTTCGATAATTTGAAGGATGAATAAAAATTACTGGATAGAAAGAAGAGAATGAAAAGAATGAAAGAGAGTAACAATGAAAAATTCGAGAGATGAAGAGTCTGCGAGATAAGCCTTTACCTCGTGTATGGGTTATTTCCAGGCAGGAAATCACGACGATCCCGCATTCGCTGAGCTTTGAACAAGAGTAAAAATTCTCCAGAGCTTCACCAAACTTTTCGATGCGTTCGTTACTCGGATAAAAGGTTTATTATCCCAAGCACCAAAGGCACTTTAGCTAAAATTAGTTTTTTAGTTCAATGTGACGTCACCCCTTCCCCTGGAGGTGCAGCATGGAAAAGTCTAATCAACTTTAAAGCTTTGTGTAGTAGAGCGCTAATACTGAAAAGATTGGACATGGTGCTCGGGCGCAAATATTTTTTAGTTCTTTCACGGATTTTTTTTCCATAAAAAAAAACAGGAGTCGAGCACATCCCACAATACCTTCGCATGTTCGGTGCTGAACACAATCGAACTCGCGAAGAAACTACAAAATCTTTGAACCAAAGATTCATTTCTGTGACTTTCATTGCTTAAACGGTACATAATGGTGCTTTAATGCAAAATACTTAGTAATTTATTTCGTTTCTTTTTAACGTAATAAAACTAAAATCACTATATTTACTATCCGCTGAGAAACTAAATTCTTATATGAATGGGGACGTAACCTTATATGCACTGAAGCAAAGCGGAACATTCCTCATTCGTATGGAAACAGTCGACGTAAGAATGGCGAAATCATTATAGTTATGACTGATGGTTACGGAATAAAAACAATGAACCTCACCTCCTTCGCCAGCCTCCACTTTTTATTAGGGAAGTTCAATCTTTGTACCTACAGAAATTAGAGTCTGTTGACGAAAGGTCTTTTAATTCTTTAATGTTCAGTGCTCTTTTCTAAGGTAGAATTAAATCGTCTGACATTAACGAGACTAAAATAATACAGTAACATCTACGTGTTACGGGCAAGAATTTTTTAATCCATTCAAACTAAAATAATTTATGCGCATCCTGTGAACTCAGTGTTATTATCAATTTCAAAATAATAATAATAATAATGTTTGGGGATTTAACCTCCTTCGTAACGGCAAAGATCATGTGATAGAAGTGACCTACAGCTTTACCTCGGGTCCGAATCAGCGGTCGCTACATCATCTGAACACGATAGACGACAAGCAGTGTTGTAACGTCGCCGCGACCGGGTAGCGGAATAAAATCGACCTGCACAATGACGATACTAAAAAGTTAGTTTAAATTAGGCCAGGTTAAGTTAAGTTGAGCTACGTTAAGTTACATTATGTCCGGTTAGGCTAGGTTGGATTAGTCATTTTAAACGAAAATCTGAAATGTTGTTTGAAATCTGAAATCTATATATGATACTTGCGTAAAATCGAACGTCGACATTATGAGCGAGAGAATGTCTATGGTATTTACTCCTATATTTTTAGTATACACTTATCTAGTTACTTCCCGCTTCCTTCTACTCGCATGATCATCCGCAGTCCGAAACTTAACCAAACTTAACATAACCTAGCATTAACGTAACCTCTTCTCAACTAATCTAACCTAAAATGACCCGACCTAACTGAAGACCGAATCAAAATCCAAAGGGAATGCCAATACCATAAATTAGGAAGAGAGACTTACAAAATCCAATTTATTTTCCCTTCGTATTGAACCTTTCGCGTTACCAACTGAAATTTCGCTCCACGCACCGTCATGAAAGATTTTTCTTTTAAATAAGAACTTGAAACTAAAAGAAGAAAATAAAGAAGAAAAATACAGTAGACGAAATATAATGATTATAAAAATAAAGCCGCACTAAGATTTTAACTCTTTCGGTGTTCATTTTGCAACTAATGTAACATGACGTAACCTAGCCGCCGTGTACGAGTTCGCACAAAACACCGGAAGGTTAATTGGTACCGAGTATACGATCTGAAGTTAATTGGTACCGATGTAGTCGAGACCACCATGGCCGAGACCGAAACGGAAACCACAAAAGAAGGTCTCGAGAGCGAGACCGAAACTGAGCCTATATGCAGTTTTTGCACGTATTCAATATTGTGTAATGCCTAATTCCTAACCTCTGTATTTCACATTCAGGAATAAAGATATTAAAGAGGTTATTGAGTGACATTTGCAAAATTAACTCTTAATTTATTCACAGATTCATAGTTTGTGATATTTTTCGGCAGTTAAATGCCTACTTAAAACAAGATAAGTGTTCGTTGCATTTGAGGAACATCACAGTGATGTTGTCGAGACCACCATGGCCGAGACCGAGCCCAGAAAAAAAGGTCTCGAGACCGGTCTCGAGTCCTACATCACTGGTACCGAATATACCATTTAAGGTTAATTGGTACCGAATATACCATTTAAAGTTAATTGGTATCGAATACACCATCTAAGGTTAATTAGTACCGAGTATACCATCTAAGGTAAACTGGTACCGAATATACCATCAATATAATTGGTATCACTTAAGAAAAACATAATAATTCGAAGTTGTGAAACTTCGAGAAAGGTATCGAGTTTCTTTTTTAAATATTTTATGAAAATTGGTTTCGAAATTGTATTATCTTCTTTCCATAACGTCACAATACGTTCGCGTGGAAAAGATTCATAAATCCTTTAATCCAGCACATGACCATCGTGTCTTCTCACGCTGTGTGTGTGTGTGTGTGTGTGTGTGTGTGTGTGTGTGTTCCCTACAGAATCACGGCAATCTTTAAGATACACACAGAGCCCATCGCAACACAAACGTGTATCACGATATTAACAGTGTCGCGGTGGTTTATCTTTATAAATGTCATCTTCTATCATGAAAAAGGAGATAAAATTAAGGTTAGGTTAGGTTACGCTGACTTAGGTAAGGTTTGGTTCAGTTACGCTGACTTAGGTAAGGTTTGATTAGGTTTGATTAAATTTTTATTGTTTTTTTTTTAGATTGGGCAAATGTCGCGATACAGGACTGAACATGTAAAACTATCGCGGTTTTGTAGGATATCCAAACGTGTGTGTGTGTGTGTGTGTGTGTGTGTGGACGCGCGTGGGCGTACGTAAGTTAGTTAATAATGAAAAAATACTATTTAACAGTTTACAGAAATTCCTCTTAAATCTATAGAATAACCACAATCTCCAAATGTTATTAAAAATAAATGTTAAAATTGGAAGAGCAAATCCCTTATTCAAATAGACTAACTATTCACCTCAGGTTAAGCAAACAATAAAGTTAAATAAAGGAAAGAATTAACGTAGTTACTCCACCGTAAGAATGAAAAATTATGTCACGTTCTTAAACATTAAAAGTTACGAGACACGCGTATATACTCTTATTTCGACCTCAAATAAATTTAAAAAAAAATAAAATTGACAAAGTGCCGTGACAAGACAGACATTCGTGACAAGACAATAGCATTCGTGACAAGATTGCCAACTATGTATTTTAGCCGTTATTTGATAAGTTATTTCGAATTAAAGTAAAATGAACTTCCGCTTCTCAAATATTAACATATTCGCGAGATAGCGGAACAAAACCTTATCCGCTGCACAATGCCGATACTGGTATTGATGCACGGTACTGGTATTGATGGGTACCATAATGAAATTGACTGGATTCTTTGGATCTGATATATTTGCATGTCAGTTATAAATAGATATGGTGTGTAACATATTTGTGTATAGGAGCCTATTATGACTCTGATCCTCTGGATCCAGAGATTCTATCTTTAGTTTTAAATTGATATAATTAATTAGTTTTAAATTGATACTTAATTAGTTTTGTAAAAATTGGTTATTGCCAATGTACAGGCAGTTTTTACATAGTGGAGCCACCTCGATGGGCCGAAGTGGCCCCTAGTGTGCCCACTATAAAAATTTCTTATGTTCTTACTAAACAGTTAGGTTAGGTTAAGTTACGTTATGGTCGGTTAGATTATGCGAGATTAGGTTAGATCTGGTTAGGTTATGTTAGTCATTTTCATTGAAAATTCGAACTTAGTCTGAAATGGGAAATGGGAAAACGTTGCTAAAATCGAACGGTGACATTATGAAATTCGATTTTGTTCATGCAACGCGTATTTGCAATCGAGGTTAAGACTAAATAAAGGTAATAAATTAGTTCGTAAAATATCATACTTGTACAATTAAATATACCATATTTATGTTATGTAACATTTATATACGGTTTATTCCATATATATATATATATATAACGTAAAGAACGACGCTTGTATAGGAGATATTCCGCGCAAGACGAGAGAGAGAGAACGAAACAAATTAAAAAATGAGGTAACCACCCGGGAATCGAACCCGGGATCTTCCGATTGCCGGTCAGATGCGATACCATTACACCATGGGCCTCACTCTTCCAAATGCCTTAATTCTACATACTCGCAGAAACCAATGCCCCAAGGGGGCACCTCCCGCATGCCGTAACATTATATACATTCAACTGCAAAGAACACGCAGTATAAATAACGTAAAGAACGACGCTTGTATAGGAGATATTCCGCGCAAGACGAGAGAACGAAACAAATGAATATCTCCTATACAAGCGTCGTTCTTTCCGTTATTTATACTGCGTGTTCTTTGCAGTTGAATGTATATAATGTTACGGCATGCGAGGTGCCCCCTTGGGGCATTGGTTTCTGCGAGTATGTAGAAGAATTACGGCATTTGGAAGAGTGAGGCCCATGGTGTAATGGTATCGCATCTGACCGGCAATCGGAAGATCCTGGGTTCGATTCCCGGGTGGTTACCTCATTTTTTATTTGTTTCGTTCTCTCTCTCTCGTCTTGCGCGGAATATCTCCTATACAAGCGTCGTTCTTTACGTTATTTATACTGCGTGTTCTTTGCAGTTGAATGTATATAATGTTACGGCATGCGGGAGGTGCCCCCTTGGGGCATTGGTTTCTGCGAGTATGTAGACGAATTACGGCATTTGGAAGAGTGAGGCCCATGATGTAATGGTATCGCATCTGACCGGCAATCGGAAGATCCCGGGTGGTTACCTCATTTTTTCATTTGTTTCGTTCTCTCTCTCTCGTCTTGCGCGGAATATCTCCTATACAAGCGTCGTTCTTTACGTTATTTATACTGCGTGTTCTTTGCAGTTGTATATATATATTATATATATATATATATATATATATATACACACACAAAGGGTGTTTCACAACCGGTCTGCCATACTTTGGGGGGTAATATCGATTAAAAAAATTAATACAACATCGGTGCTATTTCCAACCGTTGCGGAACTACGGACGTTTTAAGGTGCGAGGAAAAAAATAAACGAGAGTATTAATCTGATGTATTTATTGTTACATTTTATGAGATACACCTTATAAATGTTCAAAATGTCCGCCTCGATTTTCAATGCACAGCCTTGCTCGTTCCAAATAAGAGTCCACTGCCCATTGAATCATTTCGGGGTGGTCTCGTATGTAAGCAGCGGCATCCATAATCCGACGCGAGAGTTCCTCTCTCGTTTGTACTTTGGTCTCGTAGATCATCTCTTTCATAAGGCCCCATAAAAAGAAATCTAACGGGGTTAGGTCCGGAGATCTTGTGGGCCACGATATTGGACCACCACGACCAATCCAACGATTCCTGTACCGCTGATTCAAGTAATTCGTAACATGACGACCAAAATGTGGTGGCGCCCCATCGTGCTGAAAGAACATCCTGCGCTTTGTCTCCAAAGGCACGTCCTCCATGAAAAGCGGCAATTCGTTCGTCAGGAAGTTCAGTAGTAAATCGTTGTTCCAAAACGAACGGGCCAATCAGCTGATCTCCAATTACACCGCACCAAACACTCACCGAGAATCGATGTTGAAAGTTTCCTTCAACGATACCGTGGAGATTATCGGCGGACCACAAGTGGGAGTTTCGTTTATTGTTAATTCCATCCCGAATGAATTGTGCTTCATCACTAAACAGTATGTGAATAAGAATTTGGTGATGCATAACCACCCACTGGCAAAATTGAACACGTTTATCGTAATCATCCGGTTGAAGAGCTTGCACACGTTGCAAATGATAGGGATACAAACCTTCATCATGTATGGTTGGCCATACACGCGATGCGGATTCACCAATTCGTCTAGAAATCCTTCGAACACTGGTAGTTGGGCTACGTTGTACTAGGTCCAATATGCGCCCCTCCACAACAACGGGCCGTCGTGCTACATGTTCTTGGTTACGTGGAACAATTGTCCCTGTTTCCTTTAATCTCTGGTGTGTGTCACTAAACACTTGCCTGTTCGGTATTCGGCGGTTCGGAAAATGTCTTCGATATTCCTCAACTGCCGCTCTGCTGTTACCATCACAGAATCCATAAATGAAATGGATATCAGCGTATTCAGCGAGTGTGAACTGTTGATTCATTTTGATTGTTCACCTTAGCGCAACACAGTGTCTCGTACCACAGATCAGGACCAACTGAAAGGAAAAACTGAAGATTAGTAGTGGTAACTTCGTTAACAGAAACTACCACCAGTGCGGCCATCTATCGAATTACACAAGTAGGGATTTGTTGTTTGCACATCTTAAAACGTCCGTAGCTCCGCAACGGTTGGAAGTAGCACCTATGTTGTATTAACTTTTTTACTCTATATCACCCCCAAAGTATGGCAGACCGGTTGGGGAACACCCTGTATATATATATATATATATATATATATATATACACACCTTGGTTTTGCTTCCGCCCGAATTGTTCATTCTGACGAAGGTCAAGCTTGTCGCTCCATCTTAGACTTACAGTTTGACGTGGAATCCGAACCACATCCCACCAGCAGCCCAGTATCTTAACCACTAGGCTACCCATGGTACCCATTATTATTATTTACCAACCAATTTTTTTTAATTGTGTAGAATGATGAACAGCTAGGTTTTGCTGCGTGCCGCCTGCTGTCACTGGGTTTTGATCCTGGGGCCGATGGATTCGTAGTCAGCGATGCTGACTACACCACCGAGGCGCATACATATATATATATATATATATATATATATATATATATATATATATATATTGGAAATAAAAGTGAGCTTCCGGGCTCACAAGGAGCCCCTCTTAAATCAATTACCAAGAAAATAGTTTGAGACCTTAAAAGACAAAAACCATAAAAGAAACAAATAGGAGAGAAAAGAAATATATTTTGAAATGCGTTAACGGCACATCGAACCCCAACAACGCCAGACGTAAAAATCTTAAACCCAAACCATCTTTTATAACTGACTGAAAAGGAGCTTTTTGCCAGTCCAAAACTCCTTCATTTTTTAATCAAATTTTCCAGTGCGAGTATGCATTTGAAAACATATATATATATATATATATATATGAAACGAAAGTGCCTTCATCAAGATTCGAACCCGAGACCTCCTGAATAAGAGTCGCGAGCGCTACCATCACACTACAACGGGATAAAAGTTAACGCAACCTGGAAGTGAGTTTCACTCCTGAGGAAAAGGCGGAGGCCATTTCCTTAGGAGTGTAACTCATTTCCATATTAGCCATTGCGCGTTATTCTACCTGCAACAAAAAAAAAAAGTCTCAAAACGAGACATCAATTTGAACATTTGTTTTAATTTAAAATAAATTTTCCAATGAGCCCTGACTTATGGAACACCCTGTATATGTAAAACATTGCCTTAAAATAGAATCCATACAAAGGGGAAAGCCTTCTTTTTAAATGAATATCATGTAAAATCGAAGTTGATTGCCGCTTTTCTTCTCATCGAACCGAAACCTTTGAAATTCAGGGGAAGGTCTCGTCCCTTAATGAAATGAACCGACGCACAATGTTTCCTCTTTCGATGTTTGCTCGCGTTCAAGTAGGGTCTAAGACGATGTAAAAGCCTTCGAAAAGGGGTTCAAGGGTCCTCTCCTTTCTCTTACTCGCGCCACAATACTTGCCCCAAGGAATTATGATCAAAAATGATTTCTTCCACTCTCATTTCAGTTGTTTTTACTTCCAAGATCATGTGTGTGTGTGTGTGTGTGTATATATATATATATAATGAGATTTATATCATATCCTGCCAATAAAGTTTATCATTATTACACACACACACACACACATATATATATATATATATATATATACACAGGGTGTTTGAAAACTTTCTGTACAAATTGTAATGGGGGATAGGCAACACCAAGACAAACCCTTTTCGTCTATAAGTGTATGTCCGCTGACGTCACCATTCGGCGCGAGAGGGCGCCGCTGCAATTGGCTAAAAGGTGAAGTGGGCTAGACTCGCGCTTGCCGCGGGCATTCTTAAATCGGACGTAGTACGCGTAACATGTTTATTTAAAGAAGGCATGTTTATTTAAAGAAGGTGCTGAAAGTTGCGACCGGTAGCATCAATGCATGCCCGACAGCGTCGAAGCATTGACCGACGTACACGTCGAAAGATTCCCGGCATTTCGGGAACAGTTCCAGCGGCGACAGCGATTCTTGCTCGTACACGTTCTTCATGTGTCCCCACAGGAAGAAATCGAGGCATGTTAAATCGGGCGATCTCGATGGCCAGGCTACGGGCCCACCCCGGCCTATCCATCGGTCCCCAAAAGTGGCGTTCAGATAATCCCGCACATCGTTGCTGGAGTGTGCTGGGGCCCAGTCGTGTTGAAACCACATTCGTCTACGAATAGCCACGGGAACATCTTCCAGCAATTCCGGCAACGTTTCTTCAAGAAATATCCGATAAACCCGCCCGTCGAGTCGGGCAGGCAGCAGGTACGGCCTAATCAACTTGCCATGGACGATACCCACCCAAACATTGACGGCGAACCGTTCTTGATGAGCATGCACCCGTGTAGCATGTGGATTTGCGTGCGCCCACACGTGAGAATTGTGCATGTTAAACACACCCTCACGTGTGAAACAGGCCTCATCTGAGAACAGCACATAAGCCGGAAAATTAGGCTGCACCGCTGTCTGCTGCAGAAACCAGCGTGCGAATTCCACACGAAGGGGGTAATCCCGAGGTTGTAATGCCTGGACTCTCTGACGATGAAACGGATGTAACTGCTGCTCGTGCAACACTCTCCAGACCAGGTCGTGGTTCACACCGAGGATACGTGCAACACCTCGCGTGCTTGCGCTTGGATTGTCCTCAAATCGCCGTAGGATTTCTTCTTCCATGTCAGGAGTGCGCACGTTTCTCTCCCGACCAGTGTCATGCATGTTTGCATGGAATGTTCCAGTTTCTCGCAGTCGCCGATGCAAATGCGCAAACGTTTGGTGGTTTGGCACACGTCTGTTTGGGAAGCGCTGTCGGTACAACCTCACAGCAGCTCTTCCGTTTCCATTGGCAGCCCCATACACCATATGCATGTCAGCCATCTCAGCAGTCGTGAAGCGCTCCATGTTACGCGTACTACGTCCGATTTAAGAATGCCCGCGGCAAGCGCGAGTCTAGCCCACTTCACCTTTTAACCAATTGCAGCCTCGCCCTCTCGCGCCGAATGGTGACGTCAGCGGACATACACTTATAGACGAAAAGGGTTTGTCTTGGTGTTGCCTATTCCCCATTACAATTTGTACAGAAAGTTTTCAAACACCCTGTATATATATATATATATATATATATATATATATATATTATATATATATATATATATATATATATATGATAATGATAAGCTTTATTGGCAGGATATGATATAAATCTCATCTTATATATATATATATATATATATATAAACTTGCAGGGAAAAATAAAAAAAACTATTCCAAGCCCTTTCCTTTATTGAAACACCTCGTCAGGGAATAAAAAACGGATGTATAAGGCAAAATATTTGTATCTGTAGAGCGCAGACAAAAAAGATAAGAGGAAACAGCAAAATATTACAAGGTAGTGATAAAGAGAAAAGGTATTTTAACAAGATGTAAATCATTTAGCAAGTACGAGAACTGTTATTGAAGTTATTTATGATACATAATATATGAACGCATATTGTACACACAATATTCCTTTTACTTGTTTGTGGCTTCATTTTTTTTAATATAATTTTTTAACCTTCCCAATTGATATGATTATTTCTGTATACAAGGTGGCCCATAAGTCCCAATCGGTTATGATTAAAGCGAAAATCTATCTAGCAGATCTCACACTAACGTACGTAATCGATTACCGAGGAAAGAATATTTGTGGAGATGGTTATATTTTGTATTTTGAATAATCAATAAATATTTCTAAATTTATTTGTATTTTCGCTTTAATTTTAACCGATTGGGACTTATGGGCTACCCTGTATATAGTTAAACAATGCATTAAAATTATTCGCAGTTCCACCTCATATTTATGCTGCTTTACTCTGACACCCAAATATACCTTACCTTACAACCTTACAAAGGTTCCGCGTGATGATTTCTCACTTCGCGAAGGTCAAGCTTGTCGCCCCTCCTCTCGAGTTGGCCTGGTGAAGTAGTGAGTTGGATTCTTGCGCTCTCCACCTCACATAGCCAGGTACGCCCGGCTTATCGGGGATTGTTCTGAGCCAGGCGTCTAGTCTTCTTTTGAAGATTTCCACTGCAACTCCCTTCGTGTTTCTTAGGTCTTTGGGCAACTGATTAAACAGTTTTGGTCCTCTCACTACAAAACTATTTTCTTTCAGGGTTAAGGATGTTCCCTCCCTGTCTCGCCTTCAATTTGGGAATACGACACAGTCTACCGCTTCTACTTTCCACCGTTGTTCGGGAGTTATGGGATTCAGAGTAAGATTAGGGACTAGTTTCTCCATTATTTTTCAAGTGTAAATAATGGTGTATCTCGCTCTTCTCCTTTCCAGTGAATATAGGTCTAGTTCTCGTAACCTTTCCCAGTAATTTAGTTCTTTGCACCCATTGATCTTGGCTGTGAAGCTTCTTTGGATTCCCTCCAGCTGTCTAATGTCTTCTTTTTTATATGGGGATGTTAGGACCGAGCAGTATTCCAATTTGGGTATTGTCAGGGTTTTCAGTAGAGGAATCATTACATTCCTATCCCTTCGTTTAAAGGTTCTCAATATCTGACCCGTTATTCTCTTTGCTCTGTTTACTGCTATCTTATTTTGTGTTTTAAATTTCGCATCATCTGTCATTACAACCCCTAAATCTTTTGCTCTGGAATTTCTCTGAATTTCCTGTCCATTTGGGGTATAATATTCCATGGACTTTAGGTCTTCTCTTTTTCCGTACCGTAATAGCTGAAATTTCTCGGTGTTAAACTTCATATTGTTGTCTTCCGTCCACTTGTAGATTTTGTTTATGTCGGTTTGTAGAGATCCTATGTCTTCTGGGTTTCTTATTTTTCTACTGATCTTTGTGTCATCCGCAAAGGATGTTACTGTGCTGTCTCTGGTAACGTCCCATCTATGTCAGTTAGCATGATTATGAAGAGTAGTGGAGCTAATACCGTTCCTTGTGGTACCGAGCTGAGGACCTCTGATTCTGATGAAGATACTCCTTGTGTACTGTAACGACTTGCCTCCGCTCACTAAGGAAATTATATATCCATTTCCTACTTTTCCTGTTATTCCCATATATTTCAGTTTATGTATTATGATTCCGTGGTCACACTTGTCGAACGCTTTAGCAAAGTCTGTGTATATTACATCATAGTTTTCATTACTTTCAAGTGAATCAATAATGTTGTTGTAGTGTTCCATTAGTTGTGATAGGCATGATCTGCCTGACCTAAACCCGTGTTGGTTATCATTGAATTTTTTCTGCGTTTCCAAAAAGTCATAGATTTTCTGTCTAACTATTCTTTCAAATATTTTAGTGAGATGAGATGTAAGCGACACTGGCCTATAGTTTTTGGCCTCGGATCGATCTCCTCCTTTATATATTGGGACTATGTTCGCGCTCTTCAGGATGCCCGGTATTTCTCCTATGTCTAATGATCGTCTCCATATCCAGTATAGGGGCTCAGCGATTGCATTCTTGCAGTTTTTGATCAGTGTGGCACTCCATTTATCCGGTCCTGCCGCTGAGTGTGTTTTTAGTTTCCCTATGGCTTGTGTAATATCATCCGTCGTAAAATCGAAATCCGTTATACTTTCCCCTTGTGGTTCTACTTCAAAGAACGCTTTTCTATCGCATATCAATTTGTCAGTTTTTGGGATACTGAAAGATGATTCATACTGAGCTTTTAACATTTCAGATACTTCTGTTAGATCATCAGATAAATCACTGTTCTCATTTTTTAAAGGTCCGATAGTCGCTTGGTTTTTCGACTTTCTTTTTGCGAAATTCTAGAAGTACTTTGAGTTCGCCTTTATCGCTTCTCTAGCGGCATCTTCTTCTTTTTCTGTATGCTTCTCGATTAGTTCCTGTATGACGACATCGATACTTTGTAGTTTATCATTTAATATTTTTCTGATGTTGTTATCTTTACAATTACTTAATTTTTCAGTCACTCTTTTTCTCTTTCGGAACAATGCCCTCTTTTGTCTTTCGAACCTGCTTCTCTTTCCTCTTTGTTGTATCTTTGGGACATGTTTTTCCACAATTTCTAACGTCTTCTCCTCTAACGTCATTAGCATCTCTTCCGTTGTCTTGACCTCGAAAATGGTTTTCCAATCTATTGCTTCCATGTTGGATGTCACATCTTCCCAGTTTATAACTTTGGAGTGAAAATTAAAAATTTCGAATTTGCTTCTTTCTGTTGTGCGTGTTCTTTCCTTTCCTGTTGCCTTTATATTAGTTTTTATTTCAATGATGTTATATATATATATATATGCACTAGCATCACAAAATAATACGTGACCTTATTAATAAGCAAACACCACAAGGAAAAGGAAACACAAAGTCCGAGCGCTTTCGTGATATATTCACATTATCAAGGAAGAATATATCACGAAAGCGCTCGGACTTTGTGTTTCCTTTTCCTTGTGGTTGTTTGCTTATATATATATATATATATATATATATATATATATATATATATATAATATTTAGTAGAAATCCAATGACAAGGAGAAATGTAAATGCCATGAAAAGTCTTCTTTATTGCGCAACGTTTCGAGCAATACGCTCATCTTCAGGCTGTTTAATAACAATGTGAAATTAAAATCAATATTGAATGAAAAACAAACAGAAATTTCTATAACCTATTCGTAAAGACAAATTTTAAAAGACTGAGGAAAGAGGGTTAAGTTCTAAGTTATACAGATTTACATATCAAAATTAAGAAGTTATTTTTAAATACATGTAGTAAATGTGAAATTAATACACTGGAAAAATTACCAATAGTACACTGGAACAATGGAGCTATCTACCTTACACAGCAGTATCCGAGGCCGACTAATTTGAGCAGAGGAGACGGGAATGAAAGATGGCGAGGGAGATAGGGGAAGGAGGGATTATAAGGAATTGGGGAAGGAGGAGGGATCATAGCAGATTGAGAGGGACGGACGATGAGTCAACATTCAGACTAGGGGACAATGCTTTAATGAAAAGGGATTCTAAAATTCTTAGTGAGTTGGGACAAGTATTACAACCAAGAATTTAAAATTGTCTAAAGTGACATCAATTTTACATTTGATGCTATGTTCACGAATGCTGGAGGCTTCCTTAGTTTTTAAAATTTTACCTGTTCGGCCACTTATTCCCATATGCGAATAAAATCTAGCCCTGAGAGAGCGACAAATTGATGGGGTAGGGATGGGATCACCAGTCGGACCGTTAGCAGCTGACTTTTTTATGACTCATTTAGAAAGTGTAATTTTTAGACAATCTCCCACTCATCTCAAGCCAATTTCTATCGACGCTTCGTTGATGATTCGATAGCAGTCTTTGATAATGCGGTACAAGCGCAACAATTCTTTAACTTCCTAAATTCTTTGCACCCCAATATAACGTATACAATGGAAACTGAGCAAAATGGCTCCCTCCCCTTCTTAGATCTTTTAATTTCGAAAAACGGTGATTCTATTACTACATCAGTTTATAGGAAACCCACTTTCACTGGTTTGGGCATGAATTTTTTTTAGTTTACTGATTTCAACTATAAGATGTCTTGTATTAAAACTCTCCTGTTCAGAGGATATAATTTGACCTCTAATTTTACCTTACTTAATGATGAATTTAATAATCTAAGATCATACTTTACTAATAATAGTTTTCCTGTTCAATATGTAGACAAACTAATTAGATCCTTCTTAAATAATGTTTATAGCCCTCAACTTCCATGTATTACAGTGCCGAAGGATATAAAATATTTCTTGGTACCTGAAATGGGTCCCTTGAATAAGGAATTTAAGCTTAAATTTACAAAATTGTTAAGGAAATTTTTTTATCATACTGATTTCCGCATCATATTTATTAATAAAACGTCTTTAGGTAGCTTTTTCTCAGCGAAGGATCGAACCCCTGACTCGTTGCGTAGCGGTGTTGTATATTTATTTACCTGCCCTAGGTGTCTCCTTGGGAATTACATCGGCAGCACTGTTCGCTCTCTCAGGGCTAGATTTTATTCGCATATGGGAATAAGTGGCCGAACAGGTAAAATTTTAAAAACTAAGGAAGCCTCCAGCATTCGTGAACATAGCATCAAATGTAAAATTGATGTCACTTTAGACAATTTTAAAATTCTTGGTTGTAATACTTGTCCCAACTCACTAAGAATTTTAGAATCCCTTTTCATTAAAGCATTGTCCCCTAGTCTGAATGTTGACTCATCGTCCGTCCCTCTCAATCTGCTATGATCCCTCCTCCTTCCCCAATTCCTTATAATCCCTCCTTCCCCTATCTCCCTCGCCATCTTTCATTCCCGTCTCCTCTGCTCAAATTAGTCGGCCTCGGATACTGCTGTGTAAGGTAGATAGCTCCATTGTTCCAGTGTACTATTGGTAATTTTTCCAGTGTATTAATTTCACATTTACTACATGTATTTAAAAATAACTTCTTAATTTTGATATGTAAATCTGTATAACTTAGAACTTAACCCTCTTTCCTCAGTCTTTTAAAATTTGTCTTTACGAATAGGTTATAGAAATTTCTGTTTGTTTTTCATTCAATATTGATTTTAATTTCACATTGTTATTAAACAGCCTGAAGATGAGCGTATTGCTCGAAACGTTGCGCAATAAAGAAGACTTTTCATGGCATTTACATTTCTCCTTGTCATTGGATTTCTACTAAATATTAAATTGAAGCTCTGTAGAAGCAACCCGCATAATTATATATATATATATATATATATATATATGGGTCCCATAAGTCCGGCATCATAGGAAAAATAATAAAAAAAGGCAAACCAAAAGCTTTTATTTACAGAACGTGCTCAATATGTCCACCATTGTTTTCAATACACAAATTCAGACGTGATACCCAGTCAGCAAGCGCACGGTGAATGATGTCAGGAGTAATGGTGTTACATGCCCCAATAATGCGCTGCCGCAAATGTTCAACACTCCTAATTTTCTCTGCGTATACCAGCGCTTTCAAGTGGCCCCAGAGATAAAAATCTAGTGGCGTGAGATCCGGGCTTCTAGCTGGCCATTCCACAGGCCCTCGACGTCCTATCCAATGACCAGGGAATTGTTGGTACAGGTATTCCCTTACTTGGGTGCTGTGATGTGCAGGAGCGCCGTCTTGCTGGAACCATGTTGGGAAATTTCCTTCTTCGTTCAAGACACTGGGAAATGCTTCTTCCTTGAGCATACGTAGGTAGGTGCCTCCAGTGACATGTTCATCGAAAAAGAGGGGGCCTATGATGCGATCCTTCCAAATGCCACACCATACCATCACCCGAGATGCACCTTATTCCTTTGAAGAGGTATACCAGTGAGGGTTGTTTTGAGACCAGTAGCGGGTGTCCTGTCGATTTACCTCACCATTTCCATAAAAAACAGCCTCGTCAATGAACAGAATGGTGGACGGGAAATTGGCATCCCGAGCATAAGAAAAATATGAATTATGGTTTGTAGAAATAGAAAAATATGAATTTCTCCTATGATGCCGGACTTATGGGACACCCTGTATATATATATTATATATTATATATATATATATATATATATATATATCAAATCACATCTAATAAAATAGACACTCGACTGCATTGATTGGGCTGTTTTTAATGAAGTGAAATTTAATAGGATGTAACTAAAAGCTACATTAATTCCAATTGTTTTAAGTAAGGTTCGGAGGTGTTTAAAGTTTTTAAGGGAAGAAATCTAAGAACATGTTTATGATCAATCTCCTTTTGTCAATTACACGATTAGAGTACATTTCTTTAGCTTTGCTTCAGTAATTTTCTAGAAATGAAACATGACAGCATTGGTAAAACAAACTATACCATATTGTTTAATTTCTAAAACATTATTTAAACAAAGCTAAAAAGAAAAAAAATATATTCTAACAGTGTAATACGCGAGGAGATTGGTCATAAAAATATTTTTCGCCTTCTTTATCATATAAACTTTAAGCTCCTTTTATTTATAAAAGTTCTATTAAATCTCGCGTAATTTAAAACAACCCGAAACGCAATTGGGTGTGTGTGTCCCTTCTATTCGATGTAAACAATGTGATTCAGTTTATACACTGTAGGTAAAAAAAAAACTTCAGACGTCAGAGTAAAATGGCATAAATACGCGTGTAGAACCGTGAATAATTCTACCGCATTGTTTAACCATATGTAGAAATATAATCATAACATTAATTGGGAAGTTTTTACAATTCTAGTAAAAATAGACATAAATGAAAGGAACATTCGCTGTAAAATGTGCATTGTGCATTCATATGCTACAGTGTATAAATAACTTTAATAATAGTTCGGGGAATTGTAAGTAAAGTGGATCATATTTTTTTAACATACCTTTTCCTCTTTATTAGTACCTGCACATATTTTGTTAATTCCTCTTACCACTTTTGTCTGCGCTGTATATATATATATATATATATGTTTTTTATGTAGGATCGAGGGACCAAGAGCGAATGCCCGCAAGAACGTCCTCCCCATACAGGAAGAAAAGAGCCAAAATCAAGGTCCAAGGTTTTCGGGATGTCTGGACACTCTGCGTTTGAAAGGTTGGAGGTCATAGACAGGGGTGGAAAGATGGAGTGAGGAAGATTGTTCCAGAGTTGACCTGTTGGGTAGATGAAAGCTTGAAAATACCGATTAACCCTCGCGTTAGAGAGTTGGACAGAAAAGAAATGAGAATGTGTTGAAAGTCTGGTGCTGCGTGCTCTCCTTTTAACCCTTTTTACTGCCCAAATATTTTGTAGAGTTAAGTTATGAATGCGTGTATTTGAAAGGTTGTAAATGTGTCCTTTTCAGCACTAAAGGGTTAAAGGAGGTGGCATGCAGTTAGAGAATTCAGAAGAGCAGTGTCCGTTATAATAGCGATAGTAAATAGAGAGTGAGGCAATATTGTGGCGAAGAGAGAGGGATTAAAGACAGTCAGTAACAGGTGGGTAATTGATGAGACGAAAAGCCTTTGATTCCAACCAATCAAGTAGAGCTATGTAGGTTGAGCCACTCAACACATAAGAAGCCCACTCCATACAGGGTCGTGTATATATATATATATATATATATATACACACATATATATATATATATATATATACTGTGTGTATATATATAGCGTCGAAGGTATCGTCGCCATCCAACTCCTCACTCTCACTTAGTTTATATTTCTGCCCGGAATCGTGCAAAATCTATTCTTCAACTCGCCAAAAATTCCTTCATCAGACAAAAATGTGAAAATTTATCCAACTCTAATTCTTCTCGCTCTTTCTGCCACCTAGCGAAGAACCTCTCCATCAACTTTACTTCTGTCCTTCCTGTTTTCTGTTCTGATGGCTCAGTTGCCGTATCTTCTGATAAAACTGAACTCTTCGCTCATACTTTCACCTCCAATTCAACCATGGACGATTCCGGTGCTGTTTCTCCATCTCCTCCTCCCTCTGACTTAATTATGTCTGAAATTAGAATCCTTTCCAAAGATGTTTTTTTCGCCCTATCTAGGCTCAACTCTACGAAGGCGTACGGTCCTGATGGTGTCCCTCCAGTTGTTCTCAAAAACTGTACTTCTGTGCTGACACCCAGGGCCGTTTCTAGCCATTAGGGGGCCCTGCAATGCTGGGCAACCGCACACCAAATGGGAGGTTCGCACCCGCACTTCCGCACCCGCACTTTAGCCTCTTCCGCACCCGCACTTCCGCACACCTCTGAGTTTTCGCACTTCCGCACACCCGCACCCTATTTACATATATAAAGTTTTGTCGCAAGGAAATATATAAGTTTCCATTAATATATTAATACTTTTATAAACTTTTATTTAATATTTAATTGTGAAAATAAAGTTTTAATACAATAAAGTCATTTTTTTGTTATGAGAGGTCAGAAAATTACTAGAATACAATATCATTTAATTTTATTTTATACTAATACTATATTACTTTATTCACAGCTACTCAAATACAAAAGATACAATGCAATACAAAAGTAAAAAAGTGTATTTAGCTATGTGTGCGGACCAATCCGCACACCTTCCGCACCCGCACCTCCGCACCTTTTTACCGAGGTGACCGCACACCGCACCTCCGCCCACCATTTCGCACTTCCGCACAGTGTGAATATGCGGAGGTGCGGAAGGTGTGCGGAACTTGCCCAGCTCTGCTAAGCAGTATACCCATTTGAGGCCCCACCCCTCCATCCACCAACTCACGCCTTACTACATCACCTCAGCACACACATACGAAAAATGTCTGTGTTAATAAAAAACAATTATGAAACGATTTTAATGAACCATTTATGTTCAAAACAACAAATATGTACTTTCAGAAGACAAACAGAAAAAATACTCAGGAAATTCCTGAAAATTAGCTTATACATTATTTAGAAAAAATGACACAGAACTATGTATAAAAAAATAATGCAATTATCAACTACCAAACAATTACTAACTCTACGATACAATCGTGTAATAGCTAACAGTTATACAGAACAGTTTGTATCTTCAAAATTTTGCCTCCTAGATTTTTTCTGGGCGAAATCATCAATAACATCATCATATGAAATCTCCAGTGTTGGGCACTAAAGCGTTAATCCGATAACAGTTAATTAACGAAGTTAACTTTTTTTAACGGACTATTAACGGAAGTTAATTTCCATTTATCGTTATGGGACCAGTTAACTTCCGATAACTCGATATTTAGTCTGTTAAAGTCCGTTAACACGTTAACTGCGAGGAGTCATTCACGGAAGATCACCGCTCCGCGAATGAATTCAAACCGCCATGACTTCAGTCTGCTTCCAGATCTCGCAAGGGGAGGTTGTGGAGGCCCAAGAGGTCAAGACTGGCAGTTGGGCCTAACTTTGAGAAGTTGGTCTTTCTGAAGGGCAACCAGCACATTGTGTCATAGTCTTTAATAAATGTGCCTAAAATTTAATTTTACCTTTCAGTTCCCGCCATAATAATTCTCTGGTAAATTAAAATTTAGTTAATGGTTTAGTGGTTACAAGGGTTTCAAAACATGTAATCAGTACATTTTTTATTAAAAATAAAAAAAAAAGTTATTAAACAAAAAGTTGCAAAACTTTATAAAATACAGTTAAATACCTATTTTATTGTTGGGATTTTGCATAATAAACATTTTCTATGGTTTTTAAAGCTTTTTCCTTGATTTTTTTTAAATGTTAGTAAAGAATAGTTATCGTTAACGGATTATTCGTTAACTTCCGTTAACTTTGTAGTAAAATTATCGGATTATCGTTATCGGAGTTAAAAATTGGGGTTAACGGATTATCGTTATCGAAGTTAACTTTTTGGTTAACGGTGCCCACCACTGGAAATCTCCCTGCCAACGTCCTGGTTGATGCTTATGATGCCAAGGCCACTGAGGCGATCCTGCCCCATTGATGATCTGAGGTAGTTCTTGATTAGCTTCATCTTAGAGAAGCTCCTCTCGGATGACGCTACTGTCACAGGTAGAGTGCAGGCAATTCTTAGTGCAACCCAGAGATTGGGGTATAGTTCCTCCAGTTGCTTCTGATGAATGAAGGAGAGAAGCTCCAATGCAGTCATGTTGTGTGAAGGGAAAGTCGGCAAGTTCTTAATTTCGAGGGCCAGTTCTCTTCCATCAATGTCAGAGTCAGCTCCAGAGCTCAGTATCTTAGAGAGCTTTTCACACTTGTAGGACAAGTCTTCCTTGTTCATTATGGTGAAGTTTAGGAGAACCCCAAATATATCCCTCACATCATCTAATGTTTTGAATCTCATTTATTGACCCGATGGCACAATCCACCACCACATTGAAAAATTTGACTTTCAGCCTCTTTAAGGCCCCCTAGTAGCAGCGGGGCCCTAAGCGGCCGCTTAGTCTGCTTATGCCAGGAAACGGCCCTGCTGACACCCTGCCTAGGCAAACGCTTTCGTCTTTGCCTTTCATCTGGTACTTTTCCTTCCTGCTGGAAGTTCGCTTTCATTCAGCCTGTCCCGAAGAGGGTGACCGCTCTCAACCCTCCAACTATCGTCCAATTGCTTTGATTTCTTGTCTTTCTAAAACTTTTGAATCTATCCTTAAGAGGAAGATTCTTAAACACCTCACTTCTCACAATCTTCTTCCAGATCGTCAGTATGGGTTCCGCAAGTGATGCTCTACTGGCGATCTTCTTGCATATCTCTCTGACTCTTGGTCATCTTCCTTTCAGGATTTCGTTAAATCTTTGCATTGCGCTAGAATATCAAACACTTTTGATAGAGTCTGGCACAAATCTTTAATTTCCAAACTACCCTCCTTCAGTTTCTATCCTTCAGTCTGTGTCTTCATCTCGAATTTCCTTTCTGGCCGATCTATAGCTGCGGTTGTAGATGGTCACTGTTCTCCTAAAGCTATTAATACTCTCTTTGTAAAACAGCTTCTAAGAGGTTGGGTGTGCTGTACCGGCTCCGCAGTTCCTTCACCCCAACTTAGATGCTGTCTCTGTACAGGGGTTTTGTCCTCCCCTGTATGGAATACGCTTCTCATCCGTGGGATGGCTCAAGCTACACACCTATATTTGACCAGGTGGAATCAAAGGCTTTTCGTCTCATCAATTACCCACCTCTTACTGACTGTCTTTATTCTCTCTCTCTCTCTCTCTCTCTTTTCGCCGCAATGTTGCCTCACTTTCTCTTTACTATCGCTATTATAACGGACATGCTCTTCTGAACTCTCTAACTGCATGCCTCCTCCTTTAAGGAGAGCACGCAGTACTAGACTTTCGACACATTCTCATTCCTTTCCTGTCCAACTCTGTAACGCAAGGGTTAATCGGTATTTTCAGTCTTTCATCTACTCTACCGGTCAATTCTGGAACAATTTTCCTCAATCCATCTTTCCTCCTGTCTATGACCTTCAATCTTTGAAACGCGGAGCGTCCAGGCATCTCGAAAACCTTGGACATTGATTTTGGCTATCTTCTTCCTCCACGGGAGGGGCGTTTCTGAGGGCATTCGCCCTTGTCCCCTCCTTCCTGCATAAACAAAAACATATATATTCCTTGCCTTAAACCTCCGTCTTTCATTCCTTGACGAAGAGTTTGAATACACGAAAGGACTTCGAATCGCTTTTTATTTTCCCCTGCTTCTGTAACACACACACACACACACACCACACACACACATATTATATATATATATATATATATATATATATATATATATAATGCGCCTCGGTGGTGTAATGGTTAGCATCACTGACTACGAATCCACCGGCCCGAGTTCAAATCCCGGTGAAGGCATGCGGCGCGCAGCAAACTCAGCTGTTCGTCCTTCTACACAATAAAAATTGGTTGGTAGATAAATGAGTAGCCTGGGTAGCCTAGTGGTTAAGACGCTGGGCTGCTGATCGGGAGGTCGTAAGATCGAGTCCGGGCGAGGACTTTGTAATTGCTGACCGCCCGTGGTGGGGCGTAGTTCGGATTCCACGTTAAGGTTGAGTGACAAGCTTGACCTTTGTCAAAATGAACAATTCGGGCGGAAGCAAAACCAAGGTTAACCAAGATATATATATATATATAAATAACATCGTATGACGGAGGCAACGTACAGCTTTTCGTGGAATTCAAACCGCTTCACCATCAAGGGAGACCCAGAAAAAAATTCACTCTGTGAAATTTGGAATCCGAACCGAAACTCCGACTCAGGACTTTCAAACAGAAGACGACGCTCCAGTTTTAATGGATGTTGAAAGGGTTTAAAATGATACAGAATCTTGATTTCATGCAATGAAGACGCGCATGTATAGAAATCTAGAGTGAGATATAAAGAGTTATGTATATATACTGTAGTATGTCTTCAGAGAAGTATATCCGACCCATAACTGACTATGCGGTGATTACGAGCAAATATTGAATAATGGCAGTTCCGCAATCGGGGATTTACTGACACTGCATATCGAATTCCGTTGTCATAGAATCATAGAACATTATTACTGAGAACGTCCAAACACGCACTGAATAGAGAATTGGGTGTATAAAGACTTCTTTGCATGCCAAAATTTCCGGCACATATGACAGAAGATTGAAAGGAGAAAAGACTGTGTGTCACTTCTGCTCAATACGTTAATTATCCGCACCCTTCGATAATGATTTTGCTCTTTGACAGGTGTTTATTTCATCGCAAGAGTGTTCCGCCAACACTTCAGGAAATTGAAAACATGTTCTCCATGACTGTTGACGAAAGGGGGGGGGAGGCCGAATGAAGTTAACGCGCGTGCAAGAATACCGATGTGAATGTATGTCAAGCGAACTGAATGAATAACGAGAATGCAGAAAAAAATGGTGTTAGCAGCAATCAAATAGAAAAATTTAACAGCCATGCACTAACCACTGAATTAAGCAGAAAAATATGTATCGTTAGCGCACGTATTGTATGGCTGAATTAACGGGTTCGTTGCCAAACTGAACCACGTATGGTGGGTGCTTCAATCAAGTAATTTTTTCTGTGAAGGTCGTTAAGAAATAGAAATTCATGTAAAAATATAAAAGTGTGATAAAAAGAAGACAAAAAAACTGAAAAGAAAAAGAAAATCGTCTTAACCCAAACTTTTCTCATTGAAAATATAATATAAACATTGAATGGACGCTTTGTTACAATATTATACGAGTTCCATTTTTACAAAATCCATATATATATATATATATATCTATATGCTGCAAACCCACAAGGAAAAAGAAAAACGATTCCAAGGCCTTTCGTGTATTCAAAGCTACACCTCGTCAGGGAATGAAGATAACGGCAGATGCCCATAAATATATACAACGTATATATATTTATGGGATCTCGCCTTTATCTTCATTCCCTGACGAGGTGTAGCTTTGAATACACGAAAGGTCTTGGAATCGTTTTTCTTTTCCTTGTGGGTTTGCAGCATTCATTCATTTCACGTGTTTTATTGTGAAATTCATCCCTATATATATATATTATATATATATATATATATATATATATATATATATATATATATATATACACACCAGTGAACTCCTTAATCATTTAGATATATGTCATACATCATGTGTATAGGCGGATAGACGTAGATGTAAGTATAAAAAGAGGGTATGTATATGTGCATGTATGTATGTATAGTATATGTATATATGTGTACGTATATCTATATATGTGGGTATATGTATAAGTATACAGAGAGGGTATGTGAAGAGATATATACAAAATAAAACTGGGAACTTTTTTTTGTGCATGAAGGAGGGGCCCGCAGAAGCTTCCCCACCCCCACCCCCATAGAAAAAGAATAGAACCAAAATCAAGGTCCAGAGTTTTCGAGATGCCTGGACACTCTGCGTTTGAAAGATTGGAGGTGATGAACAGGAGGAAAGATGAATTGAGGAAGATTGTTCCAGAGTTGACCGGTTGAGTAGATGAAAGATTGAAAATACCGATTAACCTTTGCATTAGAGAGTTGGACAGAAAAGGAATGAGAACGTGTGGAAAATCTGGTGCTGCGTGCTCTCCTTAAAGGAGGAGGCATGCAGTTAGAGAGTTCAGAAGAGTAGTGTCCGTTATAATAGCGATAGTAAAGAGAGAGTGAGGGAACACTGCGGTGAAGAGAGAGGGCTTGAAGCCAGTTAGTAAGAGGCGGGTAATTGATGAAACGAAAAGCCTTTGATTCCACCCGGTCAAATAGAGCTGTGTGGGTTGAGCCACCCTACACATGAGAAGCGTACTCCATACAGGGGAGGGCAAGACCCCTGTACAGAGACAGCAACTGAGTTAGGGTGAAGAAACTGCGGAGGCGGTACAGTACACCTAACGTCTTGGAAGCTGTTTTGGAGAGAGTATTTGAGGAAAGATCACGAGAAAAGGAAACACCAAGAATGTTGAGAGAAGAGGAAGGATTGAGTTGTGTATTGTTGAAGGTAAGGGGATAGTCGTGTGGAAGATTGTGACGAGTATACAGATGGAGGAATTGATAGAGTTTTTTAAGCATTGAAAGCCGCAGGGTTTTCTCCGTCCCAATCAGAGATATCAGAAAGAGCAGAGGTCAGGTGTAACCGTCCTACGCGAAGCATGGAGTGACTGTTGAGAGGGACGCTTTGGGAAGCGAGTGGAGAAGTGAAGAGTGAAATCATTGGCATAGGAGTGGATAGGACAGGAAGTGCGACTTAAGAGATCATTGATAAAAAAAGAAAAAGAGTGGGTGACAGGACAGAACCCTGAGGAACACCACTGTTAATAGCTTTAGGAGAAGAACAGTGGTCATCTACAACCACAGCTATGATCGGCCAGAAAGAAAATCAGAGATGAAGACACAGATAGAAGGATAGGAACCGAAGGAGGGCAATTTGGCGATTAAAGATTTGTGCCAGACTCTATCAAAAGGGTTTGATATGCCTAGCGCAATAGCAAAAGTTTCACCGAAATCCCGAAAGGAGGATGACCAAGAGTCAGAGAGATATGCGAGAGGATCGCCAGAAAAGCGTCTCTTGCGGAACCCATACTGACGATCTGAAAGAAGATTGTGAGAAGAGGGGTGTTTTAGAGTCTTACTATTAAAGATAGATTAAAAAAAAGCAAGAAATCAAAGCAATTGGACGATAGTTGGAGGGTTGAGAGCGGTCACCCCTTCTTTGGGACAGGCTGAATGAAAGCGAACTTCCAGCAGGAAGGAAAAGTACCAGATGAAAGGCAAAGACGGAAGCGTTTGCCTAGGCAGGGTGTCACCACAGAAGCACAGTTTTTGAGAACAATAGGAGGAACACCATCAGGACCCTACGCTTTCGTAGAGTTGAGCCCAGATAGGGCGAAAAAAACATCTTTAGAAGATATTCTAATTTCAGACATAATAAAGTCAGGAGGAGGAGGAGGAGGGTTGAGTTGGAGGCTAAAGTTTGAGCGAAGAGTTCATCTTTATCGGGAGAAGAGACGGCAACCGAGCCGTCGGAATGAAAAAGAGGAGGGACAGAAGAGGAAGTAAAGTCGTTGGAGAGGTTCTTGTCTAGATGCCAGAAAGAGCGCGAAGAATTAGAATTGGATAGGCTTTCACATTTTTGTCTGGTGAAGGAATTTTTGACGAGTCGAAGACAGATTTTGCACGATTCCGGACAGAAATATAAACTGAGTGAGAGCCAGGAGTTGGATGGCGACGGTACTTTCTGAAAGCTTCCTCTCTGTTGCTGATAGTATTAGAACAAGTAAAGTTAAACCAAAATTTTTTGCATTAGTTGTAGGAATAGAATGTGGAATGTACTCCTCCAAGCCCGAGAGAATCACCTCTGATGCGCTCAACACACTCGGAAGGGCCCCTGCCACTGAAGCAGTAATCATTCCATGGGAAATCACAGAATTACTACCTAAGGGCTCCCAATCAGCGGCGCCAAAGTGCCAATGGCGCCTCCTCTTGGAAAGATCCAAAGGCCGAATTGGATTGATTGGACAGGAAACAGATATAAGATTGTGGTCGGTGGAGCCCAATGGAGAAAAAGTTTGACAGAGTAAGAAGAAGGATGAGAGGTGAGAAATTAATCAAGAATGTTGGGCCTATCTCCAAGGTGAACGGGAATACGAGTAGGGTGCTGTACAATCTGCTCTCGGTCATTTAAGATAGAAAAGTTATAAGCTACTTCATCAGGGATATTTGTGAAATGAGAGGAAAGCTAAACGTGGTGGTGAACATTGAAATATCATAAAATGGAGATTTCAGCAAAAGGAGAATGGGAGAAAAGTATTTCACTTTGGAAGTGAGGTTGTCAAAGAATTTTGGATAGTCAGTAGAATTAGGAGAAAGGTAGACAGCGCAGATATATTTAGTTTGAGGTTGGCATGCAAGCCGTAGACAGAGGTATAGATAGAATTCGGAGGATTCGAGTTCGGGAATACGAGAACAAGTTAGGTCATTGCGTACATATACGCAACTTCCACCTTTGGAGCGAAATTGAGTATATAGAAAGTAAGAGAGTATAGAAAAGGGGTTGATGTCAGTCGTCCCAGACCCCCTGAGTTTCAGTGAGAAAGAAAAGGTGAGGTTTAGAGGACGAGATATGATGCGTTTTTTTCAACAGATTGAAAATTTGAGGAAAGGCCACGAATGTTGGAGAAGTTTATAAAAAGTGAATCGGGCAAAGGCCCAGAACATCTCGAATGGGCGGGTAGCAGATCCAGCCCCGCTGCCCGGGTCTGCGTTCTCGGTATCAGCAGCAGCAGCGGGGTAGCCAGAAGTGGGGATATTTATGGTCCCCTCCCCAGGGGACTCCGAGGCTCTTGAAGTTGTTGCCATTTTTTTTTTTTAATTTTGAAAAGATTATGTAGTGTGTAAGATGCGTGTACCGTATATGTAGTGAAGAATAGGGAGAGGAATGTGTATTGGAGAACATGCTGGACTGCTTACGCCTTACAGGGTAGATGAGACACGGAAAAAGATCAGTGACAGGAGAAACGGGACTTCCAGCACTCCCTATCTTCTGCCTTATGTTCCCCCTTTATACCCCATAACCCTTTAACGCCGACTGGGTCGAATACGTACCATTTCAAATATATGCATTTAGACTTAACCTTACAAAAAAGTTCGGCGTCCCTATATACTACCTTTATACCCCAAATATAGGGGTATAAATAAAAATAAAATGAATATGAAAATACAAACGTTTAAGAAGCAGAAGTCTTTAGTCGGTATATTACAAAAAAAGATAGTTTCAAACAGAAAACATAATTGAGAAATGCGAAATCAAGGATCAATTATTGGCATTAAAAATATAAAGTCGAACAATTATATAGAACTACATGTATAGGATGTATATAAACTAATTTCGGGCATATATATATAATATATATATATATATATATACAGGGGTTAGACAAAATAATATGAACACCTTGATAAATGGCGGTTTTTATTCTTAATATGGAGTTGGTCCTCCTTTAGCGGCAATAACAGCTGCAATGCGTCGGGGAATTGATTCATACAGCTTTTGGACAGTGGCTAGAGGAATCCTGAGCCATTCTTCGAGCAAAACCTGCTCCAGTTCCTCCAAAGACGCCGGCGGTGGGAATCGGCTTCTGACCTGCTGCTCCAACTGACACCACAGATGCTCGATAATGTTAAGATCCGGGGATTGTGGAGGCCAATCCAAGCGTTCTACTTCACTAACATGCTCTTCAAACCAGTTTTTAACGACCCCAGCGGTGTGGATTGGTGCATTATCATCCTGGAAGACGGCGCCGCCATTGGGAAACAGCGTTTGGACCATGGGATGGACCTGGTCAGCCAATATTGACAGATAGACCTGGGCGTTAACCCTACCATGCAGTACTACAGCTGGGCCAAGAGTATTCCACGATATTGCTGCCCAAACCATCACAGATCCGCCTCCATGCTTAACAGTTGGGGTCAGGCAGTCGGGGTTATAAGCATCTTTAGGCTGTCTCCAGACGTAAACTCGACCGGAACATGGAAATAGCGTAAAGGAGGATTCGTCAGAGTAGACTACATTCTTCCACCGGTCCATTGACCAATTCTTATGGTCATTACACCATTTTCTGCGCCGCTCAATGTTGATGTGCGAAAGGAAGGGTTTGGCAATTGCAGCCCTCCCATGGTATCCAGCTCCATGGAGCTCGCGACGTACAGTTCTGGTCGATACCGGGCTTGCAAGATGCTGGTTAAGCTCTGCAGTCACTTTTGGAGCTGTGGTCTTATGGTTCTTTGTCACAATGCGCTTTAGCACCCGGCGGTTTCGATCACACAGCTCCTTCTTGCGTCCACTATTGCATTTGTCGGTGCTTGTCTTTCCATGGTTTTGGTATGCAGACATGACCATAGAGACAGTTCCTCTGGATACATTGAACATCTGAGCGGTTTTCGTCACCGATGCACCAGCCATCCACGCTCCGACAATTTGCCCTCTTTTGAAGTAAATAGGTTTGCCAGTCATTTGACCGTTTACTTTGTGTCTGAGCAGTCCGTAAAGAAAACCGGTGAAATCGGCGGGTGTTCATATTATTTTGTCTAACCCCTGTATATATATATATATATATATATATATATATATATATATATATATATATATTATAATATATATACTGTAACGTTTCTGAAGTGAAACTCCTATCGTCGGTGATGTTTAATTTGTACACAGAATTATAGTCATTCAACTTCGGCCTTTGTCTATATACTGTATATACTCGTATATATGAGGAGTGAGGACTCCATAATTCTCAGGTCTGTTTCATTTCGCAAAGTGGTTAAAACCAGTTTTAATCACCTTGCGAAATGAAACAGACCTGAGAATTATGGAGTCCTTATATATATATACACACTGTGTATATATATATATATATATACTGTGTGTGTATATATATATATATACAAAAGCCGAAGTTGAATGACTATAATTCTGCGGACAAATTAAACATATCACCGATGATGGGAGTTTGATTTCCGAAACGTCTGATATTAATTAAATCTTTATAATGTTAATGTGGGCGCTGAGCATCCTTTTTATTCTTAAATGTCGGTTCCCTAAGAACACCCCTTTCTCTACAACTATATATATATATATATATATACATATATATATATATACTGAGATACAACAGTGCGAGCGTAGAAGGAAATACAGACGTACAGAGTGGCCACAAAGTCCCTTTGCAGTGAAATTACAGCATATCTGTATGTGCCCTAGTTTTTCACGCAAAGAGACTTTGTGGTCATCTTGGAGAAGAAAGGTAAATGTAGTTGGGTGTTAAAAAGTAAAAAGATAGAGTTTCGGACAGCAAACAAATAGTAAAAATTAGAGCAGTCGAAGGAAAATGAAAATCAAACTCTTAAAATCGAACTTTTGTAAAGAAAACAAAGGTATTATGTTTGGAATTAATACTACTAATAATAATAGAGGTAAAACTTAATGATAATTATAGTAATAAGAAGGGGAACTAAATTAGATTATAAAGAGGTACACTGGAGAATTATTAAACTCGTGTTGGGTTTTTTGGGGGGAGGTTATTCAACCTTGAGACGTGATTTTCTTTAACTTCTTTTCTGTTTTGAGTTTACAAATAAAGTTTATTTACGATAAATTCGTAGTTTAGAGTCGTCCTTCAAATTTTTATCGCGCATCCGTAAAAGTTACACCATTCGATTGGAAATAATTTACTTATGAATCTCGTGAAATGGAAAAAGAACCTAACCTAACCAAACGTAACTCGGGAATCAGTAGACCTAACCCGGGCATTATTACGACCTTGGCATGAATTAATGATGTCACATTTCATAATTTAAACTTTTTAAAACACACACACACACACACACACACACACACACACACTTTTTCCTTACAATGTCAAAAATGTCAAAAATTTTAGCACGAAGAATGAAATGTTACATTACTGATAGGTTAGAAACGGAAACCTAAAAGCCTAGATTTGCTCCTGATACACACGATGGATGTAAAAAAATATAAAATATATTCTTTTATTTATAAAATACGCGAGATTATAAAATTCCACCCCACACTCTTCGTAAATAAACTATTGCCTATCCAATCATATAATATTTATACATTTGCGTTGTGTATTAAGGAGACGCCTCCAAACTTGGAATTAACCTTATTTACGTGTTGCGTCTACAAATCTATAAAAAATAACTATTATTCTTAATTAATAATTATTATTCTCTTAATTATTCTCTTAATGAGTTCTCTTTTGAGTCTACATTTATTACTCGTACTTAAGGTAAACGATTAATTATAAGTTTAATTGAAGTGATGACAATGTAAATTATAAAAATAACATCTTTCAAGAGCGAGAGTCAATAAAGGAAGAAATAAAAGAGTGATCTCTGACGATAATCATGATAAAATAAACGGAATACAGGCCTGTATACGGAAGGTTTGCTCTTGAAGATTCATGCACCTGCATTGATAATTATTAATAACTGGCACTGGCAGTCTCTGCAATACAAACCAACGAAAATTGCGCAGAAACGAATAGAGATTTAGATGCTTTTTAAACTGGGCTAACACGAAGCGTTATTGCTTTCACTAGTGATGAACTACGTACGGAAGCCTGGGAGTGTGAGCGGAATGGTACGTTCTCTCTCTCTCTCTCTCTCCTCTCTGTGTGTATATATATATATATATATATATATATATGGGAATGAACTCAGAATGGTCCCCTGAGTTTTTTATGATACACACAGACTGTGCATGGAACAAAGACGTGAAGGCAGCGAGTCTTTTGCTTATATTGAGGTTCTAAATGTAGCAGGGCTAGGCTGCTTTAAATCCTAGATCCATGTCCCAAAGCTGGATCCTGTCTGCTTTGCAGATAGCTGGTGAGGGAAGCTATATTTATGGGACCTCTTTATGAGTGACCCGTTGCCCACGTCGGGCTAGCATCATGAAAAAGAAAAACTATGGTATTTGTCATTTACCATTACTTATTCGGACTATAGTGGATTTAATTATCCCAGAAGAGTTCCTTGTTCCATGCACGGTCTGTGTATATATATATATATATATATATATATATATATATATATATATATATATATATATGCAGTAAAATCACAGAATAACACGTGATCTTATTAATAAGCAAACAACCACAGGGAAAAGGAAAAAAAAACACGAAATCCGAGCGCTTTCGTGATATATTCACATCTTCAGGGAAAAACAAATAATAGGAAATTATTTGTTTTTCCCTGAAGATGTGAATATATCACGAAAGCGCTCGGATTTCGTGTTTCTTTTTTCCTTTTCCCTGTGGTTGTTTGCTTATATACAGTATATATATATGTATATATATATATATATATATTAGGGTGGGGTGAAAAAATTTTCAGCTATTGCTTCACTGGTAATAAGGTGGATTGAAGGGTGATAAAAAAGAATATGAGAATTAAAAAATTTTCTATTCATCCTAAGTTCCCCATTTTTTCCCCAAAAATATGGCCGCCAGCTAATCATTATACGCTTCATAACTCGAAAAGTATTCTTTTTACAAAAACGTTTGCTGAAGCAAAAATTGTTTATTTCACATTTTCTACCTCATATAAATGTTTCAGATGTTTAATGAAATATTTTTATTTTTCAGGTTTTTCTTGGATTTGGAATTGGTAATTTCTGACAGAGCTGGGCACTTCCGCAAACACTTCCGCAAACCGCAAATTCCGCAATTGCGGAAGTATGTTTTTCGTTTGCGGATTTGCGTTTGCGGCAAAGTCATCGCAAATTAGTGAATTTGCGTTGCGGAACTAAGACCGCAGACGCAAATCTTTCCGCAAATTTCCCACGTGGCTGGAGCAGAGCATGTTCCCCAAACTTCACCGCAACGCCTGGGTTCATGTTTTCCTCAAGTATAACACAGCCATCCCCAGCACTGCGGCCGTGGAGAGACTGTTCTCCCATGGGTCAGATATAATGAAGCCCAAAAGGGCCAGCCTGACCTCTGACAACTTCCAACGTCTCGTGTTCATGAAGGGGAACATGGACTTATTAAAACTGGATTTGGCTCAGTTACTGGAGGAGGACGACTGAACTTGTTGACAAAGCCAGAGGCGTACACTTGTAGAGGCTAGAGGGGTTGAGTTGTACAGTGAGCAGAGCTGGGCAATAAATACATTGAATGTATTTAAATACTAAATACTAAATACATGGGAGAAATGTATTTAAATACTAAATACTAAATACATTTTACGAATGTATTTAGATACTAAATACAAAATACATCAATTGTATTTAAATACATTTGTAAATACATTTTAAATACATACAAATTTTAACATATGCATTCACTAATTCACTAAGCCATGACACGCACACGATAAAGAAATCAACCGCTTTCGACTAAGAGTGGCACAAAACTGATTGAACTGACACGTTGAAACATGAACCATGCTCTACTACACTGTCGACGCGTCGTACTGTGCTAGTACAGAACGTGTATTAAACCAGTAAAAGTATTTACATTTTTATATTTTGAGTATTTAAATACATTGTATTTAAATACTCATTAAAGTATTTAAATACTATATTTAAATACATGAAAAACAATGTATTTATAAATACAGTTCTAAATACACAAATGTATTTAAATACGTATTTAAATACAGATGTATTTAAATACTGCCCAGCTCTGACAGTGAGTTCAAGTTGTGTACAGTCACAGTGTTAACTTAATTTAACTTGTGTAATGTAATGTGTGTACAGTTACTACAGTTACAGTACAGTCTTCTCTAACGTGTCTAAGTCTCAAAATTTATGAAATTCAAATGATTAAATTTATTATTTAATTTATTTACTATTTACTTGCAGGAGGTGTTTTTGTTCAATATAATATATCAATATATGTAGTATTTTTATTTCTTCTACAATAGTGATTTATTGTAATAAATTATTTAGCCTTGTTTTTAATAAAAACAAGGCTAAAACATTAAACATTAAAAAGATATAAAAACTTTTTATACCTCTTTAATGTTTTGGATACTTTTTATAGTTAAAATTGCGATTGCGGAATTTGCGGTTTGCGGAAGTGTTTGCGGAAGTGCCCAGCACTGTAAAAATTGGAAATATGGTTTGCGTTTGCGGATTTGCGTTTGCGGCACCAAAAATGGCAAGCAGTTTGCGGATTTGCGGTTGCGGAAGGTAAGGTTTGAGTTTGCGGATTTGCGATTGCGGAAGTGATTTTGAGTTTGCGGTGCCCAGCTCTGATTTCTGATAATTAGTAACAAATATGGCTTCTGCTTCAAACATTAGAGCTACAAGGAGTCACTCAAAACCACATTTTATATTTGGAACCGCACAAGAGCTTCCTCTTACAACATTGCCAACAAATAAACAGGTGGGCCAATACCATGTTCTTTTAAAAGAAGCCACTTCAGTGACTTCACATAACTCTGATATTTTCAACAAAATTACTGAAGATATACTCTGTATTTGGAGAAAAGCTTCAATTCCTGCAATAGTTGACAAATCAGTTTATATCAAATTAAAGCGGTTCATCGGCAAAGCAAACGATCTTAGTGGATCAAAAAGTAATGTCAAAATGAGAGAAAATTTTAATGACACCTTGGAAGAATTATTCAATATCAGTGCCTGTAAATTCCCTTTTATCTCCCATCAAAACTTTGGCTGTCCTGAGAGCTGCGAAGATGTTCACATAAGATGCACCTGTCAAAGAGAACTGAAGGTACCAAGAAAAGAGCTTCTGTTTTTACAGGATCAGCGATCGACGCGTACAATGAAAATAGGAGGTGTTGATAAAGTCATGACAAAAAGAATTAAAAAATGCAGTCTAGGAAATTGCGGACAGAAGAAGGAATGGTTAAAAGAAGAAGAGAAATGAAGGACTCTTATATTTTAACCGAAATAGTGTTTTTCAGATGTAGAGAGTACTTCCACACAATATGAATTAGACCCACATCAGAGTGAATCAGACTATGAGTCAGTTGTCATACAAGGTCAAATGAGACTTCCATTGCCTACTGTAGCGATGGAAGCCGATAGATTTGGAATTTCAGATCGAGCAGCAGCTGCCTTGGCTTCAGCTGCTTTAGTTGATTATGGAGCAATCACTAAAGAAGATAGTACGCTTTTGATTGACAAGAACAAAATCCGACGGAAAAGAGAGAAAATGAGAAAAAGTTTGGTGATGGAGAGTAAAGCTGATCCTGCTGTCATATCTGCTATATTTTTTGACGGAAGAAAGGACAAGACTTTGGTGAAGGTGAAGAAAGGAAACAAATGGTACGGAGACTCCATTAGAGAGGAACACTACGTTTTGGTGTCTGAGCCAGGAAATGAATATTTAACCCATGTACAGTAGTTCCTTCTTCTGGTAAAGCTCATGATATAGCTGATAGTTTGTTCTCCTTCTTTCAAGAGTCAGCTATTAATGAGAGCATTCGTCTCATAGGATGTGACAGTACAAATACCAACACAGGTGCCAAGGGTGGGATCATCCACCTCGTAGAAGAAAAACCAAAGAAACCGTTACAATGGAGCATTTGTATGCTGCATACAAATGAACTTTCCCTTCGACACTTATTTGAACATTTTGATGGTAAAACAAAAGGTCCAACATGTTTCACTGGAAAAATCGGAGTAGCACTGAAAGAATGTGAAAAAATGCCTGCAGTCAATTTCAAACCAATTAGAGAAGGCACTGATTTAACACACATATCAGAGGAGGTTTTCGATGATCTTAGTCAAGATCAACAGTATTTGTACAAAATTAGTGTGGCTATAAGAAGTGGGAATGTCCCAAAAGATTTGGAAAATACAAAACCCGAACCACTGAACCATTCTCGATGGCTGACATTAGAAAATCGTGTCTGCCGCCTATACATTGCAGAGAAAACTCCTTTATTCAATAATTTTCTTCATTGTTACAAATTATGGACCAAGCTGGTTCGATATCAAGAGTAGACCATATATATGGAATGGACCACATCACATATTTGGAGCAATTAAAAGATTTCATCTTCTTCCAAAGGAAGTTCAGAATGTAGTGAAGCCTTACATTGCTAGAAACGCATATTTTGCTCGTTGCGAAAATGTTCTAATAGCAATGTTATCAGATACATCAGAACAAAAACGAAACAGAGCAGTTGATTTCATCATGAACATTAGAACAAAGACGGAAAATGTGTCCAAAATCAGAGAATTTAAGATTCCTGAGATAAATTTCAACGCAAACGCATGAGATGATATTATTTACTGGTCAAAAGAAATGCTGACTGAACCTCCCCTCATATGGCTATCACAAATATTTGCAGCCATCCCTTACCTAAAAGAAAAAAATATATAATCAACACTGAAAATTCCTATGATGCGCGACTTTTGCGCCACCCTGTATATATATATATATATATATATATGTCCCAAACCTTAGAAATGCAGTAGAAACAAGCTGGAATGAGAGAAGAAGCAGATTTTGTACTGTTCCAGCTGCAGTGCGACAGGGGGCCATGGAAACGAGAATGGAAAATACCCTCGGAATACGAGGCCCAAAGCTTTTTAACGTCGTGCCAAAATAAGTGAGGAACCTTCAACACACCGACCTAGAATAATTTCAAGAACCATCTGGAGAGATTCCTGCGCAAAGTCCCTGACCAGCCACGCGTGGCTGGCTACGAGGGCAGGAGGAGATCGGAAAGCAATTCTCCCTTCACCAAATCCCGCAAATGAGGCTGGATGCTGTAGAGGGGTCGGGTCGACCGCGGGTCGATCCTGAACCGTCGTTCAAACCCTCATAAAGTAATGAAGTAATATGTTAATATAAATTATGATTATTATTATTAATAATATAAATTATTTTTTACACGAATTATTTACTTTCTTTTCTTGCTAATTTATTTCTATCTCATCAGGATTATACTTTAAATTCGGGTAATGTGAGTGTTTTGAGTGCGGAATAACCCTTCCCTTCCGATTCATTTCTACTAAGTTCTACGTGAAATAAGCACGAAAATAGGATGATACACATTTAATAAGTTCATTAACGAAATCGAAATAGAAACTACAAACTTTTCGATCAAAACAAACTTTCTTCTTATTGAGAAACAATTCTCTATATAATTTTGGCGCTTTTCTGAGGCCAAATTGGGATTAGGACGTCGACTGTCTATATATATATATATATATATATATATATATATATATATATGAAAATTATTTCACGAAAGTAACACGTGAAAAATATTTATGATGAATAAAACCACGAAGGAAAGGAAACACAGAATGGTGCCCAAGCGCTTTCGTCTAATGACATCCTCAGGAACACTGAAGTACATAAAGAGTTACAGCCTATATATAGGTTACAATATATATATATATATATATATATATATATATATATATATATACACAATAACTGAAAATAAAAATAAAGGATTGTGGGAGGAGCATACAAATTTGTAAGGAAAAACTACCGATTTTAGCACTTTGCCCGAATCCAACACAAGATCAAATTAATTATTTCCAACCAATGTTATACTTAATTAAAAAGAAAATAATAAATTGAAAAATAAAAATAAAACTTGTAAGAGGAGCATACAAATTTATACTGGAAATCTGCCCAGGTTTTAGCACTCTGCCCTTCTTGTCTAAGTCCGATATATATAAAAATAAATTGAAAAATAAAAATTATTAGAGAAGTATACAAGTTTACCAAAGGTTTAGCATTCTACCCTTCTTGTCTAAATCCGTTCTGAACGAATTCAAAACAACAGGATCGAGTTGAAAAAAGACCTTTGCTTATGTTGAAGTTATTTGTAAGTTGGATAATGGCAGAGTCAAGAATATTTCTATTAACAATGTTGCTAGAGTGAAACAAAACTGAAGCATTATTCCAATCAATACAGTGGGATAACTCTGACAAATGGACAAAAAGGGCACTGGACGACTGTCCCGTTCTAACGGAATATTGATGCTGTGTTACACGTGTGTGAAAATCCTTTCCCGTCTGACCTATGTAAAAGGAATCACATTGTTTACAACCAATTTTATAGATAATGCCTGAATTATTGGTAGGGCTATTTTTTACTATGATATTTTTCACAATATTGTTATATGAAAATACTACATTAATATCCAAAAGTTTAAGTACATTAGCAATGCCTAAAAAGCCCGGGAAAAATGGAAGTACTAAAATATTCTTTGACAAAGTATGAGTGTTATTATTCACACGATAGAAGGTTCGTTTTGCCTTGTTGAGACAAGATTCCATAAATGCAGGTGGGTAGCACAGATCACTTCCAATACCGTTGATGTTTTCCAATTCGGCATCGATGTATTCCGGACTGGCGATCCTAAGGGCGCGGAGAAACATTGAAGAAAAAAATGGCCTTCTTAGCGGGGGTGTCATGTCCCGAGTAAAAGTGTACGTAGGACAAATTGTATTGTTTGTTTTTTCCGATAGATACTAAACTTAAAACCTGGGCTTTCCCTATGTACACGCACATCCAAAAACGGGATTGAGTTGTCTTGTTCCACTTCTAAAGTAAACTTAATGGAGGGGACTTGATCATTTAACTGAAGGAGGAAGTCATCCAGGTCACGATTCATGGGCCAGATACACAAAATATCGTTGACGTACCGCAACCATGGGATGCCAACCCCCAGGATTCTCGGAATGTAAGTAATTTCGAAAAACTCCATATAAATATTGGAGAGGAGGGGCGACAAGGGGTTGCCCATGGCCATCCCAAAAACTTGTTGATAATACTCGTTATTGAAAGTGAATTTACAGTCGATATGCTTGACTTTCTCTCCCGAGAATTAGATAAGTATGACGTGCCACTACCTGCACACATTGTTTTGGAACTTATTAAGCTTTGCATCAAAGACTGTAAATTCACTTTCAATAACGAGTATTATCAACAAGTTTTTGGGATGGCCATGGGCAACCCCTTGTCGCCCCTCCTCTCCAATATTTATATGGAGTTTTTCGAAATTACTTACATTCCGAGAATCCTGGGGGTTGGCATCCCATGGTTGCGGTACGTCGACGATATTTTGTGTATCTGGCCCATGAATCGTGACCTGGATGACTTCCTCCTTCAGTTAAATGATCAAGTCCCCTCCATTAAGTTTACTTTAGAAGTGGAACAAGACAACTCAATCCCGTTTTTGGATGTGCGTGTACATAGGGAAAGCCCAGGTTTTAAGTTTAGTATCTATCGGAAAAAACAAACAATTTGTCCTACGTACACTTTTACTCGGGACATGACACCCCCGCTAAGAAGGCCATTTTTTTCTTCAATGTTTCTCCGCGCCCTTAGGATCGCCAGTCCGGAATACATCGATGCCGAATTGGAAAACATCAACGGTATTGGAAGTGATCTGTGCTACCCACCTGCGTTTATGGAATCTTGTCTCAACAAGGCAAAACGAACCTTCTATCGTGTGAATAATAACACTCGTACTTTGTCAAAGAATATTTTAGTACTTCCATTTTTCCCGGGCTTTTTAGGCATTGCTAATGTACTTAAACTTTTGGATATTAATGTAGTATTTTCATATAACAATATTGTGAAAAATATCATAGTAAAAAATAGCCCTACCAATAATTCAGGCATTATCTATAAAATTGGTTGTAAACAATGTGATTCCTTTTACATAGGTCAGACGGGAAAGGATTTTCACACACGTGTAAAACAGCATCAATATTCCGTTAGAACGAGACAGTCGTCCAGTGCCCTTTTTGTCCATTTGTCAGTTATCCCACTGTATTGATTGGAATAATGCTTCAGTTTTGTTTCACTCTAGCAACATTGTTAATAGAAATATTTTTGACTCTGCCATTATCCAACTTACAAATAACTTCAACATAAGCAAAGGTCTTTTTTCAACTCGATCCCGTTGTTTTGAATTCGTTCAGAATGGATTTAGACAAGAAGGGTAGAATGCTAAACCTTTGGTAAACTTGTATACTTCTCTAATAATTTTTGTTTTTCAATTTATTTTTATATATATCGGACTTAAACAAGAAGGGCAGAGTGCTAAAACCTGGGCAGATTTCCAGTATAAATTTGTATGCTCCTCTTACAAGTTTTATTTTTATTTTTCAATTTATTATTTTCTTTTTAATTAAGTATAACATTGGTTGGAAATAATTAATTTGATCTTGTGTTGGATTCGGGCAAAGTGCTAAAATCGGTAATTTTTCCTTACAAATTTGTATGCTCCTCCCACAATCCTTTATTTTTATTTTCAGTTTATTGTGTATATATATATATATATATATATATATATATATATTGTAACCTATATATAGACTGTAACTCTTTATGTACTTCAGTGTTCCTGAGGATGTCATTAGACGAAAGCGCTTGAGCACCATTCTGTGTTTCCTTTCCTTCGTGGTTTTATTCATCATATATATATATACTTTCACAATGAATTTCACAAACTAGGAATTGTGTCCGGGATTAGATTCAGTTGATCCCGAAACAGAAAAGGTTTTACGGAGAGGAAAACGCAACGTAAATGAGATTAAAATATCGCGTGAAAACTGTTTTATAGCATTTACGTTCAGTTCTTAATTATAACTTCATATATTTCGCTTTTCAACTTTTTTTTTCTTTCGGTGCCGAATTCACATCAGAATTTATTACTAACCTCGGTTGTTGGTTGATTCAAGCCCGTTTGTAGAACAGAAAGTTTGCTGATAAAAAAAGCGTGGAGTCTCGATACGAACGACAAAGGATATCCGTGCTGGACCACTCAAGCCCTTATTTCAAATCCATCGTGAGGTCACGCATCAGACAAATATTTTCGTGTATATAACTCGCGTCTGATTTGGATACACATTATTGTATTGTAAATATATTTATATCAATCGTGTTGGCATATATATATATATATATATATATATATATATAGTGAAATGAATAACGCGTAAATACATCAGATTCATAGATAATATACACAAAAGTTCTTATATCGTGGGTGACTTGAATTCCTGACAAGATACGCGCCTAACTTTAACCTTTTAATTGCGTAATTGGGTATTGTAGGACCCAATATAACCTTCCTCCCATAAAAGTAAAGCATTTTCCCTTTATTTTTTAAATAGGCATTTAATTCTCATAATTTGTTTATATTGTACGCACGCGTGTCTTAATAAGTATTTGCTCTGAATCAACAGATAGGCAATTCTAATCGTGTTTTGACATGAAAAGATTATCATGTTTTAAACGTAACACTTTCTTTCTTTAACGAAATTTTATACATTGTAATAAAAGTTTTTGTTTTCGACAAACTCTGATACGTTTATTTCAAAAACACGATGAAATTTGAAATAACGTGTAAGGAATTTAGTATTCCAAAGTCGAGTTCTGAATCACGATCGTTCATTTATGTGACAGCAAAGACAAAAACATTCAAACTACGAAATTTAAGCTAATTTTGTTATTCATTTGGGCGGAAGCTATTGCCAATTTTTTGTATAAAATGCTCGTTAATATATTAAGTCAATGATTATTTAAATCTTACTAAAAGTATATATGAAAATTCGCAGAAACAGTTCGAGGTTTTATTTGTTCTTGCGCGTTAAACCAGCGCGTGTTGACAACCGACAAATTGCTATGGCGATCGAGTCAAGAGTTAACAAAATATATTCGCGTTATAAATAATTCAAAGATAAATTATACAATTAAAATTTCATAAATAAATTGTAATTGCGGACGTGTACTCGTAGTTTGCGAGATGGCAATGGTTAAATAATAGGTAAATGGTCTTTATTTACTAACTGAAAGAATCTCCCGGCAACGATTTTTAATTATTAATTTTTAAATTGGTAAAAATGTTTCAAACGATAAAAAGTGTAAATATATATATATATATATATATATATATATATACACAGTATATATAATTTTCTTATCGCTTTTATTTATTGGAAAGAAAACCCTCTGATGACCAATATGGGTACATTTCATAACGAGTGGTAGTGACTTTTTCATCATTAATCTGGTTAAAAATGCAACTTGTGCCAGCTGTAGAAAATCAGTCTATCTATCTATTTATTTATCTACCTATCTATATAATAATGATGATATAATAATAATAATAATAATAATAATAATAATATGTGATTTATGAAAAATCCATTCTCATGGGTATTTTGCGTCCCTAACCGATATCCATATCGTCCGATAGTTGACGATATGGATGACTAGGGCCTACATAGATCAAAAGAAGGTTGAAATTGCTTCGTTATATGTTGGTGGTAGAAGCTGAAGGGAGAAGTGTCAGTTATTCCATGAACGACACCTTGATTCGCTGACTTGGCAATGGTGTATCAAGGTGACGTTTATAAAATGATTGACGTGCTTCCTTCTGGCTTCTTCCAACAACATGTATCAAAACAGTTTCCACCTTCTCTTGATATGCATAGTCACCCATATCATCAATTATCTAAAATCTAAACAAAAAATATTATTAACGCAAAGTACCCGTGAGAACGTAATTTTGATACACCAGATATATATACATATATATATATATATATATAATATATATATATATATATATATATATATAATTTATTATATATATATATATATAGAAACGACGTAAGTATAGAGGAGTGTTCTGCACACGAGGAAGAGAAATAACGAACAAATGAAAAATGAGGTGACCGCCCGGGAATCGAACCCAGGATGTTCCGATTGCCGGTCAGATATGCTACCACTACACCACGGGCCTCGATCAGTCAGAAGTCGCAATTCTCCTACATAGGGCAGAAACCAATGCCTTGAGAGGGCACCCTCGCAAATCGTGAATATGTACATTGGTTTCTGCCCTATGTAGGAGAATTGCGACTTCTGACTGATCGAGGCCCGTGGTGTAGTGGTAGCATATCTGACCGGCAATCGGAAGATCCTGGGTTCGATTCCCGGGCGGTCACCTCATTTTTCATTTGTTCGTTATTTCTCTTCCTTGTGTGCAGAACACTCCTCTATACTTACGTCGTTTCTATACATTAATATACTGCGTGGTCATTGCAGTTAAATGTGTGTGTATATATATATATATATATATATATATAGAGAGAGAGAGAGAGAGAGAGAGAGAGAGAGAGAGAGAGAGAGAGAGAGAGAGAGAGAGAGAGAGAGAGAGAGAGAGAGAGAGTTTATCAGAAATCTATTGGTGAAGTATAATTTTGCATCTAATTTCATAGATGGAAAATTGGGGAAAGTTTGAATAAAGTCATTAACCCCAAAGCCATAAATGTTGCTGCAGTTCCCAAAGAAACTCGTATTTCATTTTAACTTAAACAGGAAATTGAAGTTACAATTCTCGAAATATGTTTTTTAAAATTATGTAAAGAATTCAATCCACAGATAACGTTAACAGTTATATTACAACCCAATGAAAATAGTTCAGTCATTATTGCGAGGTGAGGCAATATCAATATCCCTACACTTCTCCGTTCTTCAACTGTATATTAATGTAAGTGTGATCATTGTGTGGGGTCGTATATGGTAAGACAAAGAGATACTTAAAATCGTGTATTTTTGAACACGTATAAAAATCGGTTAGAACAAACCAACCACTCGTGTACATGGGCATGCTCGCATTCATAACCACCCAATTTCTCTGTCGAATTTTGAAGTTTTGGCGAGTTGTGACTGATTTGAAATTAAGAATTATGGAAACTTCGTTCATTTACGAGTTGAAAGCAGATCTAAACTGTGACCAGACTCCTCTAGATTTGCATTGTTCTTAGGTAATTATTACTTATACATTTATAATTAATTTTAATTTTAATTTATTTTTTAATTTTAATAATTAATTAATAATAATTTATGATTACAATATTTCAATTTAAGTAATTTTTATTTATTTTTACCATTTTATAATTTCATTTTAATGAATTAAATATGTGTATAATAATAATAATAATAATAATAATAATAATAATAATAATCAAACCTTAGTGTTTTTTAATGTTTTTAATGTTTCAAATTTATTATCAAATTTATGAATTTATTATTAAATTATAATTTCTTTTATTTGGATCCCTGAGGATGGAATTAGCAAATTCCGAAACGTCGAACATATTAAAAATTAAAAATTATAAGAAATGTTAATTATTTTGTCTGGTGTTCCTGTTTGTTATAATTAGAATACGCTTTCCAAGCAGTCAATCTGAGAGAGAGAGAGAGAGAGAGAGAGAGAGAGAGAATTTATGTATGTAAAATAATTGTGTTACAGATGTTCTTGCACGAGCAGCCGCACTGCATCCATAGATTAACTTTGTACATTGAATGCTTATACATTAATACAGTGATTCGCGTAATAGGAATTTGACCTCTTTGGAAAATGACACTTGGCGAATTATAACAAATCAAACGCTAAACTTTGGACACGAGTCGCACAGTGCCATTTCGAACCGGATTCACACTCAACTTTTCACAATTCGGAGGAATAAAAGTGTGTTGGGGAGGGGTCTGGGGGGGGGGGGAGGTAGGGATAAGAAACGCGTAACAAAAAATGAAAATAAGACACGAGGAAGAATGGGACCTGTACCTCCCCTCACGAAGGGTAGTCTTAAACTGAGGGGAATTTGAGGGAAAGAGGAGTTTTCTTGTACACCATTATATTCCCCTCTTCTCCAAGCCCCCTCGATCAAGCTTCTCGGACGAGCGCGCATGCTCTGGTCGTTAGCATTTCGCTCCCTCTCGCTCTCACTTTCGGAAACGCTACTCTCACCGACGCTGAACCTAACTCAAAAGAATAAATATGTACTCATTCTTCAGGAACTCTCTCTCTCTCTCTCTCTCTCTCTCTCTCTCTCTCTCTCTCTCTCTCTCTCTCTCTCTCTCTCTCTCTCTCTCTCCATCAAAACGGAAATTGGTTTCAAATTTATTCCAGGCAAAATTTACTGACTAAAAATAAACGCTTCTTCATTTGCTTCATTGAAGCAGGTAATACGTTTTGCTTCTATTACTTTATCTCCAAGGGGAAAAGTAAAATAGTTGGCCCCCTTAAATGGGAAACAAACAAAGAGTATATACACACATATGGCTGCGTTTTAACTAGACTTTAATCATATATTGGTTAAGCGTTTAAAAAAAAATCCTGAGCCTTCAGATTCTCGAAGGCACGGAAAGTACAAGAACGGGAAAAAGAACAAAAAGTCGAACCCATTTCAGACGATAAACAAACAGGTATAAATGTCTAAAACTTTTTTAAATGAATTACGATCCGCTTTCGAATCTTATATCAGAAGTTTTAATCTTATTCCTGAGTCTGTATAAGAAGTAAGGCCGTTATGCATTCCGAATGAGCGCTCAGCCTCAGTGAGATTTAATTTCTTTTTGCAAGTGCCTCTTAAAACATTATTCTACTCGTACTTATGCATTAACGCGCTTAGGCACTTTTGGCAGAAATTATTACAGGGTTCTCCGTGCTTGATTTCGAGTGACACGGTTGTTATTAGCTGACTTGGTTTATTATTAGTATTATTATTATTAGTATTAAATCTTTATTGGTAAAAATGAAATTCCAATATAACATTTGTTCCAATTATTGCCGTAATTTTAACAGAACGCGCATTTGTTAATTGAACCATTAATATTTATTTTTCTTGTTTAATTTGACCCTTAAGCTTCAGACTTTACCTTTATTAAAGATTAAATAAGAAACCGATAGAAAATTTTACAATTTCAGGAAACGTTATTGATATGAGAGAAATTTATTGCTGAAGGAGTAAATATATAAAAACACTTGGTGAGAGCGTAGGAAACTTGTCGCTGCGAATCATAATAAGAAGGATAACAGAATGTAGTCTATATACAAAATTATCAGGAAAACGTATCGAATAAGTGAGAAAGAGAGATAAATGTAGTAGAGTTTGTAGAATAGTAACATTGAGTATACCAAGAATCTCCGAAAATTCACGAGTGAACGAAGTGAAGTTGAACCAGAAAACTTGGAGATGATGAAATAATGAATATTTTTACCAATATGATGAATATTTTCACCAATATTTCTTTCTGAATGAAAAGAGGCAAAGCAATAAATCTGTGGGCGTCTGAAACGCAGCACTTACGGGCCTTAGAAATGCTATAATAACATAAAGAGTGAAAGAAATTGTGGCTCATTAACTGAAAACTCGATTGACATAAGTAAAATTGCTTAGTTCTTCAAATAAGACTATTACTCATTTTGTCTGTAGGAATCTTATAAGCTTATTATTATAATGCCATAGAAATTTCCCTTCCATTCTCCTATTTTTTACTTTTGATTCAAATTATTACTTACAGTATATACTTTGTTTTTGAATCTCAAAATAAAATATTAAGAATATATATATAACCTTACCTTACAACCTTACAAAGGTTCCACGTGATGATTTCTGATTTCGCGAAGGTCAAGCGTGTCGCCCCTCCTCCTCTTCGCCATATATACAGGGCGTCCCAAAAAAATGTATACACACTTTAAATAATTATAAAGGCAGTGTTTATTAAAATACATTTCATTTTCAAAATGTAATAGAATCTACAGACATTATTTAATTGTTTTGTCAACGCCTGTTTTCAAACTGACGTCCGTTCTGGTCCAGGCACTGCTGATAACGCGAAGCAATGGAATCGCAAACATCACGAAACATTTCGTTTGGTATTTGTGTGCATTCTCGTTCAATGGCTGCTCTCAATTCAGCGACTGTTGCAGTTTTTATAGCGTAGACTTTGTCTTTTAAGTATCCCCATAAAAAGAGTCTAGTGGTGTGAGGTCTGGTGAACGCGGAGGGTATTCTACGAAACCCCTTCGTCCAATCCACATCCACATCGTGCCAAGTACCACTCGCAATACTCCACTCTTCGGTTCCGGATCTCATCATCTTCATTAATAGCATGGACTAATCTTGGAATGTAACTTTTCCATTGACAGCGCTTCAAAATGCGTTGGACAGACGATTCTGAAATTCCTACCTCACGACTCGCTTGCCGCACAGATTTTCTTAGACTTTGGTGATACGTTTCCAGTACTCTTTCTTGCTTTGTGGGGCTTGTCGATGTCCGTGGTCTCCGGAACGCTTCTTGTGGACATTCTGAACAGTTCCATCGGCTTCAAACTTATCTCTAATTCGAGTGATGGTAAGTCGCGTTGGTGGATCTGTTGAAACTCCCTCCTAAACTGTCTTTGCACTTCAACTGCGTTTTCACACTTCCAGTAGCATTTTAGAATGAATTTCCTTGTTCAAAGCTTAGTCTGACTGCCATTATTAATTCTAATGGGTTTAACTTGGAAAGAAAGAAACATCAATTGAGCTATCAGCTGTTAAAGTGTGTATACATTTTTGGGACGCCCTGTATATATATATATATATTATATATATATATATATACAGGTGTCCCGTAAGTCGGACCATAGGGAAAAATAATAAAATACAAAATAGTCCAAAAAAGTATTACATAATCTGTTCAAAGGTGTCCGCCGTTGTGTCGCACACATAGTGAAGACGCAATCTCCACGCGACAGCACTTTCTGAATCACAGTCGCAGAAATTTCTTGACACGCCTCCACAATGCGTGCTTAAGGTGGAAAATGTTCTGAAGTTGACTCGTACACTTTGGCTTTCAGTGGCCCCACAAATAAAAATCATAATAAAAATAAAAAAAAATAATAATAATAAAAAATAATAATAATAACATAATAAAAAAAATATTATAAATCCTATGGGTCCAGACTTACGGGACACCCTGTATATATATATATATATATAATATATATATATATATATATGTGTGTGTTGTGTGTGTGTGGTGTATATATATATATATATATATATATATATTTTTTTTTTTATTTATTTTTTTTTTTTTTATTTTTTTTTTTTTAGCCATTGCAAATAATTACCCATCTTAAAATTGGGTACATCATAAATTAGAAGCTCATTAGAAATATCCCCTAATGACTGTATTTTCCTCTTCAACGACAAACAACGAAAGTCAACAGAGGGAGTGTTAATGGTTGGACCATTAGCGTTCACAGTATCGAATATATTTCTTTTAATCAATGAAAAGAAATGGTTACGTGATTGTCCCACATGAGAATACAAAGCCGTGTTTTACCGAGTTTTACTTAATTTTAACAGTACTAAATTTATTATAATATAATGTATATATAGATAGATAGATAGATAGATAGATAGATAGATACTATTTGCTCTAATTATTAACTTTTTCAAGGTGAAGTATAATTTTTAAAGAAGTTTTGTTCGGCAATGGTTTCCCTTTAAAGTTGACAAAAGTAAATAGACACTTTTGGTTTTCTTCCATAGTTTTTTATTTGGTAATAAAAGTCAATAAATTATGACAGATTTATCGAATCAATATATTTAAAATCGTGTCGCTTTCCCCTTTTCATTATGTAAATTTGACACGCACGTTCCGCCATTCCATTGGTGAGCTTTGCCAACTGTTTTTTTAAAACAATCGTCGTGGTGTCTATTCACCATTTGTTAATCCTCCGTACGTGTATTTTCACCAATAGCCGCCGCGCGGCTGAATCTTTTTTACCTTTTAACAATCGGCTTCCAGATCTCCTTTGTTTGGCCCTAATTTGTAAATATACTCGTGGGCTGAGTACAGTTTATCTTATATCGGAAACGCATCTCGCCAGTCGAGCATTGGGAGACTCAGCAGCCGATCTGGCGCTTTACCAAGAAATCTCACGCACTCCAATATCAGGGATTATTCCCATGCATAAGGGATACGTCATGGCCACGTCACAACACCGCTTCCTTGTCGATCAGCGAAGTTAAGCGGCAGTGGGTTACGTGACCTTTGCCAGTACGAAGGAGATTCAGCAACAACAACAACAAGAAAAACAACAACGACAACAATTTTTATTCAGAAAGACTAAAGGTATGGATAAGGTATACGGTTACATAAAGTATACATCACATCCATATCGAAGGTTGGCATTGACGTTTAATTTTGTATTTTTAGTGGCAGGTTGTCTACTCACAATATTCTTATCTGAATATGCCGTTGGGAAGCATGACACCTCATCAGGCAAAAATCTTTCGGATTCAGTTCAATTTTTACGAAAGAAAGTAAGAAAATAAATAGAAATAATGGAAAATAAAATAATTAAATTTGATTAATTCTGTCATAACAAATGGAAATTGAGATCATTTTAGAAATAATAAAAAAAGACGTAGTAAATAATAAGTGTTGAAATACCAGTTAATTTCTATTATTACAAATAAGAAATTATACAATTTTAAAGTAATAGAAATAAAGATCAATGATTCACGTTATATAATTTATATTATTATTATATAATATAATTTAGATAATTTGTGATTGCGCCCGATTTAAGACCGTAAATTTTGCATATTTAATAGACCCCCTGTAATATTTGAAAAAGGAGACAGATTTTTTTTGTTTAGTAACACCTATAAGTTATAACACACACACACACCACACACACACACACACACACACACATTCCCGTAACACCGATCATTCCATAAAATACGATAACTTCGAAGTACTCTGTAAAGCAGACATTTCGGATCTTATTCTTCCCGAGACAATCTGAATTTTTAAACATAAATGAAACTCAGATGAAAATAATTCGCTCCAAATTATTTAAATATTTTAAAATAACCAACCAAAATTCTTTATATAATCATACGAGCGAGTGACACTTTCAAAGCGGTATGTTTAGAACACGAAGCTACTCGGACCTATCAAGTTTATTCGAGCAAGGTAACTAGTCTGAAGCTTATATCTCATGATAAAGTTTTGAAAAATATAAAGTTCCTAATTAGCTAAGTATTATTAATCTACAGGGTGTCCCATAAGTCCGGTCTTATGGGGAAAATTTAATTTAAATTAAATTTACAAAAGTAATACATAAGAATTAAAACAAATGTTCAAACTGATATCGTGTTTTGGGACCTTTTTTTTGTTGCAGGTAAAATAACGCGCAATGGCTAATATGGAGTGAGTTACACTCGTGAGGAAAAGGCCTCCGCTTCATGAATGTTACCTTTAACTTATTTAATTTATTTTCAATTCTGTAAACGGCAAAGGTAAATCTTATTCTATAAAGTTTGTATTTAAGTTTATATATTTAAGTTTGATGTCCCGTTAATAACTGTAATAAGTCTCTTCTTTCAGCACTGAAAAGGATAGAAGAACAACGAAAAAAACTCTGCCAAACATAAAGGTTCTAAACTGGACTGTTAGTTTTTACTATTAAGACAGATTTCCAAGCATGAAGTTACTGCTACTAATATAATATATATATATATATATAGATATATATATATATATATATATATATATATATATATATACATATATATATACCCTAATATAATACTCTGCGGCGATTTTAATTTTCCATTTATAAAATACAAAGAGGTGGGTAGAACTATATTTATACAACAAGATAAGGGGGGCACAAGAGAGGACCAGGAGCAATCAAATATGCTGATGGCTCTCACAAACGAGTTTATGCTGACACAGGAGATACAGTAACAGAAAATACCAGGAAAAATAACTGCCAAGATCTGACATTCACAAATAACACGAACTTGATTGCGGATATAAAAATAACTCCAACTATTATCTCAGATCACAATATAATCAAGTTATCAACAAATATGGAGATAACTTTAAAAGACAATACACATACGGAAGGAGGAAGCAAATTTGGGGCTTTTAACTTAAACTCCGAGACCATAAATTGGGAAGAAATCAGATCACACATGGCCCAAATAGAGTGGAGAACAGTTTTCGAGAATAAAACAACTGAGGAAATGCTAACAACCTTGGAAGAAAAGACGCTGAGAATTTTGGACAAATATGCTCCGAAAGCACAGCCAAAAGAAAGAGGAACTGGCTAGAGAGGCAAAAGAGAAGAATATTCCGCAAAAGAAAGAGAGTAGCGACGAAGTTAGCTAATTGCGGAGACAACAATGCCAGGAAAGTAATACAAGAAAAACTGGAGAGAATCGATTGGGAAATACAAACTCTGATAAAAGGCCACACAGAGAGGGAAGAGGAAAAGGCGGTAGAAGCTATAAAGGAAAATCCAAAATACTTCGACAGCTATGCGAAAAGGAAAACAAAAACACGGGCTACTATCGGGCCCTTAAGGAAAGGAAATAATGAACTAACGGACAATCTAAAAGAAATATCTGAAACATTGAGAGCCCAGTATGAATCAGTCTTCAGTACCCCAAAAAAGTGACAAAGCGATACTTGACATAGATGCATTCTTCAAAGAGAAATTGCAAGGAGAATGTATGACAGGCTTTGATTTTACCCCAGAAGATGTAGCGAGAGCTATAGGACAAATGAAATCACATTCAGCTGCAGGTTCGGACAAATGGAACGCACTATCAATTAAAAACTGTAAAAATGAAATAGCTACACCCTGAAACTGGATATGGAGAAGATCCCTAGACACTGGGGAAATACCGAGCATCTTGAAAAGAGCAAACATCGTCCCTATATATAAAGGCGGGGATAGATCTCAAGCAAAGAACTATAGACCACTGTCCTTGACGCCCCACCTCACCAAAATATTTGAAAGAATAGTCAGAGAAAATCTATGATTTCTTGGAGACATTGGGAAGATTCAACGAAAATCAACACGGATTCCGATCAGGAAGATCATGCCTATCACAACTTATAGAGCATTATAACAATGTTCTAGATGCACTTGAAGGCAATGAAAACTATGATGTCATATACTGTACACGGATTTTGCTAAAGCTTTCGACAAATGCGATCATGGGATAATAGTACATAAAATGAAACATGGAATAACAGGCAAAGTGGGAAAATGGATCTACAACTTCCCTAGAAAATTATGATACTACAGGTGGTCAAAATTCAAGGTGTATCATCATCAGAATCAGAAGTACGCAGCACAGTACGACAAGGTACAGTGCTGGCCCCACTCCTGTTCATTATCATGCTAACAGACATAGACAGTGGAGTAAACAGCAACAGCATAGTAACATCATTTGCGGACGATACAAAGATCAGCAGAAAAATCAGCGATGCAAACGAAGTAGAGGCCTTGCAGAGGGACACAAACAAAATATACAAATGGTCAGAAGACAACAATATGACATTTAACACAGAGAAATTTCAGCTCTTGAGATATGGTAGAAATGAAGAACTTAAAAAACTGCATATTATGCTCCAGATAGACAAGAAATTCAGAGAAGCACGAAAGCGGTCGACTTGGGGGTAATAGTGACCGATGATGCCAAATTCGAAACACAAAATCAGATAGCAATAAACAAAGCAAAAAGAGTCGCGGGACAGGTACTAAGAACGTTCAAAAGGAGGGACAAGACAGTAATGATTCCCCTGCTGAGAACACTGATCATACCAAAACTTGAATACTGCTCAGTTTTGACGTCCCCATATAAAAATGAAGAAATTAATAAACTTGAAGAAACGCAGAGACATTTCACAGCCAAGAGTGATGGCTGCAAAGAACTCAACTACTGGGAAAGATTACGTAAACTAAATCTGTACTCCCTGGAAAGAAGAAGAGAGAGATATACCATAATCTATATATGGAAAATTATCGAAAACCTGGTGTCAAACCTCAAACCAAACCCAATTACCATCCAAACAACGCTGGAAAATAGGAAAGGCAGAATGTGTAGTGTTCCCAAATTAAAGGCCCGACAAGGGACCTCCTCAACTTTGAAGGAAAATAGCTTGGTTGTCAGGGGGCCAAGAATTTTCAACCAGCTTCCAAAGGACCTCAGAAACATTACAGGGGTTAAAGTTGAAGTCTTCAAGAGAAGACTAGATGCCTGGCTCAGGACAGTACCAGATGAGCCGGGTGTACCTGGCTATGTACGGTGGAGAGCGCAAGAGAGCAGCTCGCTCCTCCACCAAGCCAGGACTAGAGGCGGGGCCACCAGCTTGACCTCCGTGTGAAGAAAGACCTATGCACGGAACACAAACAAGGTGTGTGTGTGTATATATATATATATATTAATTATTACTTATGTCCTCTTCACTCCTACGTGGAGCATAGGTGCAGGGCCGGCCCTAGCAAATGCGAGGCCCAATTCGAGATTTTTAAAGTGGGGCCCTAAGGTTAAAGTTACCTACACATAGTGGGTGCATGCTTACTGAAAGAAAAGAACAATGATTCAACAACAAATATAATTTATTTGGGATGTGATAACAAGGAAACCTTTCTGGCTTTCATAGTGGCAAATTCGGCAATGAAGTCTGTATAGTTACAGTTTCTCGCAATGTCATTTTCAATGGAGAGGATCGCCAGATTACTGAGTCGATCCTGCAGCATCGTCGACCGTAAATACGTTTTTATTAATTTCAACTTTGAGAAACATCTTTCCCCAGATGCAACAGTAACTGGAATAGTCAGTAGTATTAGCATTGCAGTCGTGAAATTCGGGAAATCCACAGAACGATTGTTCAAAGTAATGAAGCCCAATATCTTCAGTGGATCACTTTGTATATCTTCTGGAAGAATTGGTTTCAAGGCTTCCATTTCCTCAGCAAGCATGAATCCATCAATGTCGCGGTCTTCTCCATCAGTCAGTTCAAGTTCAAGATCTTTGCTTTGCTTACGTAGGTCTGTCTTGGACATCTTTGTGAACATGTACATGAAGCCAAACTTTGAGTGATGTTCTCTCAGTTGTTCGAATCGTCGTTCCGGGGAGGATATGGCAGTGTCTAAAATTGCGTTAAACACAGAAATTTTTAATTTTTCTTCAGCATCTTCAATTGGCTGGTCTTGACCTTCATAGGAAAACATCTTCTTTCGTCTGACCTGTGTTGTCTTGAATTCTGGCTCGACTTCAAGCTGCTCTGCAATCTCTTTGGTATCTGTTACAGCACTTTGAAATCCACTCTCCGATATTCTTTCATCCACTTACATGTTCTTTCCAAACTCTCGATGGCACTTGCCAGATGCTTTGAATCACTCTGAAGGTCTTTACTCACGTAGTTGACTTGAAAGAGGAGGTCATACCAGAATATGACAGCAACAATGAGTTTAAAATTCTTCATCTCTTTGGAAAGTGATTCTGCTTCGCTTCTTCCTTGAGGAGCTTTTGCTTTTTCAGCAATTTCGACAAGTGCATCATAGATCTCGACAGCTTGATATCGTACAGCTTTGACACTTTGCACACGGCATTCCCATCTTGTCTGTCTCGCTCAAGGGCTTCACTGAGAACTCTTTCACATACTTGCAGAAGACTGACCATCGATGGGTTGAGGCTGAGAAGAAGACATACAGGCGTTGAATAACCCCGAAAAATGAGATGGCTTGAACACGTGTTTTTGCCATGTCCCCAAGTAGCAAATTGTAGTTGTGGCATACGCATGGAGTGAAGAATGCTCTTGAATTCATTTCAAGAAGTCGCGCTTGAACGCCTATAGAGTGTCCCTTCATGTTCGCACCATTATCGTATCCTTGTCCACGAATATCACTCATTTTCAGTCCAAGTTCGTGAAGTTCTCTCATCAATACCTCTAGTAAGTTTTCTCCTGTGGTCTCCTTCACCTCAATGAACTTGATGAAGTGTTCAAAAATTCCACTTTCAATACCTGGTGATCCATCAGAGACATATCGCAAAGTAAGGGACATCTGCTCCTTGTGACTAATGTCGGGTGTCCAATCAAGGATCACAGTTTCATACTTTGCCATTTTAATTCTGTGTGCAATGGTTGCTCGAACTTTGTTTCCCATGAGCGAGATGAGTTCATTCTGGATTCGTTTTCCCAGGTAATGATCATGAATTTCGTTATTGACTATTCTTCTAAGATGGTCTTGCATGACGGGATCAAATCTTGAGATAAGCTCAACCAGTCCAAGGAAGTTGCCATTATTCCGTCTGAAGATTGTATCTACTGATCCTCGGAATGCCATGTTGTGTTCAGCGAGGTACTGTACAATGGCGAGGAGGCGCTCAAACACATTTTTACACCTAAGCTTCTCCGTATTGATTCGTTCCTGACTGAATTGATCCACAGTGCAACTTTTGATCAAACGTTGTTCGAGTTCCATCCATTGGAGAGTCGCCTTCAGATGGCCCTGTGATCTTTTGTGCTCAGACAGTCTGGAACTAGTATTCACCCAGTCACAGAATCCGCCACACCCCAAGGCATTGTTGGAGTTTCCAAATAACCTGTAACAGAAACAAAATATCCGATTCTTAGAGATTGAATAAATTAGCCATTTCCGTATACCAACTTCTCCATTTTCCATCCGTCTCTTGTAATGACTTTTTGAAAACTTGCGGCCATTGTCATCTCTCGGAAAGTTATAGTCTTCCTCACACTGTGGTGGGCCTTTACTCACTAGTAAATCTCTGACTTTTGTGCTGACAGTTTCCGGCCATTGACCTGGATCTTTGAGTGGATCCAGAGGCTGATTTTGCAGAATTGGAGTCTGATCCATGGGTTCTTCTTCCCTTGGATATCACTTTCATCTATCAAAGCTGGTGATGACGCATGTGACGGCGCAAGTACATCTAGTTCACTTTCATCTATTAAAGCTGATGATGATGCAAGCGATGGCGCAGGCACATCTTGTTCAGTTTCAGCCTGTGGATCGCGTTTCTCTAGAAATTTTCAAATGACCCATACATACGCTCAAGTTCTGATTTCCGCTTCGCTTCACGCTGTCTCTTCTGGTGACCGCTGAGATATTTTCGAGCAGTATCTCGCAATCTCTTTGGAGGCATCACTGTCAGTCAATATCTGAAATATAACAAAATATATAATTAATACGGAATACTATTGTATATGAATACTACTGTATATGAAAAGTTATTATGACAAGCCGTATTTAATTTACTACTCAAAACCAAAATATTTTTTTATACTGTACTCATATATTTGCGGGGCCCAAAGCAGCCGTTTTGCTTGCTTTGCCCAAAGGCCGGCAGTGCATAGGTGTCAACTGTGCTTCGCCATCGGGTGTAGTTATCTACTTGGGCTTTAACTCTTCCAAATCTCTTAATTTCAGTCAGTAAGGACCTCCTCCAAGTCATCATCGGTCTACCCCTCTTCCTTCTTCCTTGCGGATTACACTCCAAAGTGAACTTAGCTATTTCTCCCTCTTCTCTCCTCAAAGCATGTCCAACCCACCTCCACTTCCTTCTCCTAATTTGCTCTTCTATCCTTTCCTGATTTGTAATCTGCTATAGTCTTTCATTTGAAATTCTATCCGACTATCTAATTCCCATAATCCTTCTCAGACATCGATTCACAAACATTCGCACCTTCCTTATCAGTCCTTTGTTTCCTTCCATGATTCACTACCATACAGGGGGACTGATTTAAAATTACTGTTAAATATTCTTATTTTAACTCTCCTCAACAACTGGTTTGATCTCATACTGGGTTTAGTTGCGCAAAAGCACCCGCAACCTTAGTCAATCTACTTCTTACATCATCCTCCGCTCCTCCATCCTTTGCCACTACATTACTCAAGTAGACAAACTCGTCAACCTCTCCCAACTCAACCTCCCAACTCTGAAGGCTCCATCTCTGCCATTTAATCTCATTATCTTAGTTTTTCCTTTATTAACTTCTAGTCCTAACTTTCTTGCCTCTCTTCCCCAGATCCTCCAGCTTCACTACCATATCCTCACGTCTCTGTGACAAAAGGCACAAATCGTCGGCATAGTCCAAGACCTCCAAAATGTCCAGTAATCCCCAACCAAAACCCCCTCCTACCTCCCTCAACCATTATTTTCATTACAGTATCCAGCATTTACAAAAATATCACTGGTGACAACAGACAATTCTGTCTCACTCTCATTGTCACCTCAAAAGGTCGTGTAAACTTCCCGTTATGTTCCACTCTGCAAGAAAATCCTCTGTATGATTGGTATTAATAATCTTCTCTGGTATTCCATAGTTTTCCATCACTGTCCACATACAACCTCTATCCACACTATCAAAAGCTTTCACAAAGTCTACAAACGCCAAATACAGGCTGGACTGCTATTCCAAGCTCTGCTCCACAATTATTCTCAGTGTATTGATCTGATCGGTACAAGATCGGGTCTCTCTAAATCCTGCCTGTTCTCTTCTTAGCCTAGTATCCACCTTCCTCCTTATTCTTTCGAAAATAATGGGTCAGCACTTTGCTTGGTATCGACAACAGTGTAAGATCCCTCCAGTTGTCACATCGCGATAGATCTCCTTTCCTTATTATTTTCACTAGCAAACCCTCTCTCCATTCCTTGGAAAACATCTCAGTGTCCCATATTATATCGAAGAGTCCATGTAATTCATCTGTCATCATCCCCGGGTCCACTTTCAACAGTTCTGCCTCTACACCACGCATCCCTGGTGCCTTTGCTCCTTTTAACTTCTTGATAGCCCTCCGGATTTCAGCCTTACTTGGTGGTCTAACATCTATGTTCAGCTCCTGGTTCCCTCTCACTTCTTGAATTAACTCCTCGGATCTATTTCTATTCAAAACTTTTCTAAAATACTCTTTCCATCTTTTTAATTGTTGCATCTTCGTAGTTAATAAAGTTCCATCCTTTAATCTTACTAGTCTTGTCTCTCTATAATTTCTCACTGTCAGTGTTTTCGTTATCTTGTATAATTCCTTCATATCTCCTCTCCGCGCTGCCTGTTGTGCCATCTCGTTCACAAATTTTCTCTTATCGTTTTTGGCCCCTCTTTTGACCTCTCAATTCAGTTGTTGCCAATTCTTCCCCAACTCCATCCTGTTTATCACGTCTTCACATCTGTTCATTCTTTCTTTTGCTCTCCTTCTTTCTCCTACCGCTTTCTTTGTATCTTCAGTCGTTCACTCTCTTTTCTCCTTCTTTCTAAAATTGATTGTCTCCTCTGCAGATTTTCGTAAGGTGTCTCTAAATCTTATCCACTTTCTTTCTACTCTTTTTTACTCTATCCTCTTCATTTTCTCCATATATTAAGACTTCCTCACCTTCATCCTGGAGAATAGCAAATTTATTTCTCACAGCCAATTTGTATTCCTCTTTGATGATTCACATAAACAAAACAGAAGTTTGTTACGAATAGTTACGCAATACTTACATTAAAGAAAAACTTAAAATAAAGAACCGGGTTTTTTTGTATTATTAATCTATTTAAAGCCTATCTTATGAACCATTGACCAGATTCAATTCAATTCAAAGCGCAGTTTTCATTTATGTTAATAGAACTGTGCTTTCCATGTGTGGGTTAGTGGGGACGTCACAATGTTACCAACAGAGCTGTGCGCGCTAACTGATAAATATAGCGCCGCTAATGCAAATAAATTCTAGCGCCGCTAACGCTAACAGTTTTTAAAATTAGTGGCGTTAACGCTAACGCTAATTTTGGCGCTACTTTTTATGAAATGTATAGCTAAGTACTATTTTTTAATAATAGTAATGCATTTGTATATATTTACATGTGTTCGCTATTTGTTATTATCTTTTATAGTGTCAAATGGGAACAAAATTATATCTCTAAAATGATTACTGGGTATTCAAGGAAATTGCGTAATTTGATATTTATAATTAAGCTTATTTATTGGAAAGACATTGTCCTCCTTTACATACTCAGTTCAGGAAACTGTTTATTATTATACATTCTGCGTTCGGCATTACGCACAAAAAGCAACGTAATATAGAGAATACCATTCTAAGACTCTATTCATTTTAATTTATATTAGCGCTTAGCGGTTAGCGCCTAACATTGCCTAAAAATGTAGCGGCGCTATCTGTTCCGCTAACTATTTTGAAAAATAGCGCCGCTAATGGATGCGCCAGTAATTAACTAGCGCCGCTAGGAACAGCTCTGGTTACCAAACTACATTCTAGGGAGCCCCAGCTCCGTGTATGACCGCGAGAAAAAAAAAAATGGCCAAAAAATCAAATTTAGAAAGTTCTAAAAACGAATTACCAATTTTTTTAAAACTTTTTTTCGTGAAATCAACCAAGTTTCTAAAATTGGTAATTGCCAATTTGGGGGCCATTTTTTTTTTTTTTAAATTTTACTCTTGGGAACTTTTTCTTTAATTAACTAATATATAACCTTCATTACCCTTGGTTTTGCTTCCGGCCGAATTGTTCATTCTGACGAAGATCACGCTCGTTACTCCACCTTAGACCTACAGCTTAAGGTGGAATCTGAAACACGACCCACCACGAGTAGTCAGAAATTACAAAGTTCTCGCCCGGACTCGATCTCACGACCTCCCGATCACCAGCCCAGCCTCTTAACCACTAGACTACCTAGGTTACCCATTTATCTACAAACCAATTTTTATTGTATGGAAGGATGAACAGCTGGGTTAGCTGGGCGCCGACTGCCGTCACCGGGAATCGAATTCGCGGCCGGTGAATTCGTAGTCAGCAATGTTAACTACCACCACCGAGGCGCATATATATTATATATATATATATATATATATACAGGCCCGGATTTAGCTAGAGGCGAACTAGGCGATCGCCTAGGGCCTCGCGCCAAAGGGGGCCTCGCTCAAGCCGTTTTGCGCGTTCTGTTCAAGTGATATTAATGATTTAGAACTCTATGAAGAACTTAAAGTACTTTGCAGGTTTATACCTGAGAAAACAGATCTCGGAAATGCCCTTGTTTATATAGTGCAAAAACAACTAAGTGAGATTTATGCTAATGTTTATGTTGCACTTCGAATAGTATTAACCATCCCAGTTACTGTTGCTTCGGCTGAAAGAAGTTTCTCGCGTCTCAAACTTATTAAAACATATTTGCGTTCCACCATGTCTCAAGCGAGATTGCAATCATTAGCTATGTTATCAATAGAAAACGATATAACAAATTCATTAGATTATTCTCAATTAATTGAAGAGTTTAGCTCGAAGAAAAGTAGAAAAGCATTGCTGTAATATTCAAGGAGCATCTGAACCAAATATTAAAGCATTAATATTTAGCCTGATAAGTCGATCGCTCACTATTATAAAAAATGAAATGTCAACATCTCTTATACATCACATATGAAAAACGTTTGTATACTATGGAAAGTCATTACCTATAATATTATATAAATCTTAGAAATCATTGTCTTATATTTTCGATACAAATCTTGATTCATATTATAATTTATACTTATTTGTATGGTTTATTTATATTTCTTATACAATTTCCATGCGTGATTATTTTGGTTTGGTTTAATTTTTAAGTGCTGGCATAGTTCTGTCTATGCGGGATTCTAATATTGCTGGTATAGTACCGATAATTAAGTCCATATTTTCATATATATAGGCCTAGGGCCTCGCAACTTCTAGATCCGGCCCTGTATATATATATATATATATATATATATATATATAATATATATGTGTGTGTGTGTGTGTGTGTGTGCGTGCGTGCGATTTTCAATTCACCCGCGCGGTATTTCTGAATCCAGGCAAACATGGTAGCAAACCTTTCGTATCTCAACACGGGCTTTGTATTTTTCGTTAATACATTTATATTTCGTTATAATTATTATAATAATAACAATAAGTATATGTTCAACTACTTTTTGGCTAAATCAGTGGAATGAACACTCGAACCTTTTCTCCTCACAAATATGTTTCCTGTTATGTCCAGGCATGCAGTTCAACTTCCCCTTAAAATGCTAAGTTTTGATTTCGACCTTATGACATCTGATCGACTCGACATTCTATCGACAAATTATTATTATTATTAGGTTAGGTTAGGTTAGATTAATTTTATAGAGTGTCGCTGTTTTTGTCTTGTCGAAGAAATGGGTATACGCCCTTTGATTTTGTTAGAAAATCTAGAAGAGGAAGAACCATTGTTGTCCCAAGGCGATATGATGACTAAGCTGATTGATGCAGCATTGCTTGTATATATTAAGTTAAGGTGTATATATATCCATCTCATAATTGTAAGGTTAGGGAAAAATTCACTTAATAAGAGCTAGCATTTTTGGGCTCTTGTGGCATCAGTGTTTGGGACGCTGGTGGCATCATTTTGGGGCGCTGCGCGTCTTTTCTACTCGTTTGTGGGATGTCGTACGTACAGGGTGTGGTCTGATAGAGATTAGAGAGCTCTCTTGCAATTCAGTTTGGTTGTGTAGATACAAGATTGTTGCATCGTGCAATAGTCCAGGTTGCGTTGTTGTTGCAAGGTTGAGAAAGAAGACCATAAATAGTACCCCTTTTGTTTATATTAAATTCATGTAACAAAGGTCTAAGGTAGGCCCGCATCGAGTCAGCAACCCTGAGGTTACCTTGAGGTAGGACCTAATAGGATCTCAAATCCGTAAGTTTTAATTTAGCTTAACTTGGGCTTCAGATAGAACTGGCCCTTTAGAATTTGGCCGTTCACGGCTCAGCTGGGATTTTGAACCCAACAAATAAATAAAATAACAGATTTTGTTTAGTTTTGACAGAAAAACGAATCGCGGAAAAGTAGTATTTTTTTAACTATCGTTTACGTATCTTTATAGAATTTTATAGAATTTTTCCATTTCCCTCTGCCTCTTAAATTTCAAAAGTTTTGCCTACTACGTGGGTCCTATTGTTTATATTAGACACACTACGTAAGCTACAGGTACGCCTCATGGACACATTCTAAAGCAGGGGTGGGGAAACTTTTCAGTACCAAGGGCGAAAATCGATAACATAAACACCTCCGCGGGCGTCTGGCAAATTTTAAGCTTATATATATAAGCCTTATATAATTTACAATACATCTATTTGTGAACGCACATCAATGTCATCAAAATAGTTACCTTTAAATAGCAATTTCGTAGATATGTAACTCTCAAGCAAAGACTAATTTAAAAAATACCAGGATATATATATATAGAGTTTATTTTTATAACTTTGAAGCAATAAAAAGTAATCATAAGGGCATATTTCTTTAATTTGATGAATCTTACCTTTCAATTTTTTAGTGAGAAGGATGGTACTGCTTTTCCTGTGAAAGTTTGGAAATATTAACTGGCATTGATGAGACAGCAACTTGGAGTTGGTTAGCAAGATTTTCGTCTGTAAGTCGTGTACGTAAACGACTCTCTGCCAAATTTAATTTTGAGAAAAACTGCTCGCATTGATAAGTTGTAGAAACTTGTGAAACTATTTTCAAAGCATTGTTTCTCAGAAAAGGAAATTTCTAAAAATTAACACATTTGTAAAATTCCAAAATAGGCTCACTGTTATATTTTGATTTCAAAGTATTATGAGAATGTAAATCAATTAATTCCAATTGCCAGGATTCCGTCAAAAGGGGTTTCGCATATTCGTAGCTCGATTCTATGATTTTTCAAACCTTCAAATCTATTTTGAAATTGATCCAAAAGACTTAAACACTCGTCAACGTACTCAACTGTCGATTTTGGATTTTGTTCTCTCAACTTTGGAAAATGTATAAAGCAGTTCCTTTTCAGTTGGGTCACAAATAATTGAAGCATCGATTCAAAGCTCCTGATATGGGTGAGCAAAGAGGTAATTAGCTGATTGGGCCCTTGCAATTTTAAATTTAGATTATTTAAATGACTAGTTATATCTACTAAAAAATGCCAAATCACTTAGAAACTTTTGGTCCTCCAATTCTTTAATGGGGGCACCTTTAACGTCCATAAAGAGTCTCACTTCATCTCTCAGTTCATGAAAGCGCTGAAGCATTTGAGCTTTACTTAGCCATCGAACTTCACAATGGTACAATAGGTCACCATATTCAGCTTCAAGGTCATGCAAAAATTCTTTGAACACTCTGTTGTTCACCCTTTACTTTTTATAAAATTAACAGATTTTGTCACAACTTTCATTATGTTGTCCATCTTAAGAGAATGTGCACATAAATTTTGCTGATGAATGAAACAGTGGCACACAATTAAAGTATTTGGGTTAATTGACGTTTCTCAAATTCTTTCTTAATCCGAGTTACGAGTCCTTTTTCACAGCCTACCATGGATGTGCACCGTCTGTAGCGACACCGCTCAGCTTTTCATAAGGTAGATTGAAATCATTTAATACTGAGTTGACCATTTCAAATAGATCTTCTCCTCTGGTTGCCCCATGCATTGATTTTAAGGCAAGTAATTCTTCTCGTATCTTAAAGTCTGCAGTTATTCCACGTATAAATATAGCTAGCTGTGCAGTATTTGATAAATCAGTAGTCTCATCGACAGCTATTGAATAAAACACAAATTCTGCTGCGTCTGTTTTTAAAGAAGTTCGAATATCTTCAGCCATTTCTTTAATACGGTCAGAAACGGTCCTTCTCGATAAGCTAATTTTTTCAAACAAACCGAGTTTTTCTGGGCATAAAATTCCAACGGCAGTAATGCAGTAATGATGCAATCTTTTACAAACTCACCTTCATTATGCGGCTTTAGTTTTTTTGCAATTTGTTCAGACAATGCATAACTGGTTTGAGTTACAGATGCCTTTTCCTGAATAGGCTTTTTAAAAAGAGAGTGCCTTTTAACCAAATTTTCTTTTAAGGATGTTAACTTGTCTAAACGCTCTGCTCCTTTTAAATTTTCATATTTCTTATGCTTGCTTAAATACTGTAATGGCGCTCAAGATTGTACTTCTTAAAAACGGCAACAAATTCGTTGCAAATAAGGCAAATGCACTTCTCATTCATTTCAGCGAAAAAATATAATTCCATCCATTTTTCACAAAATGCATCACTTTCACCAGCACCAGTTTTCCGTTTTTTCCTACAACTTGCCATTATAATATGGGTATTTTAATTAAAAATTTAAATTAAACCGCCAACTAGTTAATCACTGTGCCCGCTCAAAACCTATAATTAAAACTGAGGTCTGGGGTATAGCAACAAGTTGATTCGCTGCCTCTGCGCGTCAGCCAAAAGTTGCCAAATACCTACGTTGTACATAATTATTTCAATATTTGGATCATAAGATATATTATAGATTTTTTTACGAGAGATGTATTTTAAAAAGCTATTTGCTGGGCTGTAAATAAATAATTTTTAGGAAATAATAAATACCTAAGCGGGCGAATTGAAATTAGCTCGTGGGCGAAATTTCGCCCGCGGGCGAGGGTTTCCCCACCCCTGTTCTAAAGCCACGACAAACTTCAGATTATTATTACGGTATCCGAATTAAAGATAACATTAACACTAATTCTTCTTCAGTTTTTGTGAAATTCCTATTTTAATGGTTGTCCAACAAGGGTCACAAAGGGCTGGAAACTTTCTCTAGAACGTTTCGGGAATTTTGGGAATTCTTAGTTTTAAGTAATTTTTAAAGTGTATTAAATATTTTTGTTAGTAAACAATAAAATATAACATATTTAAGCATTTTTCCATTTAAAAAAGAAGTTCTGGCTTCTTATATTAATTTTTTCTATTGAGTTCAAGTGAATTTGCTCGGAATATACCTGGCTAAAAATGGGAATTTCAAATCACTATGAGGGAAATTCACGTTTTTAATATATTCAATGTTTGGTATTATTTATTTTTTTACACGGTGAATTTCCATTTCAACATTTTGGGAATTTCCTTCTCGTGAAACAATTGGGGGTCAAAGGAAGTTTCAAGGAGTGGGGGTTTTTCGTTTCAGTATTTCCAACTCCACGCTACTCCCACGTACCACTATCATACTGAAATGGATCATTTGCTGATATCATCAACCGCATTTTGAATTACTTTTATGAGTTGCATTATTCTACATTTTTCTCAAACAATTAAATTAGGCAGAGTCCACCGATTTAAGAATACGCAACTGTTCGTTTCATGAAAATAAAAACTTTTAAAAACTCCCACAATTCCCGTAAGTTTCCGAAAATACCGAAAACTCCCCAAAATTTCCAAAATTTCAAGCGGGAATTTACTGCTCTCAAAATTGCTCTCTAAGATTGTCTTACGGTGTTTGTAGTATAAGTAAATGTTTTGAGCTAATTTCCACCAGAAATACTTAATGTTTTGTCTGCACAGGGCGGCCCAAAAGTCCCAATCGGTTATAATTATTAAACCCATATATCAGAGCCAGTGGCGGATTATCATTGAGGCAATTGAGGCTGAAGCCTCAGGCCCCCATGCTTGAGGGGGCCCCCAATCAACTGAGTTTCGATGATATAATTAGAGATTTTGCAAACTTCTTTGATTAAATATGACGGAGTACACAAACTGACAAATTCTCTGTTTTATTTTATGTTTTATAGGCCCAAAAGTAAAGTTTGTTTAATACTGTTTGGTTTTGGCAAACGGCAAAATACACTGTGTTAAGGTTCTTTTAAGTTTGTTTCTCAATTAGCCTAAGCACCGTACACATAATTCGTGTAAATGTACTATGTACGGGGCTCCAATAAACCTTAGCCCCCCTCCGCCCATGGCTTAAACCATTAGAGGTACAGTAAAACTAAACATACCTTACAAAGGAGAATTTAATCCTGCATTTAATGAGAAACAATTAAAACTTGGTGTTCCCGCTATTGGCTTCCAAGACAGCCTGAATTCGCTTCGGGTAGCTTGCCAAAAGTGACATGAATGGATCTTGATCGTTACGCAAATTTGCTAAAACAGTTTCAATGTGTTGCGTCATTGTATCCTTCGAAAATCGATTTGCTGCAGGTTCTTGAAACAAGAGACATTCAATCTTGTCCTTTATAACTGATCCAATGTGTTCACAGACGTTCAGGTCAGGAGAATTTCCTGGCCATTCTTCATTTCCAAAGAAATCGATCTCGTGGTTCCGCAACTGTTGAGTGGCTAATGCCTTAAAGCAGGGGACCTTATCGTGCAGAAGTGTGACCTGATCGACATCCATAACATTGTTTGGGTTTCTTAGAAAAGGAATAACATGCTGGAATAGAATAATATCACGAAAATACTGTCCATCCCAACTCTGACCATTTGGCTTCAGCACCCACATGAGCTTCTTTGCAGTGAACAAAACAAACACACCAACACAGTCTGGACTTTTTAATAATTCGCGATAATGTTCATTGTCATCGATTTCATCTGGTGTTGTGGCCCACACTCGATCATTTTGGTAGTTAGGCCGACGTGTTACGTAAACAAAAAATTCATCGGAGACAGCTAAATGCATGAAATCATCGACATCCCAATCTTCAAGATAATGGGCAAACCACATTCTATCATCGATGTTAAGTTGAGTTTTTCTTGGCTTTGGAAGTTCATGCCAAGGCTTTAAACCTTGCATATGGCGGTACAGTCGAATGATCTCGCCACTAACGATCTTTCCTCTCAACACTTCGATCTCTCTAGAAAGTTTAGCACAGCTGTTTTCCCGCTTACGCGTACCGCTTTCAATGATGTCCTTTGTTTCCTGAGAGAGTGGCAAATTTGGGCGCCCAGATTTGGTTGTATCCATTTCACATTCATCCAAAGTTTTATTCTAATTTCTTTTGACGAAGTCCTCACTTCTTCGCAACTTTTTGGCAACCCATGAACAGTGGCGGTTCCTCATATGGGCAATATGGGCAGCCGCACAGGGCGGCATTTGTGGAGGGGCGGCATGAGCGCCTGCAAAAAAAATAAAAATAAAAATAAGAATAAATAAATAAAGAAATAAATAAAAATAAAAAATAAAATAAAATAAATAATAAAAGATCAATGACTTTGCATCAAGGAAGGTAAGAAGAGTCAGGCTTTAGATGGCAGTTGTGCTGTGGTGCAATTTATTTTGTTTCTTGTTCAAAGTGTAGCATAATAATTACCCTCTCTTAAGTGTCTTATTCTATTTATGTGATAGAGCATTTGTACAATTTAGAAATTTGATTCTCTAGTTTATTTATGGCAGTTGTGCAATTTAATTTGTATTTTTCCTGTTCATAGTATCATAATTACATTCTCTTAAGTGAGTTATTCTATTTACGTGATGAAGGATTTGTAAAATTCAGAAATTTGAGTCTTTGTTTTGGTTCTGAAGTTCCAACAATTAGTCCAATAAAAAGTTATTTTGTGAAAGAGTTATGTCTGTCCTTTATTTTGGGGGGATTCGAATGTGTGTGTGTTGGCGAACAGGGGGGGGGGGCGCTGAAGGTGAGGTTCGCCCAGGGCGTCATGTAAGCTAGGACCGCCACTGCCCATGAACGTGTTATAAAGGTGGCTCCAGCATCACGAGCTTCCCGAAATGTTATTGCTCGTATGCGATCTATCACACGTTGCCTCTCCGAATCACCAATTAATTGAGAAGCCATTATATTATCACTTTATCAGCGAGAGTAATTTTAATACCTGCAATAAATAAAGAATTTTATATATTTTTATAATCACTAAAAACTATTTCGATATAAGTAAACATGTAAGCTGCAAATGGTGGGGGGGCCTAAGGTTTTTTGGAACCCCTTACTGTACATGTACATGTGTTGTTAATAAAAATCTATAGAAAAGGGTCCCCAAAATACAATTAGCCTCAGGCCCCAAGTACAGTTAATCCGCCCCTGGTCAGAGCTAACACTGACGTAATCGATTACTAAAGAAAGAATATTTGTCGAGATATTTATTGATTATTCAAAGTGCAAAATAAAACTATCTCTAATCAATATTTTTAAACTTATTGTAAACTTTTTTTTTTTTTTTTTTTTGTATTTTCGCTTTAATTATAACCGATTGGGACTTTTCGACCACCCTGTACAAATATGGCAAGCAAATCATAGCATTTTACTGGCCATTAAATAAGAGCATGTAGCATCTAGTATATATATATATATGCGTGTGTGTGTGTGTATATATATATATATATAATACACACACACACATATATATATATATATACACACACACACACACACACATATATATATATATATCCCCGCAAGGGGGTTCTAAGCTCGTGCTCTTGAGTGCTCTTTGTGCTCGTTTGTACGTGCTTGTTCCTGGAGGTTTCACGTGCGCCCTCCCGGCCCTAGCACCCAAGGATGATGGGGCTCGACCCTGCAGTCCTTGTCATCCTTGGTCTTTTTCCACTTCGACTGTCCCCTCCACCCTTTCTTTTTCCTCTGTCTTTCCTCTCACTTTTTCTTTGTTTTTCCGCTGAGATATGCCCTTTAAATAGAGGCGAATCGGTTCTTCCCGAACTAAAAAAAAAAAAAAAAAAAAAAAAAATATATATATATATATGAAAATTATTTCACGAAAGTAACACGTGAAAAATATTTATGATGAATAAAACCACGAAGGAAAGGAAACACAAAATGGTGCTCAAGCGCTTTCGTCTAATGACATCCTCAGGAACACTGAAGTACATAAAAAGGTTAAGCCTATATATAGGTTACAGAAAGAAAAAAAAAAAAAGAAAAAATAAATAACATACATACACACACACATACATATCATATATATACATACATATCTATATATACAAATACATACATACATACATACATATATATACAATAAACAGAGAAGTAAAATAAAAAATTAAAAATTAAAACCTTAAAGGATTACCAGTGAGGCGTACAGATTTGTAAGGAAAAATATCGATTTTTAGCACAAGATCAAATGGATTATAAAAATACAAATTTATACTGGAACTCTGCCCGGGTTTTTACACACTGCTGCCTATGGTCAGGTTTCGATATATATAAAAAAATAAAATGCAAATTAAAAGTTAATAAAGTAGAAGACAGTTTACCAAAGATTTAATGTTTTACCCTTCTTATCTAAATCTGTTTTAAAGGAATTCAAAATAACAGGATCGAGTTGAAAAAGACCTTTGCTTATGTTGAAGTTATTTGAAAGTTGGATAATGGCAGACTCAAGAATATTTCTATTAACAATGTTGCTTGAATGGAATAAAACTGAAGCATTATTCCCAGAGCTGGGCAATAAATACATTGAATGTATTTAAATACTAAATACTAAATACATGGGAGAAATGTATTTAAATACTAAATACTAAATACATTTTACGAATGTATTTAGATACTAAATACAAAATACATCAATTGTATTTAAATACATTTGTAAATACATTTTAAATTGTTATCTGCAGATATATCACTGTTTGATTCACCGGATTTGCTTGTTGAAGCCATGACACGCACACGATAAAGAAATCAACCGCTTTCGACTAAGAGTGGCACACAACTGATTGAACTGACACGTTGAAACATGAACCATGCTGTACTACACTGTCGACGCGTCGTACTGTGCTAGTACAGAACGTGTATTAAACCAGTAAAAGTATTTACATTTTTATATTTTGAGTATTTAAATACATTGTATTTAAATACTCATTAAAGTATTTAAATACTATATTTAAATACATGAAAAACAATGTATTTATAAATACAGTTCTAAATACACAAATGTATTTAAATACGTATTTAAATACAAATGTATTTAAATACTGCCCAGCTCTGATTATTCCAATCAATCACTGTATTGATTGGAATAATGCTTCAGTTTTATTCCATTCAAGCAACATTGTTAATAGAAATATTCTTGAGTCTGCCATTATCCAACTTTCAAATAACTTCAACATAAGCAAAGGTCTTTTTCAACTCGATCCTGTTATGTTGAATTCCTTTAAAACAGATTTAGATAAGAAGTGTAAAACATTAAATCTTTGGTAAACTTGTCTTCTACTTTATTAACTTTTAATTTGCATTTTATTTTTTTATATATATCGAAACCTGACCACAGGCAGCAATGTGTTAAAACCCGGACAGAGTTCCAGTATAAATTTGTATTTTTCTAATCCATTTGATCTTGTGCTAAAAATCGATTAACTTTTAATTTGCATTTTATATTTTTTTTATATATATCGAAACCTGACCATAGGCAGCATTGTGTTAAAACCCGGCAGAGTTCCAGTATAAATTTGTATTTTTATAATCCATTTGATCTTGTGATAAAAATCGATATTTTTCCTTACAAATCTGTACGCCTCACTGGTAATCCTTTAAGGTTTTAATTTTTAATTTTTATTTTTACTTCTCTGTTTATTGTATATATATGTATGTATGTATGTATGTATTTGTATAATAGATATGTATGTATATATATGTATATATGTATGTGTGTGTGTATGTATGTTATTTATTTTTTCTTTTTTTTTTCTTTCTGTAACCTATATATAGGCTTAACCTTTTTATGTACTTCAGTGTTCCTGAGGATGTCATTAGACGAAAGCGCTTGAGCACCATTTGTGTTTCCTTTCCTTCGTGGTTTTATTCATCATATATATATATATATATATATATAGATATACACACAGACCGTGCATGGAACAAGGAACTCATCTAGGAAAATTAAATCCACTATAGTCCGAATAAGTAATGGTAAATGACAAATACTATAGTTTTTTTCGTTTTCATGATGCTAGCCCGACGTGGGCAACGGGTCACTCGCAAAGAGGTCCCAAAAATATAGCTTCCCTCACCAGCTATCTGCAAAGTAGATAGGATCCACCTTTGGGACAGGATCTAGGGTTTAAAGCAGCCTAGCCCAGCTACATTTAGAACCTCAATATAAGCAAAAGAGTATATATATATATATATATATATATATATATATATATTTATATATATATATATATATATTTATATATATATATATATATATACTATATATGCGCCTCGATGGTGTAGTGGTTAGCCTCGCTGACTACAAATCCATCGGCCCCGGGATCGAGACCCGGTGACGGCAGCCGGCAAAACCCAGCTGTTCATCCTTCCACACAATAAAAGAAACTGGTTTGTAGATAAATGGGTACCCTGAGTGGCCTAGTGGTTAAGACGCTGGGCTGCTGGTGGGGCATGGTTCGGATTCCACGTTAAACTGTAAGTCTAAGGTGGAATGAAAAGCTTGACCTTCGTCAGAATGAACAATTCGGGCGGAAGCAAACCAAAGGTTACCATATAGTACCATATTTCAGGTGCAAAGATATTTTTCTTCTGATTGGTCAGCCTATGGAAGAAATGAAACATGTTTTCTGAATTGAGAATTCACAATTCGTAACTCACTTTTCTTATCTCTAATTGGACAATCATTCTGTAACTCACTTTTTTCTGAATGTGACAAATATTTTCGGAAATGATTCTCCTATCATGTAAAAATATACTGTATATTCAATGTTATTAATTAATTTTGTTTCATTAAAATAAAATATACTGAATACATACGGATATTTTTCTTAATTGGAAAAATTAATTAAAATTGTGGTTAAATCTTACAACTATCATACAAAGATTATTCGTGGATGGAATGATTTTATTGCCCCCCTGAAAAGGGAATCGAAAGACGCCTACGATTTGTGGTGCTTTCATGGTAGATCCAGATTAGGACCAGGATACATGAATATGTGTAGAAGTAGGGGTCAGTATAAGGCGGCCATAAGGCGATGTAAACAGGAAGAGTCTGTTCGAGCATCAAACGCCTGTGAAGCTCGCATAAATAACGATAATAACAAATTTTGGAAATCTGTTAAGAATCAAACGGGTTTAAAAAATGTCCTCCCTCCGACAATCGATGGAGTGTCGGGGGAGGGGGAAATTGCAAAGCTGTGGAAAAACCACTACTCAAACATTCTTAACAGTGTGAGTAGAGATAATCTTAAGATAGATTGCAGCGAAACGATTGTGGGAGGGACAAGGGAAAATACTTTGATATCAGTTCCTGAAGTAAAGAGGTTAATTAAAGAGTTAAAGACTGGTTCTGCGTCAGGGGTAGATGACCTATCGAATGAGCATTTAAAATATGCCAATGACGTGGTATGTCTGCATATATCATTGCTCTTATTAGCCATGTTTGCTCATAGCTATATCCCTGCAGAGTTCATGAGGGTATATATCTTGTCCCTGGTCAAAAATGTATGGAGACATTCTGTCCAGCAATAATTACAGGCCTATTGCTGTCGCTTCCTGCTTCTCGAAACTACTAGAAAAACTTGTTACTCCGATTACATGATTATCTATGAACATTTCCTAATCAGTTTGGTTTTAAAAGGTCCCACTCAATTGACCTGTGTATCTATGTATTTAAAGAAATAATATCTATATACTTACTTCTTACTTCAGTTCCCAGGTAGGCTTGGTTAGCCTGTCAGTGGAGCCAGCCTCCTTCGCCACTGTGCCCTGTCCAGCAGCACTCCCGTTTCCCCGAGCTTTTGCATGCTGGGCAAGTCGTATCTTCGCAAGCTCTCCTCCACTTCGTCCCTCCATCGCCTTCTCGGTCTCCCCCGCGGTCTTCTGCCATTCCCTGGTCTCCACTCCCAGTACCTCCTCGCAGTTCTCCCCTCCTCCATTCTCTCCAAGTGGCCCATTTCAATTTGGCTGCGTCGATTTTTCTCAAAATCGGCGTTACTCCCACATTGGCTCTTATTTTTTCATTTCTTATCCTATCTCTTCGCGTCTTTCTCAGAATAGTCCAGTCCTCAGCGGTCTCATTTCTGCCACCTGAATTCTACTTCGATCCGCCATGCGCATTTTACAGTGTTCCGACCCATAAATCAGTAGTGGTGTTAAAACTGTTTCGAAGATTATTTTCTTAGTTCATCTCTCAGTAGCGGGTATAACATTCCGACATTTTTACTAAACTTTGCAATTCTTTCAGTTATTTCTTGCATATTACCACTTTCTTTAGTAAACATACTCCCTAAATATTTAAATTTTTTAACATTTATTTCCTTATCTCCTATTTGAACTCCAAATTCTCCTTCTTCTCTTCGACATACACTTAATATTTCTGTCTTTTCTACATTCATTTCCATTCCCCCCTCCTTCAAACATTCATTCCAATCAATTAAAGCTTGTTATATATCTTTTCTCTCCGTCGTCCAGAATGATATGTCATCCGCATATGCCATTATTCCATTATTATTATTCATTTCATGACGTCGCTTGAAACTTTCAATGACTGTGTCCATGTAGAGTGTAGACTAGTGCTCTTCAACCTGGGCGGTACCGCCCACTAGTGGCTCAAGGATCTCATTAATCTAAAGGTAATTGCAATTAATTTTATTGTTTTATGCAGGGTATATAACTTTTAGTTTGAGTTTTTGCATTTTTAATTTTGGTGGGCGATACGGAGATTCAAAAGTTAAAAAAGTGGGCGGTAAGCATAAAAAGGTTGAAGAGCATTGGTGTAGACTATAGCTCTTCTAGAACATTTGAGAAACGCATCGCTAGTATATAAGTGAGTGACAAGCCAGGAGATGAGTCAGTCTGACTAGTGCGTGCGAGATTATAGTTCTTTATTATTCAAAAGTGCGCGGTGACTATATTTCTCTTTTCAAATTTGTTTATTTGTCGCTATGGCAACCAGACGGTGTGTAAATAGCCCAAACATTTTTTCTTATATTTGTGGAAAATTTACTATGAAAAAAATAAAGGCGAGATATTACAGACTTCGTCAAGAAAGCATACTATGCGTACTTCGGAATGAAACTTGGGGATCAAGACAGATCATAGGCTCCACATAAAGTTTGCAGTGTTTGTTTGAACAACTTAGACTGTGGAATAAAGGTAAAAAGGATTCTTTACCTTTTGGAATTCCAATGGTCTGGCGTGAGCCTAGAAATCACAGCAATGACTGCTATTTTTGTTCATGTAACGTGCAAGGCTACAATACGAAAAATAAAAAGGAAATTTCTTATCCAAACTTTCAGTCTGCTATAAGACCTGTTGCTCATGGACCTGGTATACCTGTACCCAGTGATGGGCATCGATACATGAAAATCGCTAAAGCGATACCGATACATCGATACATGAACAACGTCTTAGGCGATACCGATACGCCGATACTTTCTAGATGTCTTAAGCGATACCGATACCGATACATGTATCGCCGGTACATTTTTATAATTATTCATTTAATATGTAGGTATTAGATATTATTGTTTATACTAGTAATTTGTACGCACTGTAAGTAAACTCAACGACATTTTAATGGGTTTTATAGATGTAAATAAAAACAATTGCTTTATTTAATGAAAGTATGTTTTAATTTTGTAGGATACATGAATGACTGAAAATATTACACTAACAATTAAAAGTAATTACTATTACCCTTCAAAAATACCAGCTGGCTAAACATCTGGTCAGACAGTCTATTCCTTTTTGGAGCGTGAATGTGACCAGCCAAACTAAACAACCGTTCTACAGGAGCAGAGGATGGTAGTGGTGTGTTATACTTCAGGAAGACCCGTAAAATTCCTGGGTACTGCCTCAGAGATTGGAGAGAATGACTTCCGTCACCCAGATACTGTAAAACTTCCACTGAGCGTTTCTATATTATATGAGCGTTTCTATATTATGGTTAATTAATCTCAATAACACAAGTACAAACGTGTTTAAACGTTGCGCCGTACTGTGTGACGTGACCAGTAGAGTAGTACTGTCATTAAATAAATATTTAATAATATTATTATTTATGTATATTCATAAATATAACTCAGTAGTGTCATATTATAACATCTATTTAAATATTTAAAAATTCTTATTAATGTATCGATGTATCGAAGTATCGATTTTTTTCGATATATTTAAGAAAATTGACCTTAGCGATACCGATAAATCGATACTTTTGTCAAATAGCTAAAGCGATACCGATACCGATACAAAAGTATCGATCGATACGTATCGGCAATACATGTATCTAGATACTGCCCATCACTGCCTGTACCTACTAAACCAAATACTCTTAATATAACTTCATCTGATTCGGTGTCTGATGACGATGGAAACGATGATATTGATTGTTTTCAAACCGAAACATCTGGTGAACCCCAATTGTTTACACAAAGTGGACCTAATGATTTGTTAAGAGATTTGTGTCTCCCGAAGGATTCTTCAAAGATTTTGGGATCCAGACTTCGTGCAAAGAACTTGGTTTCTCCCGGGACGTCATTTTACTGGTACAGAACTCGAGAAAAAGAATTCATCCAATATTTTTCTCAAGAAAATTCACTGGTACATTGCAACAATGCTTCGAAACTAATACTTAAGCTAGGCGCTGCAGTCTATGACCCAAATGAGTGGAGACTTTTCATTGATTCCTCCAAAAGAAGTCTAAAAGGCATCCTCCTTCACAACGGTAACTTGTATGCATCCGTTCCTGTGGCTCATTCGGTTCACTTGAAGGAAACGTACGAAAATCTTGAGCTTCTAGCTAAGGTTAAATACAAAGAACACAGTTCGCTACTTTGTGGATACTTAAAATTGATTTGTATGTTGTTAGGTCAACAACCAGGTTATACGAAATTGCCATGTTTTTTGTGTGAATGAGATAGCCGAGCAACACCTCAGCACTGGATAAAAAAGGAATGGCCAAGCAGAGTCAACCTGACACCTGGTTCTAAAAACATTCAACATGAAAGTTTGGGTGACACGAAGAAAGTCTTTTTACCTCCGCTTCACGTAAAATTGGGCTTGATGAAGCCATTTGTTGAGGCCTTACACGAAGATAGAGATTGTTTTAAGTATATGTGTGGTAAATTCCCAACTCTTTCGGAAGCAAAATTGAAAGAAGGAATTTTCGTTGGTCCCCAGATTAGAAAACTGACTTTGGGTGAACACTTTGAAAAAACAATGAACAATCTTGAAAAAGAAGGGTGGATTGCTTTTAAGGATGTTATCAGCAAATTTTTGAGGAACAACAAGAACCCACATTACCAAAACATTGTGAACAACGTGCTAAATAAGTTCAAAGAGTTGAGTTGTAATATGAGTTTAAAATTACATTTCTTACATTCACACTTGGATTACTTCCCTGAGAATCTCAGAGCACTCAGCGAAGAACAAGGGGAACGGTTTCACCAAGACATCAAAGAAATGGGGAAGAGATATCAGGGAAGGTGGGACATCAGCATGATGGCTGATTACTGCTGGATGTTGAAACGGAATACCCCAGAATTATTACATAAAAGAAAAGAAACAGTGCGTACATTCGAGACTAAAACGCACAGATCTCACAAGAAAATTCAGGACAAATAAGGATGAATATGTAATTGACGTTAATAGTCTTCTTTCTTTTTAAAGTTGTTTGCATTTGTAATTAGTATAACAAAGCGAAATAGGTACCTAATGTAAATTTAAATAAATAATATTTATGTGAAAAAACTATATAGGGCTATGGGTTGATTGCAGTGGCGGCTCGTGACTAAAAATGCTAGGGGTGCTGTCTCTAAGAATGGGTTGAAATAATTACTGAAATAAAAGGATGAGCATTGAGCAATGAATAAAAGTTTCAAAAGTTATTGAAAAAGTTATTCAATGAGCTCATCCTTATATTGTTCTTGATTATTTCAACTGTAAATAAAAAATTTAGGGGTGCTGCAGTTCCGCAGTGCCTACCGACGAGCCGCCACTGGTTGATTGCCTGTTACCCTCATCCGTTGGAAATTTCCAACGGATTTCAGTGGAGAGTTAACGACAAAAACCCTACGTTTTTTCGTTAAAGAGTTATGTATGTGTAGGTCTTCAAAGGATCTCGTTAAGTAGTGTTTTTATAGGTTAATGTTAAATTTATTTGCCTTCGGTATTTTAGCGCTGCCTAATGGTAAAGAAAGAAATCACCTTACTTTATTATTTCGTTGGACCTCGCTTCTGTTTCGATGTAAGGCGCGACGATCTTTTTCGATGTAAGGCCGTGGTACGATGGAGTTACACAACGAGTTTATTTGGTTTAATTAATATAGGCATTCACTGCACTTAAATACCTGAAGGAATAGGCCTATCCTTTTGTGTTATTAGTTTTATATTATGAGGTATTCACTCACAACTTATTGGAAGATTAAGTACGTCTCCCTTGCTTAAAGCATCGCTGTAACATAAGCAAGCTCAGAGTGTCACAAAATATAAATCGTTCACTTAAGAATCTGGTGAGTTTACAAAGTTCGTTGACTCTTCTCTCGAAGTAATTTTCATGAGTCGACAGTGGAAATTTTTGAATACGAAATAATAAATTTGGTTTTCTTGTTGTTAGGTGGACCCAATTGGGTTCTATGTATGGCAATTAATTTCATTCCCAATAGGCCATGTCGCCAATCCAGAGGCAATTTTGTAGATATTTGATTCAATTAATTAATAATTTATATTTAATTAAGAAGTAAAGGTACTACATACGATATCATATCGTAAGCATATATAGTTTTTCCATAATTTATTTATGTTGTTGGTTTTTCCCTCCTAGTTTGCAGAAAATCCTTACGTGATAGAAAAGAACGAACACGTTATTCTAAATCAGCGTAGTTGAATTATATAAAATCAGTTATTAGTAAGAAAACGACTCTTACAAAGTTCTCATTCGCAGGCCTGTGTTATTTAATTTCCAGAGTCTCTGCAATTATAAAATACTACAAAACTTAATCAATAACTGAATCACAATAATTTTTAAAAGTTGGTTCCCTATTTTTTTCATTTCACATTCTGAAACGTTTCGCGATTGGTTATAAGGTTCTTTGAGCTCTCATTGGCTGTTCAAAATTTAAATTTAGATTATTGAAGAATTTTGAATTTACTGTTAGTTTAAGTGGTTTAGTGTTAAAAGTTATAATTTGATAAGTTTGGATTATTTAGTTAACAGTTAGAACGTAGTAATATTTTTTGTGTAGAAATGGGAATGTGAGCTGTGAGGGTTTCTTGTATTAAACCTAAATAATTTATAATGAACATAATTATTAATTTTAAACGTCTTCCTAGGCTACCTTAATGTCCACTAGCCCAGGTCACTGCTACGTTTGGAAAACGAAGACACTAGGGCCTATCGAGGTTATCCAAGTCATGAGCTATATTTTCTAAGATCTTGCAAAACGTCAATCTCAAGTCAGCTAATTAACATACAACTGTTTATTACTACCAAAGTAGCCTACATAACAAGCTAAGAATATACGGTATACGTACTATTTAGAATATTTAGGGCCTACTAATTAAAATCTTGTAAAATGTCAATTTCAAGTCGGCTAATTAGCATACAACTATTTATTACAACCGAAGTAGTAGTGGGCTATTCTAAAGTAAACAAGTCACAGACCTAGGCTATGGGAAGGGTAACAAAGCTTAATTTAGAGCTTAAGTTAAGTCTTGCCTCAATGCACACAGTTCAGAAGCTGTTTCCCTTTTGTTTTAGTTAGTCCTAGGGCGTATCCCCTTTTCAGATAGGCAAATATTTTTAGAAAAAAATTATTCACAGGAATTTACCAGATCCAATTGATCACTTCAAACTAATGAAAATATTGGTTTCAGATTCTGTGGAATAGGTAGCTATTTTAAAGTAATAGGCTTATCATGGTGCTTATAGATAGATCAGGTAGGCCTATATACATTTTTGGTAACTTCGTTTTAATACCATTTGTTTTTATGATAAACTTTTCTGGTCAATTTTGAGGTATTTTGCACGAATCTGCCATCTGTTTCATGTGCAAATGCGTAGTTTTCGAGATATCGTCATCTCGAAAATTACGTATTTGCACATGAAATGGATGGTAGTTTTGTACAAAACACGGTTATTATATAGAAAATGGCGCAACCCGAAGTATGATGTAAAAAACATTTTATTAGGTCAATTTCGATGTGCTGAAACAAACCATCTGTTAACCATTTGGTGTGCAAATTACATTTTTAACAGATTATAAATAAAATTACAAATTTTTGAAGTTCATTCATTTGCCCATCATTTATGTTTTGGTTCCAATAATTTTGCTCCGGCGAGTCAAAGTAGTTCTTAACAGAGCTTACGAAACAGCCTTTTAAAATGCGCCCTTTTAATGTTTGTATAGCAATGGAGTGTGAAGGCTGTTCTGTTAGATACATTGAAGCTATTGTAAAGTATTACGAAAATGATGAAGAAGCAATTCTATTTTTCCAAAAATATGGTGTTTTGTTTTCTGAGTTGTCGTGCCCAATGTGTGGTTATTTTACTCTTAGGTTAGGTTAGTTAGTTTTCATGTGCTTGTTAGCCATTTTTTAGGCAAATGCTTCAAATTAGAGTAAAATATAAATAACATTTACTCTAATTTGAAGCATTTGCACACCAAATGGTTAACAGATTTGGCTTCAGCACATTGAATTTGACCTAATAAAATGTTTTTTACATCATACTTCGGGTTGCGCCGTTTTCTATATAATTACCATAAACACCTCAAAATTAACCAGAAAAGTTTGCTCTTGTCATTTTTGTTTAAACTAATAAAAATATCGTAACTTAACCTAACCAATAATCAAGAGTGTACAATTGACATAATCAGGCATTCAACTGACCTAACCACAATACCTGAGAAAGGTCTAAACTCTTGTCTTCATCGAGGGCAGTATGGTGGATTACGTCTTCAAAGTCAAATATGTAAAACTGACACGTCATACTTCTGGTCACAAAAACACCGAACTAACAGACCAACAATTGCTAATAATGATTTAATTTTAAAACAGGACAAATTGAATCATGCAGAAGTACCGTAGCCAGAATCACCAAAAATAAAAAATAGGAAATATTCACCAAATAGTCAATATATATACGGTATATATTGAAAAAAAAACAAAAATAAGAAATATATTTTAATAAAAAAACCATTTTATACAAATCTGCATAAGATAAGAGATATATTTTCTTAGTCAGTTTTGAATGGCAATTCAATATATCGTACTGTTTTAACCACGCATGAGTGGGTTAAAAGACTAATATTAACCACATTTTTTTTATTATATATTTTCCATTACTGGTAGGATTTGGAGTTTACTTATTCTTATTTTTGATTTGGTGTACCTTTTCAGCCAGGCTTAAGAATCTGCAAAATATTTAGGTAATTATTCATTTTTACACCGTCTGTTTTTATGATGAGAAACTTTTCTGGTCAATTTTGAGCTGTTTTGCATGAATCTGCCATCCATTTCCTGTGCAAATATGTAGTTTGAGATATTGTTATCTTGAAAACTACGTATTTGCACAGGAAATGGATGGCAGTTTCATACAAAATGCCTCAAAATTAACCAGAGAAGTTTGCTCCCATCATTTTCATTTAAACTAATGAAAATATTGCAACTTGACCTAACTGGGCATTCAGTTGACCTAACTGGGCATTCAGTTGACCTAACTGGGCATTCAGTTGACCTAACTGGGCATTCAGTTGACCTAACTGGGCATTCAGTTGACCTAACTGGGCATTCAGTTGACCTAACTGGGCATTCAGTTGACCTAACTGGGCATTCAGTTGACCTAACTGGGCATTCAGTTGGCCTAACTGGGCATTCAGTTGGCCTAACTGGGCATTCAGTTGACCTAACTGGGCATTCAGTTGGCCTAACTGGGCATTCAGTTGGCCTAACTGGGCATTCAGTTGGCCTAACTGGGCATTCAGTTGGCCTAACTGGGCATTCAGTTGGCCTAACTGGGCATTCAGTTGGCCTAACTGGGCATTCAGTTGGCCTAACTGGGCATTCAGTTGCAGTTGGCCTAACTGGGCATTCAGTTGGCCTAACTGGGCATTCAGTTGGCCTAACTGGGCATTCAGTTGGCCTAACTGGGCATTCAGTTGGCCTAACTGGGCATTCAGTTGGCCTAACTGGGCATTCAGTTGGCCTAACTGGGCATTCAGTTGGCCTAACTGGGCATTCAGTTGGCCTAACTGGGCATTCAGTTGGCCTAACTGGGCATTCAGTTGGCCTAACTGGGCATTCAGTTGGCCTAACTGGGCATTCAGTTGGCCTAACTGGGCATTCAGTTGGCCTAACTGGGCATTCAGTTGGCCTAACTGGGCATTCAGTTGGCCTAACTGGGCATTCAGTTGGCCTAACTGGGCATTCAGTTGGCCTAACTGGGCATTCAGTTGGCCTAACTGGGCATTCAGTTGGCCTAACTGGGCATTCAGTTGGCCTAACTGGGCATTCAGTTGGCCTAACTGGGCATTCAGTTGGCCTAACTGGGCATTCAGTTGGCCTAACTGGGCATTCAGTTGGCCTAACTGGGCATTCAGTTGGCCTAACTGGGCATTCAGTTGGCCTAACTGGGCATTCAGTTGGCCTAACTGGGCATTCAGTTGGCCTAACTGGGCATTCAGTTGGCCTAACTGGGCATTCAGTTGGCCTAACTGGGCATTCAGTTGGCCTAACTGGGCATTCAGTTGGCCTAACTGGGCATTCAGTTGGCCTAACTGGGCATTCAGTTGGCCTAACTGGGCATTCAGTTGGCCTAACTGGGCATTCAGTTGGCCTAACTGGGCATTCAGTTGGCCTAACTGGGCATTCAGTTGGCCTAACTGGGCATTCAGTTGGCCTAACTGGGCATTCAGTTGGCCTAACTGGGCATTCAGTTGGCCTAACTGGGCATTCAGTTGGCCTAACTGGGCATTCAGTTGGCCTAACTGGGCATTCAGTTGGCCTAACTGGGCATTCAGTTGGCCTAACTGGGCATTCAGTTGGCCTAACTGGGCATTCAGTTGGCCTAACTGGGCATTCAGTTGGCCTAACTGGCATTCAGTTGGCCTAACTGGGCATTCAGTTGGCCTAACTGGGCATTCAGTTGGCCTAACTGGGCATTCAGTTGGCCTAACTGGGCATTCAGTTGGCCTAACTGGGCATTCAGTTGGCCTAACTGGGCATTCAGTTGGCCTAACTGGGCATTCAGTTGGCCTAACTGGGCATTCAGTTGGCCTAACTGGGCATTCAGTTGGCCTAACTGGGCATTCAGTTGGCCTAACTGGGCATTCAGTTGGCCTAACTGGGCATTCAGTTGGCCTAACTGGCTTCAGTTGGCCTAACTGGGCATTCAGTTGGCCTAACTGGGCATTCAGTTGGCCTAACTGGGCATTCAGTTGGCCTAACTGGGCATTCAGTTGGCCTAACTGGGCATTCAGTTGGCCTAACTGGGCATTCAGTTGGCCTAACTGGGCATTCAGTTGGCCTAACTGGGCATTCAGTTGGCCTAACTGGGCATTCAGTTGGCCTAACTGGGCATTCAGTTGGCCTAACTGGGCATTCAGTTGGCCTAACTGGGCATTCAGTTGGCCTAACTGGGCATTCAGTTGGCCTAACTGGGCATTCAGTTGGCCTAACTGGGCATTCAGTTGGCCTAACTGGGCATTCAGTTGGCCTAACTGGGCATTCAGTTGGCCTAACTGGGCATTCAGTTGGCCTAACTGGGCATTCAGTTGGCCTAACTGGGCATTCAGTTGGCCTAACTGGGCATTCAGTTGGCCTAACTGGGCATTCAGTTGGCCTAACTGGGCATTCAGTTGGCCTAACTGGGCATTCAGTTGGCCTAACTGGGCATTCAGTTGGCCTAACTGGGCATTCAGTTGGCCTAACTGGGCATTCAGTTGGCCTAACTGGGCATTCAGTTGGCCTAACTGGGCATTCAGTTGGCCTAACTGGGCATTCAGTTGGCCTAACTGGGCATTCAGTTGGCCTAACTGGGCATTCAGTTGGCCTAACTGGGCATTCAGTTGGCCTAACTGGGCATTCAGTTGGCCTAACTGGGCATTCAGTTGGCCTAACTGGGCATTCAGTTGGCCTAACTGGGCATTCAGTTGGCCTAACTGGGCATTCAGTTGGCCTAACTGGGCATTCAGTTGGCCTAACTGGGCATTCAGTTGGCCTAACTGGGCATTCAGTTGGCCTAACTGGGCATTCAGTTGGCCTAACTGGGCATTCAGTTGGCCTAACTGGGCATTCAGTTGGCCTAACTGGGCATTCAGTTGGCCTAACTGGGCATTCAGTTGGCCTAACTGGGCATTCAGTTGGCCTAACTGGGCATTCAGTTGGCCTAACTGGGCATTCAGTTGGCCTAACTGGGCATTCAGTTGGCCTAACTGGGCATTCAGTTGGCCTAACTGGGCATTCAGTTGGCCTAACTGGGCATTCAGTTGGCCTAACTGGGCATTCAGTTGGCCTAACCGGGCATTCCTTTTTGTATTAGGCAATCACTGTTACATTTTGGCAAGTTAGGGATGAGAGAATGCTAAGTTATCAAGTTCTCAAAATCACAGAAATATCACGTCATAATTCTATTATAAACACCACTAAACTGAATCCAATTAGAAAAAAAAAAGCCAGAATAAAACCTAACCAACTAATTAAGTCGCAGAGTAGCGAAAAAATAGCCCAATCAGGAAAAATATTTTATGAAAAAAGTATATTATATCAGGTCATCCCATAAGTAAAGTCATTTTTTAGATCAGACTCTGAAGGACAAAAATAAACTCAACAAACTTTTTAATCTAGTATATATTTTCCATCGGAATCAATGACACACTGCCAATATCCTACAAGCTTTTCAATGCCATGTTTATAAAATTCAGGTGGTTTTGAGGCAAAAATTGTACAAAGACTGGTGTGCAGGTCATCTAAAGAAGTACTGTATACTAGGGTGGATTGATTTTATATTTTTTTTGATTTCCATATTCTAATAGAGACAAAAACTTGCGCATGCATGAGAAAATAGCCTCTGCAAAATCTTAGCTTAATAGGTAATCATCTTCTACCCCCGGCAGAGCGATGAAAATCATATTTTAGTAGTCAAAAACATATTTTTAAACCCTAGCCTAGAGTCATAAAATTTTGTGTGTTTTATTTCATGCCTAAGCAACGATATAAATGCTATGGGAAATATATAAATGCATTATTTAAGACAAAGAGCCGATCTGAAAATATGTATATTATACATATTTTCAGATCGGCTCTCTGTCTTAAATAATGCATTTATATATTTCCCATAGCATTTATATCGTTGCTTAGGCATGAAATAACACACAGGCAAAATTTTATGACTCTAGGCTAGGGTTTAAAAATACGTTTTTGACTACTAAAATATGATTTTCATCACTGCCGGGGGCAGAAGATGATTACCTATTAAGCTAAGATTTTGCAGAGGCTATTTTCTCATGCATGCGCAAGTTTTTGTCTCTTAGAATATGGAAATTGAAAAAAATGTAAATTTGATCCACCCTACTGTATACTGTTCCTCAAGATAATTTTGCAGACTCCTGAAGAGATGATAATCTGAAGGTGCAAGGTCTGGAGGATATGGAAGTTTTTCCTATCCAAGCTCCTCAATTTTTGCAGAAGTGATCCGAGCAGTATGAGGACGTGCGTTGTCATGGTGGAACACAGTTCCTTTCCGATTAACCAAAGAAGGTCTCTCTTCTTTTAGTGCAGTGTTCAGTCGATCCAGTTGTTGACAGTAGACTTGAGCAGTGATTGTTTGGTTGTGTGATAAGGTTTCAAAGTGTATTACACCACCTTTATCCCAGTATCCCACCAAACACTAAGCAACACCTTCTGAGGGTGAAGATTTGGTTTTGGCTGTGGTGTCGCTGGTTCTCTGGCACAAACCTGCTGTTGACAGCGCTTAACATTCTGGTACAGTATCCACTTTTCATCACCAGTCACTAAATGGTGCAAAAATAGATCTTGGAGCTCATAGGAATGAAGAGCTGTACTAATGTTTACCCGCACCCTCAGATTGTCAACTAACTATTCATGTCACCCATTTTCCTAACTTAAGTACTTTCCCGAGTTATTGCAAATGTCAATGGATGGTGGACAGGGATGAATTGAGTTTCTGGGCCAATTCTTAGACAGTTGTTGAACAGTCTTCTTCAAGTGCAGCTAACAGCAGGTCATCATCAAACTCAGCAGGGTGTCCAGAGCGTGCTGCATCTGTCAAACAGCAGTCACCATTCCTAAACTTTTGAAACCATCTTCGACATTTCCTCACATGTAGAATATCATTGCCATAAATGTTCTGAATGTTTCGTGTTGCTTCAGTAGCACTATTTTGTTTATGAAGCATATATTATAGACAATTTTGGGTCCTCCCTACCAGTGATGTAGTCGAGACCACCAAGTCCGAGACTGAGACCGAGACCTGATCCTGTGAGACCAAGATCGAGACCCTTAAAATTCGAGATCGAGACCAAGCTCATGCCCTTTCAATTTGTTTTACACTACTATGGAAATTAGACTATGTTAAGTATACAGGTGTCCCCCGTTATACGATTGGGATGCGGCCCTAAAAACCCCATCGTATATCGAACTGAAGGCCTTATGGGAAAAATAGGGATACGTTCCCAAACATTCTGGAAGACCCCCAAAATTTGCAGATTCCACTATTATTTTGCTATATATTTTACTGTTATGTACAAAAAGTGTCTGAAAGTAAGAAATTGTGTTTAATAAAAGACAATTTATACATGAACACTCACCTAATCGTATTCAAATCCGGTCCAAGTCGTCAACGATGCATCAGTCCGAGGTAACGATGCCTACTCATCGCCACCGGGTGGTGGTGATGGGGGAGGAGGGCCAGCTCCCGCATCGGTCAGCGATGGAGGAGGATCGATGGGGGATGGAGGAGGATCAATGACTTCGGGAGAGTCCCTCGGAGATGGAGGAGTTTCTGAAGTTGCAGGAGAATCCATCCCCGAAGATGTTGGAGTTGGAGATCTAGCCTGCTGCTGACGTGCAGGAGTTGTTGCTGCACTTGCTGATGACGCACTTCTCTCCTGCCTCGGCAGCTGTTGCAGGCTTGAAAAATCGGGAGATCGTAGTTTGCTTGGCATTCCTCCTTTTCTGCAGGTAGATCTCCCGATAAATGCTCAGACCCTTTTCAATATGATTGACAGCAGCAGCACTACGTTCGTAGTTAGGGTCCTTGTCCTTCACCAACTCGATGTACGTGTCAAATCCAGTCAGAATATATATCAAGGTTTTGAGATCAAGCATTCTGACTGGGTCCTCATCGTCCTCCTCATTTGGGCTGGACTCAATGTAGGCACGGTTTTGTTCCTTTCTGAGACATGCTTTCAAGTTGGAGATCGTTAACGCGAAATAAGGCAATTGTAAATCGAAAGATGGGGGTACTTTTTTAAAATCGTTAACGCGAAAAATCGTAAACCGAACGATCGTATAACGGGGGATGCCTGTATTAATAAATTAATAACTACTTTCTCAGATGTAGTGTGTTGAATGCAAAAAGTGTAACCTATAAATTAAAAAATGAATATATATATATATATGTACTTTTTATTTATTTACTTCTTTTATATCTGTTACAGAAGGGTTAATGAACGTACCCACTACCCAGTTTGACTTGTGCATTTATTTAAAGCATGATAGGTGCTCATTACACTTAAGGAACATCAGCATGCTCAGAAGATCTGCTGAAGTTCGACTTCTGTGGGGCCTCATTATTATGCCTCCATGGCTAAATACACGCTCAATTGGAGCATTAGAGGCAGGCACTGTTAAAACAGTCATGGCAATATTGGCCAGTGATGGGAATTTATCCCTTTTCTGGTGCCAAAACTTTATTGGAGAGCAGTTGTCTAAAATATAAGATTCATCGATCTCTAAGAGGTACCGCCGCAACTGTTCCCTGCGGTTCAAAATCTTCCCAGTTTCAACGTTCTGCTTGGACCGATAGCTTTGATATTTTGCCATTAGTCTCGGAACTTTGGTTTGACTGTTTTATTTCGTCATCGCTGCTGTGAGAATGAGCGCTGTCTCTGTATCTGCTCATTCTCTGTGCCTGAGTTTCCTGTATAGCATTTTTCCAACACCATTTCTATGAAAAATAAATTGACATATCGGTACTATAAACAGAGGCATGGCAGTTAGCATAAGGTCTAAATAATATATATATATATATATAGACATTAATTCAATATCCACTGAGCCCAAAGAGATCTATAATGAATTTTAATGATAAAAAATATACTGTTATAATGAATAAATATAAATAATAAATAAATAAATAAATAATATATAAATAATTCTCTAGTGTTTCCATTTTCAATAAAATTAATCTGACGGGTGTGGGGGACAAATTTTTTTGTAGCGCTAACCTAAAAAAATCCAGACCCACACACACCTGCAAGACAAACGTTGCAACTCAAAACAGGGTGACTGATTAGTGAATACCTAGAGTCCCTTACTTTTACAAACTTTCATAAACATTCTGAATTGTGTCTGTTCAACCAAGCCACCATCATGAGTATGCTAATAACATGTATTTCTCATTACGGTCTCGAAAGGTCTCGGGGAGAAAAACTGAGACCGAGATTAAGACCGAGATCTAAATAGCGGAGATCGAGATCTGCAAATTGGGTCTCGAGACTGATCTCGAGACCTACATCACTGCTCCCTACTATACCTGACCATGAACTGCCACTGATGTGTGTATGTCCCCGTTCCACTTAACATTTTATTACAAATAATTTGGCTTAAAAATTTATCATAAATGCAAAACTAGAAATCAATTTCAATTCAATTCATTTAAATAATGTTTGTTCAGTTCCAATTCATACATTTTTCCTATCAATTCCAGTTCAATTCATAATTGACCCCATACTTGCTTGTATCTGACATTTCCTCTTAATAATAATACCTAACATTTTATTTGCTTTGTTTCTAATCACTGCCTTGAAAAATTTACATGCTGTAACATGGGGCTATTGCACCCACTTTTTTTAGTTTTTTTATGGTTAGTGAAAAACATGAAGCAAATTTTTTGGATTTAGTTTCATGACCAAGTAGGGTATTGTCAAGGGCTGTGCCTGGTATAAAAAAAAAAAAAAAAAATTTTTAAACTTTTCTATTAAGACAATATCAAAGACTATGGAGCATCTGCCCCATGGAATGGGGCAAATGTGCCTAGTCACATTCTCTTAAAAAAATCAGATACCATAAAGGTGATAAAGCAAAAAATGATTTATTACTTTAGTACAATAATTACAGACGTATTGTCTGCCTAATGTAGATATGTTGCAATGTGTTTGGCAACAACTTTTTTTATTGAATGTTGGCTTCTGAAGTTTTTGAACAATGTTAACCGCTTCAGTTTCAAAGAGGTCTCAATTGATGGGTGGTGCAAATACGATAAGTTCATAGTTACGCCTGAAATATTTGATGTTCCAAGTCTCAGGAGAAACCCGTTCCAGAAGTTTGCCAACATAGTGGAAAATTGTTTTCTTTGATGTAAATCTAACTAGGACATAGTCTCCTTGAAGCTGGGATTCTGGTTCAACCTCGTGAATTGGTGAAATGCCACTCAGGGCATCATCAGACAAGGAAAGGTCATCAGAGGATGAAGAAGATGGTACTTGGGTGAATGATTTCCTCTTGTTATTCCAGATGTTGATGCATGCTGGTTGATATTGTTGAGGGTCACACTTTTTCCAGGTGATACTAGGAGTCTTCTTCCCCGAGAAGCAGCAGCTGAATTTCTAAGCTCTGTGAGGTGGGCAATCACCAAGGGACTAACAAAGTCTATTGCAGGCTCCATATGAGGTTGTTTGATCTTGTCTAGTATGCGCTGTTTGTTGAGTGGATAGATGCCAGTAGTTTGAAAGGCTTTTTTCACCATTTGGGTTGTACTGGTACCAGTATCCTGCATTACAGTAAGAAGATGAGGAAACTACTGTTTGGGCAAGGTGGCATAATGCTTACCTGCACCAATCTTCCACTAGGTAAGAACAGTCCTCCAAGCTTTCTTCATAGGGCCATTTTTGCCAACATCAAGTTGTTAAAGGAGATGTGTGCTGTTGGGTGGGAGGAATATAAACTTCATATTCTTCTCTCACACTTCAATAATATCTGCAGAGAGATAAGATAGGTTGTCCCCAATTAAAATTCTTGGCAAGTCATTTTGCAAATGCTTGTAGTCTGGTAGAGCCACTTTTGTAAACCAGTCTTTGAAACAATGAGTATTGAACCAGCCTGACTTACTTCTATTATACTGAGCATTAACAGGCCCACCTCTTAACCAATTGTCCATTAAATGCTCAGCATGGTAAACTACATAGGGATCTAAAAGTCTACCAGAAGCACTACAAGTAAACATCACAGACACTGATGTTTTAGATGTGTTCATCACTTGTTCAGCATGTTTGATGCCTTTTCTATACAGCATAGTTTTAGACTTTGGGTCATCTGAAAGATTAGTTTCATCATAGTTCACTATATTTTCAGAAGGCACTGCATTTACACCACTAGTTGCAAGATTATCAAAAAAATGTTTAATAGTTTCAGTACTTAATAGCAGCTCATTTATGAGAAATGTTTTGGCACATGTGCTTTGTGAGTAGTTGTGAATGGTGTTTCACAAAACTTCTCCCCCCATTCAACACCTGGCAAATTGTCTTTGAATTGGGGTACACATCTGCCAGATTTGTCAAGGAATGACTTTACAAAAATACGCAGCTCTAGGTCATCAAATGCATAGCCATAATCACCTAGAATGAAGGCCTGCTGTGCTATGCTTCGCTCTTCTTCTAGCAAGAGTGCAATCTGTCTACCAGCCATGGTGTGTTTCCGAGCACTACTGAAATGATCATGTAGAGTTCTCCTTGGTATCTGCATTTGAGTGGATACGCTTTGAATGCTCTGACCTTCTTGGATGAGCTGCAATGCTTCTTGAAGGTCATGGTCACTGTAGGTTTTGGATTTCTTTACCTCTCCCACAGGTTTATAGTTCTGGACCATCTTGACAATTACCTAGATGTTGACTTGGAAAATAAATATGGACTTTTAGGAAAACAATAGACACTTTTAGTTTGTATAACAACACAAAATGTCACTGAATCAAGGAAGCGCACAAACATATATATAGAAATGCTGTAGAAAGAGAATATTTATAACTGGGTGCATTTAACCCAGACAAAGTGGGTGCAATTGCCCCAAGGGTAATAATTCCTGCTTCATATGGTATACAGAACTGAAACTTTAATCAAATCTACCTTAACATATTTATAGTTCATATGCAAAAAATTGGCTAGTTTTTTAGTTTCCTTCATAGTTTGGCAATGTATAATGTTTCCTGTTAAATACTTAGTTCATTTTGGGAGAAAAATTATTATACCAATTAAATAATCTTTAAAAATTATCTAGACAACTGATTTGCCTTTCATATGTAACTTAGACATTAATGATGAAGTGCATACCTCCAAACAAAATTTTAATTAGGAATTCAATTTCTAATATGACTATATATAGATTTAAACATATGTGGGCGCGATTACCCCAATTTACAGTGTTGTAGCTAGCTATAATGTCAAGATCTTTTTCCTAAGAACCTCTAGATTGAATTCCATATGCCATTTACTAGCCCAAGCAACTAATCTATCAAGATCTTTTGGCAGTTAAGAATTTTCTATATTTGTAACTGGGGCAAACTTCTACTTTTGTATCATCTGCAAATTTAGAAACTTCACTACCTACTTCCTTCCCTAAATCATTTAGATATAAAATAAAGATTAATGGACCTAAAACTGATCCCTCTGCTACCCAGAACATTTTGACGCTAATATTCAATTAATTTTTAATTTATATAGAAGTCTCCTATGTGGAACCTTGTCAAATGCTTTACTAAAATCCAAATAAATAACTTTTACATTTCCATTATCCACCTGATTACTTACAAACTCTAAAAATGTGAGAGATTTGACAAACAAGACTTTCCTGACCTAAATCCATGTTATGAACTTGAAATAAGCTTAAAATTTTCCAAATTACATTTCATTTAGAAAACAAGAAGCCACTTGAGCCTATTGAGGTAATCCAAGTCATGAGCTACATTTCAGTGATAAAATCTTGCTGCCTGTAGCAGCGAAGACTGTTTTCCAAGTTTTGACGAACTTGCATGCTTCGCTCTATGTTAGGGTCGATAGCCATTATCAGTTGCTTGAACTTTTTGAATTCATGAAACATCGTATCAAATTCTTTTAGTAATTTCCTTCATCTGTTGTTCACACTGCACACAAACAGAAGGCTTACAATGATACCACATTTAGCATGACGCAATATACTACGTAATTTGACATTTAAAAATGTTTAAAAACATTTGAGAACACAGCAGAAGACAGCGACTTTGCGTGTGACATTTGAAAATATTACCATGCTAATTGAAGTTTGACCCCCATGTTATTTAGGATTTGGTGTCAATTTATAAACTGTGCTAATCAGGGTTTTACTGTGTGTATATGTATATATATATATATATATATATATATATATATATATATATTATATATATATATATATATATTATCAGGTGGCCTACAAAAAATGCCTTGAGATTTGAACATCAATAACTTCAAAAATATGCAGTTCACACTTCCAAAATTTACAAAATTTATACAACTATTACCTCAATCTATTGATAAGCCATCATAAAAATTTCAGACCTCTACATAAAATACTTTTTCCACAGCTGAGGGAACAATGAAGTATGGTGAAAAAAAACTGAATATCATAAAATGAAAAAAAAGTTTATTCACATCTTATCAACAAATATGATCAATATGTCCAGTTTGTCCACCATCCTGCTTACAAACTAATCTCAACACTTTCTTCCATGACATGATACATTTTCTGATTTCTGCTAATGTTATTTTGTCTCAACATTCAAGTATTTTTTTCTTTAATTGCATTTCTGTAAACTTTTCTGTTTGACCTTCATAAATCTTCTTTGCTAGTATGTTCCATATACAATAATCCATGGGATTGCAGTCAGGTGATTGCGGGAGCCAGTCATTTTTTTCCAATGAAGCTGACTACATTCTGTTGTAGATAATCCTGTGTGAACTTTCTAGTATGAGCTGTAGCACCATCTTGTTGGAGTATGAAATAGTTTCCATAATACAGATACTGACAATCGGGGCAAAAGATTCTCCTTAAAGAGATTTACGTAGGTTTCTGAATTAATTTTTTTATTTTCTGAAGTGAAATGAATTTTCATCTTTCCATTCCACGATACATCTGCTGATACCATGATATTTTTGGAAAACTGACTTCTCTGGTGTTAAAGTCTTGATGGAGGAATGTCTTTCTTACGCCAACCATAAACATCATCATTCTGGGAATTTTGAGCAATCTTGGTGAAATCTTTTTCATCTGTAAAAACTTTTTTTAACATCATTGGATGAAAATCTATCAAGCAATTTTCTACAATGAATTTTTCTTTTAGCTCTTATATTGCTGTCACATCTTGAAACTTGGATCTTTTTAAATGCTTTAAGTCTTACCATTCTCTGCATTTTTTGTATGGAACTTTGACTGATAGCTAAATTTATTAAAATTTTCCTCTGAGAGTAGTGTGACCCAAGTTAATCCTCTTGAGATAGGCTCATCATTTTGATCATTGCTATATTGTCTTGAGTGTAAACTGTTTTAGGCCAATCACTTCCGCACTTTCATGCTGTTGAACCAGTTGGTTTAAGTTTTTTAATTATTCTATTCACAGACATAACATTACAAGTTATTCTTGGAAATTCCTTCAAAATTCTTGCTCCAGTCTATCTTTTTTCCAAGAAACACTTTTCAATCACTGCTTTTTCACTGTTAGTTAGAACCATAATTTGAAGGGTAAGTTTAAAGAACAGTATTTAACATGTGTGTAGCCTATATCATCTGATGTATTTCAGAGACTAACAGATTATCCATAAGCTAAGGAAACTACTACAAGTCTTAGAATAGTTGCCAGGTACAGCTATACACATTACCCATTTAGGATTTAGGATATAAGTTTTTTCACCATACCTCATTGCAGGGCTGTGACAAGTATGGACAGTATGAGTACTTCAGATTTATACGAGTAAAATATGAGTATGAGTACTAGGTGTTTTGTCTGAGTACAAGTACTGGTACTCATAGAAAAGTACTTATGAGTACATACAAGTACTCATTTCCAGTGAAATATGACCTGAAATGCTAAATGCAACCACCTCCATCCCCTAATAGTTGTGCCTTCACTCTCCAATTGATTGCTTACCTTTTTTTCCAAATTTATTAGAAGAAGATTACAAATTTATTCAACATCTATTTAAGGTAAAATTTACAGAAGGTGCACTCTGCAAAATTGATTCTGTGGCTGTGGTACACAGTGTAATTTATGTAGATAGTCACTGACATGGTTTATATAACGTTTATTAATCACATAGTCCAAGAGACATGAGATAAATGTGAAGCAACAATCACCCACGTACCAGTCACTGCTTACCACTCAAATTCAAAATTAATAATTTAATTCCAAATTTAAATTCGGAATTAAAAAAAAAATCTTCACAATTACATTAAATAACATAGGCCTAATTGATTTTAATGAGTAATTTACTCCTACCAGCTTTAGTAGTTAATGTTACACGTTACATCTAAAACATAATATCTTGGAAAGTTTTATCCTTCAAAGAACATCTATTTGGACAGATGATGTTCCCTGTAATACTCAATAGTCTCTCCACAGGGGCAGAAGAAGCTGGGACACTAAGGTATTTATTTGCCAGGAGAGCATGCCTTGGAAATGCTACTTGCTCTTCTTTCCAGTAGAGCAATGGGTCACTTTCATGATCTATGCATGGCCTCTAAGTATTTTCTTATTTCATCGCACATGGATATTAAGGATTTGCTTTGAGCAGTTTCTTCATTATTATCTGTGAAGTCAAAAATGCTTAGTCCAGGATTTGCTTTCATTAGCTTTTGTATTGTGGGTAGATTATTGTCAACTGTCGTATTTTTTGCTGATACTTTTGCAATTAATGCTGTTTTGTTAGAGTTGGGCTGCTCTGTATCATGGTTATCATCTAAGTTTAAATCTGGGATAAAGCATGGTGGCAAATATGTAAACATCATTAAATTCATATTGAGTCAGCCTTTTGTCAACAGCTGTGCAAAGAGCAGTCATGTTGCAATTGTATGCTGCATTCAGAGTGCTTAATTTGTTTCAACCCTTTGATTGATGGTATCACTAGACTTGCACTCACATATTTTTCTTTTTGCACAGTGTTACTTCCTCAAAAGGTTGGAGAACCTGTCACATTTTTTGTAATACTGTTCTTTCGTAGCTTGTGATTTTCACTGTCTTCAGTTTGTTTAATTTATGTTCTGAAATGTTCAAAACTGATTTAATCATTGTGAGTTATGAATTCTTTCTTGTCAAGTTTGCTGGCTGCAGCTTTTTTTCTTGTTCGAACAGGTTTGTTGCTAATGTACACTGGTGGGCACTGTTAACCAAAAAGTTAACTTCATTAACTGTTAATCCATTAATTCGTTAAACATGTAATGGAAGTTACTGATAAACTGTTAACGTTAACTTTTATAAAAAAAAAATGAAAAACACAATATATATAATTTAATTTTCCCTCTTCTCGTTCTCCATTTTGTCCATGAGATGCATGTTGCCCTTCATGAAAATTAGCATATCAAAGTTTTCATCAGACAGGGATGATCTCTTGGCCCTCAGGATGTCCTTGCCCATAGAGAACAAACGCTCCACTGGAGGGGATGGCTGTGTTGAACTTGATGAACAAGTCCACCAACACTGCTCACCCAAGAAGGCAGCATGTCAGCAAGTCCTTGGAGTTGGTCTCCAGCCAGGTCTTGACCAAGTTCTGGGCCTTGCCCTTGAGTGACCTGTGGCTTCTGCTGCTCTCTTTTTGTCTGGATGACAGCACTGAAGAAGTCATCCTCCTCCTCCTCCTCCTTGTTGCTGCACACTTCGTTGGACTGCTGCTTCATGGCCTCCTCGACTGTACCCTCCATGCTTTTCCTCACCCTGGCGACCTTGGTGTTGTCATACTTGATAAAAAATAAAATAACCCTTACCTTTGTTATTTGGAACAGATATGGCACAGAATATTCAGGAAGTAATTGCACTGAAATTTCTTCGGTCTTCACAGCAGAGATACTAAAGAGTAAACAGCCTCTGGCACCACACGCTCACATTTACTTCTCAACACCATCTATTATCTCATAAAGAAACTAATTCACATTGGGACTTGAAAGTACCGGCAGGATCAACCGGGTAGAAAAATAATTATGGAGATTTTAAAGATGTGGTACCTAGAAGTACCGCCAGGACATAAAGGGTTAAGGTGAAAACGCTCCCATTGTAAGACATCAATTGACTTAATTTGTCATCAAAGTGACATGAGAATTGAAATCTTACCTGATCAGTTTTATGGTTCTTGAAATGTATCAAGGAGACTACTAATAAGGTACTCACAGACATATTATAAATATACATGACTTACTTGACAACGATTATTTTTAAATATTCACTAGCACAAACATGTTGCGCAAGAGACAGACTGCAAATGAAACGAATGTAGTTATTTGTTGTAATTGTTACATATATATTATTGAAAGTGCCTTAAAAGTGCTCGTGATATTTCTTGAAAGAAGTTGAAACATTCAACTCAAATGTTTTGCTCAAACAAATGCCATAAATAACTACCATATTTGGTAAGACACAAATTGTGGCGATGGAAACAAATATATCGCCTGATTTTGCACTGTGGAAATGGAAATTCATTCATCACTATTAACTGGTGGATTATTTGCGCACCTGCTCAGCACTGAAAATAATAGAAACTTTTAAACGTTTATTTATGAATTTTTTGGGTTAACGGAAGTTAATTAGTCCGATAATGATTTTCAAAGTTAACTTAAAAGTTAAATCGTTAACGAAAAAGTTAACTTCATTAATTAACGATTAATGGATTAATGGTTTGTGCCCAGCTTTGCTAATGTAGATTTTTGAACAAAAGCAACAAGCTTAGAAATTCTGTCAATAATTCTTGTAAGAGCAGGAGATGAATGAGCTAAGCCATCTTTAACTGCAAGCTGAATTGCGTGGGCAAAACATGGTTGATGCTGTGGAAGGTGGTTGAAGATTTCAAATCCTTCAAAATCTTCTGACAGTATATCCGTTTCACTATCACTAATTTCAGTCTTTTTTTCATCTGACCGATCTTGACCTTCATTTTCAAAGTTTGGTAAGCATACTTTGAAAGCTTTGGTGATGTCAGCATTGTCAGTAACAATATTGGTTACTTTAGTACCTATATTAAACTGGTCCACTCTCTCTAACTATTGTTGATGAATGTGCTCTAGGGTGTGTCACTTTTGGAATTTTTTTGAAGTTATGGTGCTTACCTCTTATATTGTGACAAAATGACCAAAAACCATGAATAAACCAAAAAAAAAAAAAATTGGGTAATATTTAGGGTCCCTGCCCCCCCATTTGAAAAATAAGCTAAATTAGGTAGAAAAGGTGTGGATTATGGCTAGCATACCATGAAAATCCGTTAAGAAAGCCGAAAGGACCCAAAAAAACGTGGGATTTGATAAAAGAGCATGAGAAGTTGGATAAAAAAATAAAGAAATGTTATGAAACCCCAAAAATATCTTATGTATTGTTTAGATAACTTATTTGATATATCAACTGAAAATGTATGTAATGAGATCCAAAATGATACATTGAGAACTATACAACAGAAGAATGAGGATCTTCGCTTTTTGGAAGATCAGTGAAGTACTGGAATATGTTCTCTGTGTCTAATTGATAAGGCTTGTGTAGCCAAACTGATCAAAAAGACTGCTAGAATAGGTGAAGAATGAAGAAAATTGAAAGAAAAAGAGCGAAAGGCATTGGAAGGAGAGAGACAAACTTGAATCATCTGAAGGTGAGTTAGTAGATTCAAGTAATGAAGATGATTTTACTCTGAACCCAGGCCCATCAAAATGTAACTCGAAGGTTAATAGAAACTACATTGAAGCACATTATTATTCTACATTTTGGTAGCAAAATTTTTTAAATACAATTAGTAAGGAAACTATGACCAAAAATCCCCATTTTTTGCGTGAATAGGGGGCTTATTTTTTGAAATGGGGGGGTGGGAACCCTAAATATTACCTGATTCTTTTTTTTTTTTTTTTTTGGTTTAGTCATCGTTTTTGGTCAATTTGTCATAATATAAGAGGTAAGCACCATGACTTCCAAAAAAGTCCAAAAGTGACATACCCTAATGTGCTCTGCCATGTGCTGACCTTTGAATTTTCTGCAAGCCAGCATGAATGACTTCATAGTGCAGTTTATTATGCTGTGTCCCTTCACACCAATATAAACCCTTTGATCTGGTGATTGGACCATAAATCAGTAGTCAGGCATACATGTTCTGCACTTTCCAAATTTTTTTTACTGATGCCTCTATTGAGCATTTTTTGTCTACTAATAATTTGGTGCACGAAATTTGTGGTTTGGTATGGCAAACTTAGGGTCAACTATGTTCATGAGTTTTTGGAATCTTGGACTTTCTACTAGTAGTGTGAAAGGTAGGTGGTCTCCAGCAATCATTTCAACTATAGCATCAGTCATACATTTTTGCTTTGGATGATTTGCACCATACTTTGTGGGTGATAAAATGAAAAAATCTAGGCTCAGGCATTCATTTGAAGAATTATCCATTGTTTTCCCTTTTGCTGCTGTGATGTCAACTGAATGATACTTTTTCTGAAAATTGTATAATAATAATAATAATCAATAACAATATAGATAGAACTTCATTTGATCCTTATTTTAAATGCTAAAGTAAATGACCACACTTGCCTTCATGTGTTTGATGAAATTGGATGATGATTTCATATTTCCTGATATGAAAGTGTCACAGTATTTGCATCTTGCTCTTACATCCGCTGATGACTTGGGGAGAATTTAAAAATGATTTAATATTTTTGCCATATCTAATTACATTTCTGAAAATACACAAATTTATGGAGTATGAGTACTTTACATCCCGAGTGCAAGTACTTGAATTTTAAAATTTATGAGTACAAGTAAGTACTTCGAAAGTGGTACTCATGAATAACAAGTACGAGTATCCCAGCCCTGCCTCATTTTTCCCTCAGCTGTGAAAAAAGTATTTTATGTCGAGGTCTGAAATTTTTATGGCTTATCAATAGAGTGAGGTGAAAGTTCTGTAAATTTTGGAAGTGTGAACTGCATATTTTTGAAGTTATTGATGTTCAAATCTCGGCATTTTTTTTGGGCCACCTGATATATACAACTATTTACTAGTACCAAATCTTATTCTTTATAATTCTTTCAAGTATATTTCCTACCAATGATGTTAAACTAACAGGCCTATAACTTCCTACCTCATCCTTACTACTATTTTTTTGTAAATGGGTACTATATTTGCGTTTTTCCATTCATCTGGTACCTCTGCATAATTAATAGACCTCCCAAACAAAATAGTTAGTGCTTCAGATAAGCTTTCCTCACCACCTTTGAGAATCCTAGCTTATATATATTATGTTGAGCAGCTTCGACTTCAGTGTACGAATCACTTGCTTATCATCCTTCCTTATATGAATAATCAAGAATGCTTGATTTTACAATGTAAAGAATTAAAATCAAAGTTATTTAAATTACCATATCTTTAGTAAAAACAGAACTAAAATAATAATTAAAAATATCAACACTATCCTGATCTTTCATTCATGAAAGCATCTAGATTTTTCTTAACTAATGAGGTATATTTCACTCTTGCATTAAACTGCAATATACAGGGTGTCTCAGAAGTCACACACCATTTACAAGGTTTGAGTCAAAATGGTTTGTAAGTGATGTTTAATTCCAATATATGTTTGAATAATAAAATTAATAGTATGTACAGTTAGTGAAAGCTAAAATAATTAAATTGAAAGCACATTAACCAGTGGTGTGCGACTTCTGAGACACCATTGGCTAATTTTAAGATGGTATGTACAGTTAATCAAAAGGCTATTAATTTTATTATTCAAACATATATTGTAATTAAACATCACTTGTAAACCATTTTGACTCTTAAACCTCATAAACCTGAATAAAGTCTATGGTGTGTGATTTTTGACACACCCTGTAAATTTTGGTAAAACTGTACTGTCCAGACAGTATTCAAAGATAGTCCATAGAGTACTCTCATTACTAACCTCTAACAACCTAATTTAACATATTACCATGCTGTTAAGGAGTCTGTAAAATTTACAAATGTACCCATACCACATTGTGGGTATAGTATTTGTAGAAAATATCCTAGGAGGAACCTGGCTCTGGGACCTCAACCCATGTGGTTCTTCAAATTTGAATGTGGTGCTTCCATTTAGTTGCCCCATTTTTAAATTAGACTTTTCCAAAAGATTTTATTTTTATTAAATATCTTTTTGTTAAATTAGGTAAAATATTTAAGAATAAATTAATCTTTTTGGGAAAGTTTATTTAAAAAAAGAGGGCCACAAAATAGTAGTACCTAGTTCATTAAATGCTGTTAGAGCAGTACTTGTGGGATAATGGAATAAATCTTCAAGAAATAAAGTTTTTTGTTTCTTTATATTTGTAATAAACTGGTCTTAAATAAAAAAAAATGCTAAAAACATCAGAACTGATTAAGAAAATGTAACTGAAAATTTATATATGTGTGTGTGTAGTGAGAAATAAGAGGATGAAGAGATGTACTGATACATGTTTATTTACAAACATTTCAGAAATTTTCATTTTCCATTATCAGTGCTAAAATTATAAAAGCAGATATAAAAAAAAATTAATGGAAACCTATAAAATATTTAAATAAGTGTGTGATATTAATTGTTTATATATTAAAGTAATTAAAAATAATAAAATATAGAAGTGATCAATCATCAAATATAAAGTAAGAGGCAAACAAAATTGAAAGGAGTCTTACCAGGTTGTTGTTGTCAGAAAGGGACTAATTAAGCAGAGGGTTGGGAATGATTGGTTGTTGGAAGTGGTCCATTTTAAGAGAGTTGGAGCCAGGTGGAATGATGGTGGATTTCTTCAGTGGTATATGACAGTTTATTTGGCTATGTTTAGGTTAAAGGCAGAACTATAGTCAAAGAGTTTGTTTAATACTGAGGATGTACAAGGACTCCAAAATGCAGAGATTGGTTATATGGTTGGTTGTGTTAATAACTGAAATTGGAGGGAAGTAGTGGGTGGTTGTGAAGGTGACAGTTATCTTTTATTGTTGATTTAGAGGGTTTATTTAAGGGCTGTGATGTTCTGGTAGAAATAGTGATGCTTGTCCACTCTTGTTTGATATTGGTGAAAGGTGCTGCCAATGGCTACTGGCTACTCCATTGCCCCACCCATTATAAACCATACCTATATAAAAGAAATGTTGATGACACTTCTCCTTTTTCACAATGCCAACCACACACCCCTTTTTCTTAACTATCCTAATTCCCAACACAAAAACATTAAGTTCACCAAAGAAGATGAGTCCAATAACACCCCTACCCTTCCTAGACATAACAAAACAAATAATTCAGCACCTCCATATATTGAAAACCCATATACACAGGCCTAGGTACTAATTACCTAAGCCACACCCCCTCCCCATATAAAATAAACATAAAAATTTTAATCCACCATGCCTATCATCTTTGCTCTTCATACTTATCCCTCCATAATGAAATAGAATTCATTCATAATTTCACCATCAATAACAACTTCCCAAAACATCTACTACAATATTTAACCAGAAATTTTCATAATATTTATCAACCTACCCCTCCTAAAGTTCCCACCATTAAAAAAGATGTGCAATACTTTTCATTTCCTTATTACAACCATATCAGCCACAAAATAATTTCAGAACTCTGCCTCCTACTCACCCCTCTTTACCCCCAAATTAACTTTCAATTTGTTTTCACCAACAATAATAGCATCAAATCATACCTCAACCACAAAGAAAACACACCTCAGCCCCTTGCTTTGTCCAACATCTATGTTTTCAACTGTGTTTGCTGCAAAGCAAACTATATTGGCAGCACCATTCACCAATATCAAACAAGAGTGGATGAGTATTGAGGTATGTCTACCAGAACATTGCAGCCTTTAAATAAACCCTCTGAATCAGCAATAAAAGATCACTGCCACCTTCACAACCACCCACTACTTCCCTCCAATTTCAAAATTATTAATACAACCAACCATCTAACTGACCTCTGCATTTTGGAGTCCCTGTACATCCTCAGTATTAAACAAACTTTCATTGACTATAGTTCTGCCTTTAACCTAAACATAGCCAAATAAACTGTCATATTATACCACTGAAGAAATCCATCATCATTCCACCTGGCTCCAACTCTTCAAAAATGGACCCCTTCCACCAACCAATCATTCCCAACCCTCTGCTTAATTAGTCCTTCTGACAATAACAACCTGGTAAGACTCCTTTCAATTTTGTTTGCCTCTTACTTTATGATGATTGATCACTCGTCTATATTTTATATTTTATTTTTAATTTTAATTACTTGAATATGAACACAATTAATATCACACATTTATTTAAATATATTTCATAAGTTTCTGTTCATTTTTTTTTTTCTGCTTTTATAATTTTAATACTGATAAAAAATGAAAATTTCTGAAGTGTTTGTAAATAAACATGTACCATCTCTTCATCCTCTTATTTCTCACAAAGCTACATTTCCCTAAGAACAAACTGTTCAATCAAGTTATATATATAATATTTTATAATCCAACCAGATATCCTGGGTAATTCTAATCTATACAGTTATTTCAGCTTGAATAAAGTGTCATGAGTACTTGTAGCTCTATTAAGAAATAATTTTAGCTGTGGTGGTAGCTACAGTACTACAAAGAATGAATGCTGGAAGTGTAGCTTACTTTGAGGTAAGAATTCCTTTTTATGCAACTGATTTTGCCAATCTTATTAATCCATTTGTTTTATTCCACTCTAGTTAAATGTTAATGGAAGCCAAAGTTCTCTTTTTATTTTTTTTAGATTAGTCCTGTTCACAAGCTAAAAAAGGAACCAAAAGATGATGATGAAGAGGAGACTCCCATTCTTCGACTCACTCAGTTTACTCACTCGCCAAAAGTCAGCTTTGAAACTGTCAAGCTTGGAACTACAAGGCAAAAGAAGCTCCTAATTCTTAACCCCAAAGATCATCTGCAAGAGGTTAGTTTTAAGGAAGTAAAAGTGATGAGTAGATCAGTATAGACAGACTAATAATTAAAAATTTCTTACACTAATAAGAGCCACAAGTTTCACTTTACTGGTACTCTGTTTTGGAACAAGTTTTGTGCTGGTGTTCTAATGTATAGTAGCTCACCTATAACTTTGGTCAGTCAAAAATAGCTAAATCATTTGAGAGCTTTACATCCCATTAACTATCATTCTTATGGAATTTGCACCATAGGTCTAACTTACTTTGTATCTGATCTAGTCTTGACTTGGTCTTATTTTTAGAAGTTTAAAGTTTCATAAAAGTTAGATATGGTAAAATCTCTATCATGAAATATATCGACCAAATGGCTATCATTGTAAAGAGGTTTTTCTTCGCTGATATTGTAGTACAGTAAACCCTCATCCAATGTGTGTTTGTCCAGTGCAAATTTGCTTATACATGGAAAAATAAATGCAAATAATTATTTGCCAAAAGCGGAAAATTTGATTATACACAGTCCACCAAACATGCTCTAATACAGTAGTACTGCACACACTAGTGTTTTCTCACTACACTCTCCAACACTCCCGCATCTCCCTCCCTCTCACATCACCCCTCGCATCACTGTCTCAGTCCTGCTACTGTGTTAAGTTCAGTGAAGTTGTGTTGGATTGCTTTTGTCATATTTTGCTATTACTCTTAGACAGCAGTATGTCACCAAAATGTAAAGCATCTGCAAGTGATAGTGAAGAGAAGAAAAGTCAAGGTTATTATGGTGATAGCTGAAAAAATAGATTCTAGATAAGTTGCATGGTGGTATGAGCATAACATCGCTTGGCCGTATCACTTGAATGAGTCTATCATACGCACCATCTGAAAGAGTGAAGAAAAGATACATGCTATTTTCATTTAATACATTTTATTTATCATATGTAAATATCATTGTTTGATTTTATTATGGTCTTATTTCATATACAATATAGGTAGGGAAATTCATTTGTGTATGAATAAAAAATCTACGTATCTAAGTATTAATGGGAGACCGCAGCTGCGTTCACATATCCCCATTTTGTCCAATGCGGATTTACCTAATGGATAAATCCAGGATAAATAGACAGGTAGAAGTGCTGATATGACACTAATACATCTTCAATATTCACGAAACTTGGTTTGATGGTGTTTTTTAGTGAAAAAAACAAATTCCCAAATTTCTTTGAAAATCAGTGAAATAGGTCAAAATTTAGGGTCGGGTCAAATTTTGGTCAAATTGTGACCTAAGAATTTTTTAAATCTCTATATCTCGGCTTCTAATTGTCGTAGCTTAATAAACTTTATATGGATGGAAGCGGAATGAGCTCGTTTCCAAAAATGGTATTTCATTTGGATAATTTAAAAAAAAAAAAAAAACAATTTCAAAAAACAAAAATTTCAGTATTTGACCTTGAAGGGATCAATTTTTAAAAAAAATTTATTGAAGAAAAAATGTTGCCTGAGCAAAGATCTACCATAATCAGCAATAAAAAGTTAGCTTACAGGCCATTATACAGGGTGTCCCAGAATTAACTATCTATTTCAATGAAATTGGACAAATTTTTTAAAAACACTTATTTATGTTTATCATGTTTAATGTGTGTTAAAAATGTATAAATTTCTAAATTTTTTTCATAATTTTATTTTCATAATTTTTTCATTATCTGGTCTAATGAAAGACCGTCTGAAGTCATAGAATGGCAAAGAGAGACTCCAAAAGTTAATGTGTGGCTTGGAATGACCAAATCCAAAATTTATGGCCCATTCTTCTTTGCAGAAGCAACTGTAACAGGTACCGTCTACCTTGATATGCTTCAGCAGTTTCTCGAACCACAGCTTCTTGATAATGTGTTTCAACAAGATGGAGCACCATAAATTTTGGATTTGGTCATTCCAAGCCACATGTTAACTTTTGGAGAGTGTCTCTGCCATTCTATGACTTCAGATGGTCTTTCATTGGACCAGATTTAATGAAAAAATTATGAAAATAAAATTATGAAAAATATTTAGAAATTTATACATTTTTAACACACATTAAACATGATAAACATAAATAAAAGTTTTTTTAAAAAATTTGTCCAATTTCATTGAAATAGATAGTTAATTCTGGGACACCCTGTATAGCTTAAACCTTAATTTTGTTAATGCTGGCTTTCTTCATTTTTTCAGAATTTAATCATCAAATATTTATTTAATGAAACTAAACATATTAAATAGTACAATAACAATATAATAAGGATATACTTAGTGTTTGTAATTAATTGTAATTTAAATATGTGTGTACTCTACATACATGCTAAGTGCTAACTTCATACATATGTATGAAGTTAGCACTTAGCATGTAGATACGTATTTAAATAACAATTAATAATTACAAATGCTAAGTATATCCTTATTATATTGTTATCCTACTATTTAATATGTTCAGTTTCATTAAGTAAATTTTTTATGATTAAATTCTGAAAAAAAGGAGAGCCAGCATTAATAAAATTAAGTTTTAAGTTATATAATGGCCTGTAAGCTAACTTTTTATTGCTGATTATGGTAGATATTTGTTCAGGCAATATTTTTTCTTCAATAAAATTTTTTAAATTGATCCCTTCAAGGTCAAATCCTGAAATTTATTTTTTTGAATTTTTTTTTTATTAAATTATCCAAATGAAATAAAATTTTTGGAAACTAGAGCTCATTCCGCTTCCATCCATATAAAGTTTATTAAGCTACAACAATTAGAAGCCGAGATATAGGGATTTAAAAAATTCTTAGGTCAAGATTTGGGCAAAATTTGACCTGACCCTAAATTTTGACCTATTTGACAGATTTTCAAAAAAATTTGGGAATTTTTTTTCATTAAAAAACGCCCCCAGACCAAGTTTTATGCAAATTGAAGACACAACCGTGTTTATCTATCTATTTAACCTGGATTTACCGTAATGCGCCATTCTCAAGGAACCTAACCCGGGTGTTGAACAAGGGTTTACTGTATATATTTTGATGACATATTTACTATCTCATTAGTTATTTATACATATTCTATATATTACTGCATATACAGTAGCTATATTAAATGCATTACATGCTTAAAAGTATTTCTCTGAGGGAGGAACTTATGGTAGGCCTATTCCTGACAGAAAACTACTTTTAAACTAGTAATACAATCTCATTGTTCATGGGCATAAATGGAGAGATTATAGCCACCATTTGACCAGGGAAGTACTCTAGGGCAGGAAACAGGGAGTGCTCGAACTCCCATTTCTCCTGTCACTGTCTTCCTTTCCTGATCTTTTTAGATGTCTCATCTACCTTGTGAGCAGTCCTTCATGCTCTCAAATGCATGCTTCTCCCTCTATTCCTCACTGCACATACATGCATCTTAACACCATATACACATTCTTTTCAAAATTAAAAAAGTGGTGTTTTTAACAGCCTGACGCTTTTTTTTTTTTTCCTTCTTTAGGGGTTGTTTTTGCAGATATTCGTCCTTGACTTTTCCCTTCATAAAAAAAAAATATAGGAAATGCATGGTACCCAGTATAGTAACTTGAGATACTGATTTTTCTTAAGTGAATATAACAATATAGTGTGATTCACTGCAAATGATTAAGAAATGGAATCCTTATTTTGATCAGTTATTGACACCCTTAATAGGTTTTTGTAAGCAGACACAACAAATAATATAAGCCCATACATGCCACTGTGTATGTGACACTAATTAAAGCGTAATTTAATAGTAGTTATTAATAGTTTGTATTTGAGATTCATTAATTTAAGTCCCATATACAGATCCTCTTTCCCTCTTATAGTAGAGGCTATTCATTCAGACAATGCAATATGTACTTGCATAGTCCACATTAATTATTTCATGGTTAATTTAATTGATAATGTATTTGAACTTCTAATTACAGGATATCAGTAACCTAGAAAAACTAATTTATAATTCCTCTCATATTCTGTTGTCTTTGTGAAGTGTACACATTTTCAAGTGTGAGACTTGGTGGAGGTTATAAGAGAAACTGCTAATATTTGGTCCTAATGCGTAATCTTGCTTTTAGCTTTTCTGTGACAGATATCCATGCGAGGAAGATGGGTTTACAATCTCGCCATTTCAGTCCACAATTGCTCCAGGGGAAACTATTGAGGTCATTCTCACATGGACGCCAAGTGCTGAGGGAAATATGCGAGAACTTATTCACTGGAAGAGCTCTCTCGGCGTTCGATCGCAGACTGTTCTCTTGGGATCATGTGTAAATCCTAAAGCCAAAAAGGTTTGGCTTTTAAGAATTTACTAATTTTGTTTAAAAGAAAAAAGGTGGAATAAGTGAATGTAAAAATAAGTTTAAGTATAGCTTGAAAAGTAGCTACATGGAAGTGTTGATAGACAAGGTGCAAAAGATTATGGATCTGTTGGTTGGAGATGAAAGAGAAGTGGCTTTAAAGAAGGAAGACAATGTGTTGATCAAGTGTTTTTGGTGAGAGCTAATTGACAAGGTAAATTGTAGAAAGAAAAAGTGTACTGGTACATCATTCATGGATTTTGAGAAGGTGTGTGACAAAGTGAATAAATGGGCTGTGTGTTAAGTGTTTAGTGTGTGTGGCGTCGCTGGTATTAAATACAGAGAGTTGTCTTAATGTGCGAGATGAAGGCACTAAAGAGTGTGTGTGTGTGTTACAAGGAAAAGAAGTACCTCAAAAGGCCTTGCAGCCCATACCGAGGAGGTACCATTGGCAACAGGTGCCAGGGAAAATTTTCTTCTCACACAGTGTGCAAGATTTGGTCTAAGATGTTATTGAAATGATCCACAGAGGAACTGTTCACAACTTTTGAAGGGAACATGTTCCACGTGTCACAGATCTTATACGTAAAGTAATTCCCCCACACACTAGTCCTACATCGTTTCAAATCCAACTTCCAACCATTGTTGCGAGTTGGGTTATCATTTAAACTAAACATGCTTCTAAAATCGACATCGTTGAACTGGCGTAAGAGCTTGAAAACCTCGATGAGTTGACCGCGCAGCCTCCGTGTTTCCAGCAAAAACAAGTCCAGGGCGTAAGCGTCGATTGTAGCCCATATGCCTAACGGAAGGGATTAACTTTGTGGCCCTCGCCTGCACTCGCTCCAGCCTCTCAATATCTTTCCTGAGGGTGGGTGACCAGAACTGCACAGCATACTCCAGGGAATTGTACAGAGAGAGTACAATCTCCTTGTTCCGAAACTGAAATTGCCTCCTGATATAACCCAACAGCTTGTGGGCTTTCTTTTCCACCTCTACGCACTGTTTGGTAAACTTAAGGTCGCTGCTAATTAGCACACCCAAGTCCTTTTCCAAATCAGTCGCCTCGATCTTACTCCCCAACATCGAGTAGTCCGACTTGGGATTGGTGTAGCCAATGTGCATCACTTTGCATTTACCCAAGTTAAACGGCATTTGCCATTTTTTGGACCACTCTCCTATCCTACCTAGGTCCGCACGCAGTTGCTCGATCGCTTCGGGCGTCCCAACATTGGCCCCAAGCTTGGTGTCATCAGCGAATTTGGCGATCCGGCTGACAATGCCACCGTCGATATCATTTATGTAAATGATAAACAACAGTGGCCCAACCAACCTATTTCCCCACCAATACCCAGCGCGCGGACTTTCGCCATTAGCTGGCGGTGAGGTACCTTATCAAGGCTTTCTGAAAGTCGAGATAAAGTATATCAATCGCCCTACTCTTATCATACCCATCCAACATGACGTGGAAAAATTCGAGCAAGTTGGTGAGACACGACCTATGCTGTCTAAACCCATGTTGTTGAGTCCCCAAGCAGCTTGTACAAATCCAAATGGTCAACGAATCAACGATCCTATCCACTATTATCCCCTCTAATAACACTGGTCAACAAAGATTTTTCATCAGAGTAAAATTTGTGGTGGCTGGATAGCATTTTTCACGCTGATTCCAAAACTGCATTCAGATTTTTTCTAGCACGTATAGTTTTCAAGATGAAGGCATATATATAACTACACAGATTTAACCATTTTAAATAGGCAAAATACTAATATTTCAACATTTGATTGTGTTTATTTTTTTTTTTTTTTTTTAGTTTATTCATCTTATTTATTTCAATTATCTTAATTATACATAGTATGTATTTCAGGTGTGAGCTTTTACGTCTAGCAGCATTGTGATTCAGGCAACAACGCCGTGCTTTGTGTGTCAAAAGATCAGTCCAGTCCAAGAACTTGTTGTGTCAAGTTGGTGTACATTTTTTTTTAATTTATAGTTTGCTCAGGTCAGTCAACATGCCTCGACAATGTAAGAATGACCCCGACAAGTTCTGTTTCGTATGCGGCCAGTTGACAACTAAAACACAGCGACGAAGTATTACAACCGACATTAAGAAAATATACAAGCTATCCTTTGGTTGCCATCTAGGTGACCAAGCTAAACCATGGGCGCCACATCAAATCTGTTCTGGCTGTTCAAATGGATTACGTGATTGGCTTAACAAAAAGAAAGCTTCAATGCCATTTGCCATACCCATGATATGGAGGGAGCCGAGAGATCATCATGAAGACTGTTATTTTTGTGGTGTGAACTTAATGGGGTTTTCTGCCAAGAACAAACACCAGATTGTATATCCAAACTTGGATTCAGCACGTAGACCAGTAAAACATGATGAAACATTGCCCATTCCAATTCCCCCAAGTGATAGGCTAGATTCTATCATAGATGACATGGAAAGTGATGAAGGTGCAACTGGCGTTTCGGACCATCTACAGAACCAGAGTACACTTTTGAAGGTAGACATTTAGAGCCTAAAAAGTTAACCCAAGGACAGTTGAATGATCTTGTTAGAGACTTATTGCTGTCTAAAGAGAAATCAGAGCTTCTCGCCTCAAGACTAAAGGAGAACAATTTACTTGAGAACAATGTTCGTATTAGTTACTACCTAAAGCGGAATTTTGAATTAACAGCATTCTTTTCAGTAGATGGTCCTCTCTGTTATTGCCATGACTAGTGATGTAGGTCACATCCGCATCTGCATCCGCACTTTGGACTGCGGATGTAGACCGTTGAGATAAAACGTCATTAATAAGCGGAAATTATCAAATTCTACTATAATAATAGAACTAGTTCATTGTGCGCAAAAGTGATGCAAGCGACAAGACGAGAGGCTGTTCTTGTATAAAGTTACTCTCTTGCAACCTACTTAGATCCACGTTACAAAGCTAAGTTATTTTCACCTAGTACATTAGAATGAGTTAAATCATCACTTGGCAAAGCAGTTGAAGAGCTTCAATCTGTCGCTTCGCCACCCACCAAAAGAATAAAAGTTTCAGTGACAGAACCAACACCTTCAACAAGCAAATCTATCACAGAATATCTCTCTCAGTTTCTTGAGTCAAGCAGCGATGACGAGACCTACGCGATGTCAAAAGATGTAGTAAAAATGATCGAGAGCTATCACCAAGAAAAACGCCTGGCTGCATGTGACAATCCTATTAGTTGGTGGAAAAATATGCATAATATCTATGCATACTTGAGTAAACTTGCAAGGAAACATTTAGCACGTCCTCCAACAAGCGTACCAAGCGAGAGATTATTTAGCAGCGCTGGATTAATATATGATGAAAAGAGAAACAGACTGGCAGCAGAAAAGGCAGAAAAATTAATGTTCCTTAAGCATAACCTTCCTATAATTAAGTTTGAATATTAAACGATGAACATCTTAGTTTACTTTATTTTAATTACTCATTTATAAATATGCCTAATAAAACTTTAAACTTAATATAAATAGTTATCAAGCTAATTAAAGATATATCTCTAAGGGTGGAGGTTGGGAAAGAGGTCGGGTAACACAATTATGGTTTCTAATTGTGGCTGAAACTCAACAAAATATAACGAATTTATTTGCAGACGAATTCACTAATTGATTTCTATATTAGTTAGATGCTTGCTATTATTTTATATGTTCAGGGAAAAGTACAGCAATTATTGTACAATTAATCAATTATACTACATTATAGCTACAGCTCTCTCTATATAATAACTTATTATATACGTTAAACACAACAAATCTCGAATATATCCTAAAAAATAACGAAAATGTAGACATCCGCATCCGCGGATGTTGAAATCAAACATCCTCATCCGCATCCGCGGATGTGAAAAAAATGACATCCGCTACATCACTAGCCATGACATCAATGGACTATTTATAGCCATATCTCAGACGTATGTGGCATCTGAGTGGCGCCTCTATTGATTCGTCGCAGAGAAGCCTGAAAGCAGTTCTTTTGCATAATGGTAATATAATGCCATCCATCCCCATTGCCCATTCCGTCCATCTAAAAGAGACATATGACAATATGGATATACTACTTAAGGCAATCAAATACGACACTCATCAATGGAATGTTTGTGGAGATCTAAAAGTTATAGGAATGCTTTTGGGTATGCAGTCAGGATTCACAAAATTTTGTTTCCTTTGCCTGTGGGGACAGTCGCGCCACTATAGAACATTACACCAAAAGTGACTGGCCACTTAGGTATACATATGTCCCAGGGATAAGCAATGTCCAGTCCGTCCCTTTAGTGGATCCCCAAAAGATCTATCTGCCACCTCTTCACATTAAACTTGGTTTAATGAAGAATTTTGTTAAAGCAATGGGTGAAGTCAATTCTGAAGGGTTCCAATACCTTTCAAAGAAATTTCCGAAGGTTACTGCAGCAAAATTGAAGGAAGGAATTTTTGTTGGGCCACAAATAAGGGAGGTTTTGAATGACACTGAATTTGAAAAAGTCCTAAGTCCGCTGGAATTGAAGGCTTGGCTGGCATTCAAATGGATATGTGAAAACTTTCTTGGAAGCAACAAGTCACCTGCGTATAAGGATGGAGTCAAGAACCTTGATGCCTTCAAAGAAATGGAGTGTCGAATGTCGTTAAAAATTCACTTCCTGCATTCCCACTTAGATTTCTTTCCTGAAAACCTTGGTGCAGTGAGTGACGAGCAAGGAGAGCGCTTCCATCAAGATATTCAGATGATGGAGAAGCGCTACCAAGGATATTGGAATGAAAGCATGATGGCGGACCATTGTTGGATGCTGTATCGTGACAATCCAGGCCAAATTTACAAAAGGAAATCACACTCACAGCGCTTTTAATAAAATAATGTGTATATATTCTTTATTTATAAGTACATTGAATAAGGTATATGATGTATTTGTTGTTTAGCATTCCTAAGTGTGATCTATACATCCATAAATTTTCTTATAGCAATATCAAAAACTTAAATATATCAAAACCAGTGTATCTATATAACTATACGTGCTAGAAAAAAAATAAAACCAGACTCGGAATCAGCGCGAAAAATGCATTAAGAAGTGTGATCATGTTTGTGATGAGAAAAAAAAGTTTCATTTTGTTGGCCAGTGTAATTTACCTACAACTGAAGTGAGACTAATGGGACGATAGTTCCCTCGACTTTCGTGATCCCCTTTCTTAAAGATAAGGGTCAGGTTGGCTTCCCTCCAGGCACCTGGCCCGTCTCCAAAGATTTGTTGAAGACTAGCCAGGTGGGGAGCCACCTGGTCGCGCACTTCCCGCAACACTGGGGAAAAACTGCTCTGTCCCAGGAGCCTTAAACGCGCTCAGTTTGTCTATTATATCGGCAACGACTGTCGCGGTACATCGAACACTATCCAGGCCAGCACCTTCGTGCCTGATGCCTGGCTCGAGGATGACGTGGGTGTCCTCCCTGGTGAACACTCCCGCAAAGTACTTATTAAGCATATTAGCGATGTCCGCGTCGGAGGTCAGCAAAAGAACTCCTTAGGGTTCCTCTTGCAGAGGCTTGCCACCCGTAGTTCTTCGTTACGTTTCGCTAGCCTAACCTTCGCCTTCACTTCCCTACACAGGCGGACATACGCTTCAGTGTTCTCATGGGAACGATTGGCCTTCGCCCTCCTATACGCTACTTTCCTATTTCGGATAGCCGAAGCGATGTCATGATTGAACCACTTAGGCTGCGTTGAAGCAGGGATGACCGGTTTTGAGGGTATGGCAGCAGACTGCAGCACACTAAACTCGTCCCGGAATGCACTCCACACTCCCTCAACTACGCTATCCCGGAGGCTAACAAAGTCCGCCCGCTGTAGATCGAGCTTACTGCCTCTCGAGTTACTACGCTTCACCCGAAGGGACGCACGCACGGAACCTAATCAGACCGTGATCACTCCCGCCCAACGATTCGTCAACGGTGAGGCCAGTGACGAGGTTGTCTTCGGTCGTGAATACCAAGTCTAGAACGCTTTCGCCTCGTTTAGGCTCATTGACGCACTGAGTGAGGAAGTTCTCATCAGCAAAGTCAACTAGCCTCCTCCCTTCAGCATCAGCAGTCCTGTCTTCGCACTTTATGCCGCGACAGTTGGTCTCCTAAAACTACACACACCCTTTCCCCAAGCAGGCTACGGAGTTCGGTGTACAAGGTTGTATCCTCCTCGAGGAGGAGATGCGGAAGTCTGTACACCAAGATTAACCTATAGTTCGTCCATCTCACGTTCAGATCGACGCAAAGCAGCTCCCGTTCCGACTGGAACTGGCAGTCAACCGGACTCAACGTGTCCGTGACGTATATTAGTACCCCACCCCCATCCCCACGGGTGCAGTCTTTGCGAAACATTCTATATCCATGAATCCAGGACTCGGTGATAGCAACGATATCCTGGTATTCTGATGCAAAGAGCGCCCGTAGCTCGCAAAACCTATTCCTAATCGACCTCGCATTAAAAAGCATTGCACGGAGGGAGCCTTCCCTATTCTGACTGCCCCCTAGCACGACCTTTTTCCCGTACAGCCAGGGCAGTTGGGAGTTGAAGAGCCCCTCACCAACGAGGAGGCAACCCACCTGTACCTGGACACACCCTTCAGTTGAAGGTACGTCCGCCACCGCCTCGACCTTACCATTCTGTACAGGTGCCGGTCGAGCAGCGCACCTAGCACACCTTTACCATTGTTATTGAGGTGGACACCATCCCTTTGGTAAAGGTCCCACCTACCCGATAATGCGTCGAAGGGGTCAATAAACCTGACGCCCAGCGGGACGCACAAGTCTTGCACCCTCGTTGATGCCAATGACCTTACTGAGCGCGTGGTCACTGGCATTCATCCGCGGTAAAATACCCATCAACATTCCCCTGTCTGTCTTCAGTTTTAGATCATCCGCAAGAGACATGATCTCGGTGATGATCCCTTCTGTAAGACCTACCCTACCATCTTTGAGGAACAGGTCGTTGCCACCACCGTGGACAACGATCGCAGTCCTCCGACTAGCCACGCGCAGCTTCTCTACCTCCTTCCTTAAGTGCGCCGTTCCCCGCCCAGGTAAGTACCTTCCCTTCCTCCCGTCCCGATTTGCAGAAGCAAAGTACTTCTTCTGGCCCCTGATCTGCGAGTCCCCAATCAAAACGGGGTCTTCCTCCTTCGAGCATAGGAGATTAAAGCGGTTGGAGGTCCTGACAAGGGCAACTGGGGTCTCAGGCTTCGGCTTCGCAGCCTTCTTGCCCGAGACCTTTCGATACCCGTCGCCACCCATAGATGCACTTACACCACCCGACCCACCCCGACCAGCAGCTACATCCTTCGGTTTCTTTGGGTCATCAGTAGGCCCCTTCCCATCCTTCTTTACGCCCTCCACCTTGCGCCGCGGTTACGTGCATTCCACATGGGTCGCTGGCGATTCCTGAGAGAGAGAGAGAGAGAATCACATCTCATGCGTGCTGATTTGGTGGTGGTTCTGGGTTAATCGGAGGAGTTAAGGAAAGCAGTGACAAGTTTAATTGGTATATACTCGTATATAAGATTATTATTGAAAGCGAATGTAAATAAAAGTAAGGTTCTTGTTCAGAAAAAAGGACAGTCAGTGTGTAAGTTTAGTAATACAGTATTGTAGTATTTGATTGACTAAAAAGTTAAGTATAGTGAAGCAGGGCAAGAAAGTCGTGGGTGTAATAAAAGCCAGAGTAGAGAGTGAGTGCCTGGAGTATGGATGCAGCAAGAGGTTTAAATGAGTGTGTGTTGGTGCCAACACTGATGTATGGGTGTGAAACACTTATTTAGCATGATAGTTCTGTCAAAATTAGATCAGTCAAGATAAATAATTTAAGAAGCATCTGGAAAGGTATGGAAGTGAAAATTGGGGATAGTATGCTGTGTTGGTATCGATATGTGGAGTGAATGAGTTCTGACAGAATTTTGAAAAAGGTGTATAGAAAAGAGTATGGATGTGAGAAGTGGAGGAAGACCTCGTGTAAAGATGAAAGGACATAATTGGTAAATGTGAATAAACATTGATATGAATGCGGCACAGAAATTAACGCGAAATGGGTATGGAAGCAGTTTGTAAGATGCATTCCTATGAAAGGTAACACTTGATCCCTAAGGTTGGGGTGGTTTCTTATTCTCAGGTTATCCCTTTGTAGTTTTGAGTGTTAAATTCCGAGCTCAAGCGCCATGCTCACCCTATTCAGAATGGGAAATGGGTTCCTGGGTCAGGTGTGCAACTGTGCATGTACTAAAGTTTGACCTTGATTCTTTTTGTATTTAATTCTGTTGTTCTAAGAGTGAAATGAAATTTTGTAGATATGCCTACAATGTGGTAAGTATAATTATACAAGAAGCCTACTTGAAAGAAAATTTTCTCTTCGACAGCTTGATCTTCCTTCTGATTCTTTTTATTTATTTTTTCCCCTTAGGAGTCTGGTGTCAAGGGTTTTCGGGCAAAGCCATTAAAGCAGCCCCTTAAACCTCACAACTCTCAGCCTACTTCATCTGCAAGACTGAAGTCTGCTCTTGTGGCCAAGTCTTCTGTCTCTGGAGGCGAATTGAGAGTCAAAAGAACCCAGCTGCATGTAGGACCTCACCCAGCAGATTCTGAAAATAAACCTCCAACCTCTAGATCATCTATACCAAGGCTCAAAGAACGAAGCTCGGTTGAAAAGCAAAATAAACCTCATCAGCAAGGAATACTGGTAAAATATGTATATATTTTTAAGTTTAAATCAGTTCTTTATCTACGATTATCATACATCCCTGAAGATTTCGTCTGCATAGTAAGAGCGAAAAGCGAAATGTCTTCAGGGTGGGACTTTTATGTTCACATCATTGTAGGGATTGATTATAATGTCAAATCACAAATTCATTCATTATACACTAAAATTAAATACTAACTTTGGAGGCAAAAGGTATTTTATTTCTATAGACTTATTTAAGGAATGTATGAAGTTTTCCTTAAAATAAATCGCTAAGATTCTAGGAAATTTATACTACATTTTAGTTTTATTTTAGTTTTGAATGGATGTTCCAAAACACACTTTTTTAGTACATGATAGGGAGTGGGTTACTACAGGCTCAGGCGTTTGTGGAGATCACTGTTTGCATTTCTTTTTTAGGAGAAGCTAGTGAAGACTGGTAAGAATAAGGAAAACCATGCGACCCTCAGTAAGGATGTCTATGTGGAAGAGTACAGAGACGTCTTTGTAGAAGAGCATAATGATTATAGTGTCAGTGGGCAGAGGGAGGAATTTGATGCACATCAGGTTGATCTTTATTCTGTTTCATCGGAATTTAATAGCCACTTTCAGAGAGAGAACTATATGACTGGACGAAAAGGTTTATCTCAAACCATTCATTATTCGGAAGTAGATAATGAGAGATGTGTTATGCATGAAGATAAATCTAATCGCAACGTTATTCCTCCCTCTCCCGCAAGGAGACAGACTTACATTAAATCATCAGCATTAATGGGTAATGAAGACCTGAAGACGAGAAACGAAACTGAAATCTCCAAATGGCACTGGGAATCTCGGTCTGAAACTGTGAACTTTCAGCCTGATTCTGAGCCCTTAACATTAAAACATTTAGAAACTGATCGTGGTCACCCATCAAAATCCAGGAAGGAAAATCCACTCGTAAATTGCTCTAACAGGCAGGAAAAGACTTCTGCCACAAAGAAGGAAGTTACTTCACTGCATGAAGTGTTTGAGGACCCGAGGAAAGGTATATTGCAGTGCAATGTACTGGAGTCTCCATTGAGGAGACAAACATACGTCAAAAGAAGCTGGGATGAAATGGAAGGAACCCATTCATTAACAGAGCATTTAAAAGAGAAGGAAGAGACTCGTCAAACTGACACGTTGTTTGACATAACAATTTCCACCGAGTCGTCATCTCCAGACACTATCATTGGGTCCGAAGTTAAAAGTAAACCCAAGATGACTTCATTTACACCAGATGTTACATTCAAGACTAGGAATAAAAATATTAAAGAAACTTGTATGAATCTTTTAGAGCGACTGGACTGCATGTTTGATTCTCCTCAGCCTCAAGATTCTTCTTTCAGTGGAGTTCAGTCTTTGCCTGTGAAATCTCTCTCAATCGCTGAAATTAATTCTAAACTCCATTCCATCTCCCTTCCTAGAACTTTAAACTCTGAGAATGAAGCATCCGTCTCTGACGTTATGCATACTGCTCCAGGTTCCCCTTCAGAGTTCGTGACTGCTCCAAGCACACCGGCTGAGTGTTACGATCATACATTAATAGATGTCATTAATATTGAAAATGATCATAATAAAACTCAAGAATTCCCCACCCCTAAGATCCGTACAAATAAAGCTGTTGATTTGAGTAATCTTTCTGCACTTCTCGAAGCACAAGAATTAAGAGATAGAACCAAAACTTTAAATAATACAGTAAGCACCGACAGTTTAGAGAGATCTGATGCAGAATGTCCACCAGTCACAGATCGTGATCGAATCCATTCTTGCCCTATAAAATATGACTTCAACGAAGATGATAGAAAGTTGGAAGACAGCGTGGATTCTTGCTTGCATCAGAGATTGAGTAATGGAACGGTGGTTCTGGAGTCTTCAATCTTGCATCCTGATGATATTGTCACAATTGATATGTCACCAGAAAACTCCCCTGTTTTTTGTTTCGATCAACCTAAGGAAACTAGCAACTTTGTATTTCCTCATCCTCATAGTGAAATTAAAAATATTTCCCCTGTCCAAGATTGTGAAAAAGAGGGATGCAGTTTTGAATCTCGCGTGTCACACGTTGAAACTCCCGTTACTCAATCTTGCGAACCTTCTGTTGGAAGTGTAGCTCTTGATGCACCAGCACTCACTCCAGAGAGGTATTTTAGCAGTCATGTGAGAGCCCCTCTTCATTCAGAAACCATTGCCTCTCTCGCTGATTTTAGTTTTATACCCAGTGATGACCCCAGACGCTGTTCCACTGTGGTTAAAAGCCCACCTTCCACCCAGACTTGTCAGAAAGAAGAGGATGAGAATGTGACTGTAAGTAAGAAAAAACTTTTTGAAGAGGAAATGACCCGTTGTCCCTTAAAAAGTATTGAGTCATCAGTTGAGGAGAAAACTGCTGTTAATAAGACCCCTTCCAACATTATGATGACTACTATTCAAGAAACTGAAGAAAAAGTGGAATATGTTACCTTTGTTGAGAATTTCCAGTATGGAAATCCACGGAATTCTACCGTGATTGCTGATCATTTAGATGAAACTCGAGTTTCACCTGATTTTGCTGTTCCTGAAGTGAAGACTGAAAGCAAGCAATTTAAATCGGCCTCCACGGAATCTCAGGAATCTCGAGATGAGGGTAACATTGAAAGTGGAGGCCTGACGTTTATTGGAATTTCTCCTCCATCTAAAACAACTGGCCAGAATAATTGTAGTAAGAGATTCCATGTCGAACCAAAACCAGCTATGAAAATTTCTCTCTCTTCACTTAAGCAAGCAACAAAATCTAAAAGGAAGTCCTCATATATTCCCAAAGCTAGTCATCTAAAAGGAAAAGATAGCTACAGAAAAGGTCAGACTAATGGCAGTGGAATGTTGAGAGCACAGTCAACCCTGAATTTGCCATCTGGATCAAAAGATGGTTATGAGACTTATTCTCAATCTCCCATCAGCATGGCTGAACCTGCAACCAGTCTCTCAAATCTTAATGTCTCGTCATTTACCGAACAAAGTTCAAAATCCATGTCATCCAGCTCAAGTGCAACTGGCTCAGTCAGAGATTTGAGACGGCCTAGGCTTAAAAGTCAACAGTTTTTGCCTCAATCCAGACTGATGCTAAATAAAGGATCCAGAATAATATCTCGAGTGCATCACCCAAATCCATTTGCCGCTAGGTAAGTACTAAGATATTACTGTTGCATTGCTTGAGATTAGAGTAGACTGGCAACTTGTGAAATTCTGAACGAGCCGAAAGAAATTTAACTATTAATATAGTCCGAATCTCGTGTGATTGCTATAAGGTGTTACATTCCTCTAAATTTAAAATCGCATTTGCGCGTATTATCGTAACTTTTTGTACCTCATATTGGTTTTCCTCCTAAGGAACATGTACTATGACGACCGATGGGTCGAAAAACAGATATCGGGTTTCACAAAATGGCTCAATTTTGTTCTCACACCACCTGATGAGGAAAATCAAGTAGATAAAAAAGGTCTGTATTATATGCTTATACATTTAACATGTAAAGTCGGCTAAAAAATTTCCCCTCATGAAAAGTACTCTTATAAGCAAGGTATTTTTATGTGGGCCGAAATAAGGAACTACTCTCTCTTGCCAAATAAATTTGGAGGAGCCATACTGGCTTGCACTCGTCTGTTCGTTACACTTTCCTGTTCACGCCATAAATTTTGAACCACTCCAAATCAATTGATGAAACATTACCATACATACGTATCATCACAAGATGTTTTTTTTTAAAGGTTTGTTTCAACTATGGACCTCCGCTGTTACAGTATAACAACACTTGAGTGATGAAATAACTTTTCCTTACCTCAAGTAAAGAAATAAGAAACTTCACTTCACTTTTCTATGAAGAAAAATTTTCCATACTTCGTCTTTGATTTCCATATTTCATTACAAGAAGTAGTCCTTATGAACGTTACATAAAGTAAAGGACAGTTCTATTATAAAGTAATATCTTGAAGAAATAAGGGCATAAAAATGGCCAGTAATGGTTGTTGAAGACTCGTCACAGGAATCCGAGTTTCGGTTAATCAATATGACCATTTTGTGGTATCAGAATTAGATGCCCTTGGCGTCTGATCCCATTTTCGGCCATAAAATTGCAGGGAGTGAGGGACAAAGTGTAGTCCTAGTTGTAGGTGTTATTAATTATTTTAAATAAATATTTTTAGAAAAAGACTGTGTCGGTAGAGGAAAATTTTTACTGTTCACTATGAAAATATTGTTTATATAATCTTTGGAAATAGTTTCCCTCGTAAGTGTCTACGCAAGTCGTCGTCGTAAACTTAGAAATGCATCTCAGTTTGCAATTGTACCGTTCATATTACATATTTTGAAAGTTCTCTAATTTGTAGTCCAGAGGGAAAAGTTTTTTAAAGTTAAAGTTACGATTTTGTGGAATTTAAGCAGGGTTTTTTTATTTTACATTGGTTTAAGTTCAGGGATTGGATTATTTATTGCATAGTCTGTAAACTTTATTACGGTACTAATGATGCCTCGCACTGTTTAGCTTACTTCGTAACATCTAAGCTTATAGGATGCAGGGGACCCACAGCTTTACGTGGGATCCGAACCACTACCCCACCAAGGAAGAGATAAACTCCTTAATCGCTGAAATCTGAGGTCCGAGATGAGATTAAAATCCACGATCTTTAGATTAAAACCGCACCCTTTTACTACAAGGCTACCCATGGGCGGATCCAGGTGGGGACCTAAGGGGCCTCACCTAGGCTAGATCCTCAAAGGACGAATGGAACTCGTGAACGTTTTGTTCGACAATTGACCAGATCATAAGTGGATCTATATAATGCATTACTTGTGCAATGTCTGTTTTAACACAATATAATCGAACATGAAATACATGATTGCTAAGCGTGTATTTTGTTTAATTATACTCTATTATAACTGTAGTAAGTATTACAGTTGAAATGCACAGAATTTGGTAAATATTTTATTAGTCATCGTATTATCTTAGTTTTCTTTGCCTTCAAAAAAAATTTTTGTCAATGCGGTTCTCGCTGCCACACCATTGAAAACTATGGCCTTATGTATCAGTGGCGGCTGGTGGTCAGGGAGAGTAGGGGGCCTAAAATTGTCTATAATATATGCTATATAGAATAGAATAGATTACAGTGTGTTAGATGCCCTATTTTCTACATCACAATGGTATAGAATTAATATTAGGGATGTACCGATATGGCTTTTTAGCCGATAACGATAATTAAAAATACTATCAACCGATACCGATATCCAGCTAGGATTTATTAGTTTATCATATTTTTGTAACATTCATAATTTATTGTCTGTGTTGAAAATTTGGCAACAAAGCAATGATCTTTTTCATTAAAGATGGCAACACTGCATTAGATGTAGTACTTTTGTTTGTTATACAATTGGACTGCGGGCCTATGTTGGGCTTAGTAAATGTGTTTTTAATCAACTAGCTGGATTAATATTATGAGCTATGACTAAAAGATAGTTTTTTGGTTTTCTAGGCTTTATATCTATTTCTCAAAAGATTTATTACACTTGTTTGATTGGCTGTTCGAAAAGAAAATTGGGTAAAACTTGTGCTGCATTTCTTAGGATGAAAAAAATTATGGAAAAAATAACGAGTTATGTGGTGATAAAACGATGAAATATTGGAAATTAAATCCTCTAAATAGTCTTTTATTTCTAATTTTGGAAAAATCATACTTTTGAAATATCAGCCGATACCAGTACCGTTAAAAATCTACTGATATATCGGTACATCCCTAATTAATACTATCAATAAAATCCTCTCATAGTTTTTAGTGATAAAAACAGGTGGCCCGGCCTCCAATATCTCCTCTGAAAAGCCGCCACTGCTATGTATGCATTATAATGTAATTTAAATGTGGGTAATCTCCTTAAGGCAGAGGTCGGGGAACGGGGGTAATGCGTGCGGTATGAGAGCCTCAGTCGTGTGTATGGTATCATGAAACGAAGAGGTGCTTTTAGTGCTTGACACTTTGTGCTATTATTTTTTTCGTAAATTTTTATTTTATTTTGTTACATAAATGTGGCGTTATTCTAAATTTTAGAATATTACGAATTTACATCCTGATTTTGATGTATCAAAAATGAAACAGCATCATTTTTCCAAAACCTGAGGTGGAGATGTTTTGAATGAAATTCTTCAGTTCTTCAATCCTTTTTACTAATTTTGTTTGTGTGCTATTCTTATGCCAGCATGTGTGGCTTTTTTTATTTCTCAATAATAATGGATCCAATAAACATTTTTTGAATTTGATTTTTTTTTGTATACCATATGCAACAATTTTAAGAGCAATTGGCTTGTTTTTGTTTACTTTGAAGTCTGGGGGTAATTTCATTTTACTCAAATAGATTTTTGGGTAATACCCAAAAAAGTTCCCCGACCCATGCCTTTAGGGAACGTGAGTTTTTGATAAGTTTTTCACGCACAGAAACAGGAAGCCTATATTTCATGTTGCTACCTCATAGTATGGCGGGTGAAGCGTATAGTATATAAAAATGTGGATCAAATAAAATACTTGGTATTATGTCTATTTGGTGCCCTACTTGGATCCCCCCCCCTTTGCTACCCAAGGGGGTTTGTGACTTGTTCTAATGTACTCGTATGTATTCGGTCAGTAAACCTATCTTGATGGCCTTCGAGTTACTTTGTTTTACTGAGGCTCATTAAAGGATTTATGGGGCTAATTATTTGTTTTCTCATCATTGATGAGTGTATAAGTTAAAAGGAAGTGTGTAACGATTTATTACACGTTAACTAGAGGGTATGATTCTATTCTTATTGTCATTTTTTTCCTCCAACGGAAGCTTTACGTCGCTAAATCCTTACTGTAATTCACTGTTAAAATGTTAATTTTTACATCGACTCGGGCTAAAGGACTACGGAGGCACCATTCTTCCTCCAGTGTAAACCTTCCCCCAACCCCGAATTAGGCGTAGAAACGGAAGATATGGTTCGCTTAACTAGCTCTCGATGCGTTTGTGAAGACTGTCTAGGGAAGGGGTGGGCAACCTTTTTAAGTGAGCGTGCCAAAATCGTCAAATCTTTGATGCAAAAGTTAATCTTTACCATTTTTTAGCAGAAAACATTAAGTTAAAATATAAAACTCAGCGAAGAATTTGGATATTTATTTATTCTAATTTTTTTTTAAGGTGAGCCCGGGGAATCGCGTGCCGGAAAAAAAAGTCGTTGGCGTGCCAAGGGTTGCCCACGCCTGGTCTAGGGCATGGGTCGGGGAACTTTTTTGGGTATTACCCAAAAATCTATTTGAGCAAAATGAAATTACCCCCAGACTTCAAAGTAAACAAAAACAAGCCAATTGCTCTTAAAATTGTTGCATATGGTATACAAAAAATTCACATTCAAAAAATGTTTATTGGATCCATTATTATGGAGAAATAAAAAAAAGCCACACATGCTGGCATAAGAATAGCGCACAAACAAAATTAGTAAAAAGGATTGAAGAACTGAAGAATTTCATTCAAAACATCACTTCAGGTTTTGGAAAAATGATGCCGTTTCATTTTTGATACATCATCAAAATCAGGACGTAAATTCGTAATATTCTAAAATTTAGAATAACGCCACATTTATGTAACAAAATAAAATAAAAATATACGAAAAAAATATCAGCACAAAGTGTCAAGCACTAAAAGCACCTTCGTTTCATGATACAATACACACGACTGAGGCTCTGAGGGAAGTGTGTCTCATACCGCACGCATTACCCCCAAAATTTTTAAATTTACCCAGGTTCCCCGACCACTGGTCTAGAGCATTGGTTCCCGAGCTATTTTGGTGTAGGCACCCGAATGCCCTCCGTTATTTCGCGGCACCTAAGAGGAATCTAGTCTCCCAATGTTCGACATTCGGTTTCCCCACCCGCAATACCACGGAATTTTAAACCTGGTCAACATTTTCCGAATGGACGTAATCAATCGTGAATGGGGTTTTTCCCCCCCCTGACTTTTCAATTACGAGTCTCTGTCATTTTGTTGAAGTTCAGCGGTAATCCGGTTGGGAAACTGATCTAGAACGTTATTTAATGACTCGCCACGATAACATAGCGGGTCTATTCCCTCAACTTTTATGGATCTTGACTCGTATTTAAAACTTAATTTTCAATATTCTTATTTTAGTGGATGTGACGAAGCTGTGGATGGAAGCGAACAGGTGTTCAAGTATGCTGAGGGCGCCTTCCCGCGAGGCAATGTCCTTAAAAACGTACACGGCTCGCCGGCGTCTGGGGAAACTTAGGAGGTTTGCCTGCGAGTTATATCAAAGTGCGGAAATGGCTAGAGTGATCGCCAAGCTAGAAATGGCCATCGAGAAAAAGTTGATAACTATCCGCAAAGACAGACAGTCCCACGTTGATATGGGTGAGTGAAATACGAGTAGGATACGATAGTATGAACTGACGAGAACGTTAGTTTTATGGAGGCCTGTTTCGAAAAAAATTGACATTGATTAAAGTTCTTAACTTTTCCAAAGGTCTAAAACGAGAAATGTTGGAGCTGACTCTGTGTTATAATCCTCTGTGGCTGAGAATCGGCTTGGAAACAGTTTATGGAGAAGTGATTTTCCTGTCTTCCAACAGCGATATCGCTGGTCTCTCTCTCTTTATTATAACGAGGTAATACTAGTTTTAGGACTGTTTTTTCGCAACAATTCCTCTACATTTAAATTTGATTATTTTGGATTTTACTTCTCAAAACCGAACGAAAGCTTAATTTGGTGTAATTTTCCATTCTGTCGATAGATTAAAAATGTTTTTTTTTTTTTTTCCTAGACTCCTTAACTGCCCAGATATCGCTAAGAAATTCGCCCACCCGACTGTCCCCTATTCTTACAGACAAGGCTACGAAGAAACGCTGAAGGCGTTCCAGCTTAAAAAGTTCCTCCTCCTCGTTTATTTCCTGGATAAAGCCAAGCGCGCGAGGCTCATCGACCACAACCCGTGCTTATTTAATAAGGAGTCAGGGTTTAAGGTGAGGAGGCAAATATGTATTTAACAGGAGTGAATAATGTGAACTTGTATAATCGCGTCGTTGGTCTTGACAATCTCAAAACCTGCTTCTATTTTTATTGCGTAATTGTAGTTTCATATTTTTCCGATCTTGTAATGGTGATAAAACTAATAAAATTGTCCTCTATGCTAATCAGTAGGAGTAAGGGTTTGTATTTCAGACTCCGCTTTTATCTATTTTTAATGTAGGTTTCCAAACTTTTGATGACTTCTGCGTTTAAACTAAAGTACTAAGCCGAGAGAAAGTTGTTTAACTTCAAAATTTAATAGCCAACAACTTAGAATTAGGGTTAGCTGCCCTCAAAAGTTTGGAGTTGTCATTAGAAAATGTAGTGATTAGCTTGTTTAATATCTTTTGCAACATCTAAGGAACGTATGATGGAGGAGTGTCTTCATTAGAACTACAGATGTACCGACTGCGAATTATGCCGACTAGTCGGCTTTCAAAAGTCGGCCGACTTATAAGAACGTTCTTATTTAGGTTTGCAGACAAAAGTATTTCAATTGAATGGCGACATCAGTCATTTCACCATCATAGAATATTATTTATCCTTGTGTTGATAATAAAATGCAGTGTGTTCACCCTTGGTTGAAAGACAGTTCCAGCGTTACGAACTAAGGAATCAAAGTAGGAGTCGGATGCAAGTTTATTTGCGCAAATATTTTTTTAAAATATTTGCATTTTAGCTCATATTAGATGTATTATTTGTCATTTGCAAAATATGTATATACTCGTAAGAGAACGGCTAATAAAACGGAATTATTGGGTGTAATTATAGACATAGGCGAGTCAAAAACGAGCAACCAATAAATAATAGTATTTCAGTTTTGAGTCACCAGTTCACCTCGACATTACCACATACCTTATTCTTTGACCATTGGGTCCATTTTCTTTGTCTAACATCATAGAAAATTATGTAAATTATTTCAAAAGGAAATTTAAATAAAATCAGTTATGTTTTCATAGTGATGATGATGATAAATTAGATATTTAACAACTAAGCCGACTAGTCGGCTGAATAGGCCGACTGTGCCGATTACCGACTAATTACCTACTAGTCGGTAAATCTCCAATTAGAAATGAAAGATCTTGTGGAATTATCAAGGCTGGAAGCCTTGATAATTCCACAAGATTATTTATTTTGCTTTTTTGTCACTAAAAATTGTGGCTATTTTTTTATTTTAGGCATGTTTAAAGAAACTTGTGAATATTAATCATCATAACATTCAATCGAATATAAAAGTGGTTTTCATTTTTATATTCATTACACATTCTCATTAAAAAATAAAAAAAATATCAGAATGTTATCCATGAATGAGTTAAATTTGGTTCTACGTACTGTGCAGACCTGCCAACAACTATGCATTTTGTGTATCTGCGACGCATTTTAGGGTGGTGATACGCGGATAAATTGAATGATCGTACGTCGCACCGATCTTCTGTCATGGGTAAAGATAATTTTTATAAATTTTGAAAAATGATGAATAATGTACTGATGCGTGAATTTCACATTTTATTTCAATATACAATATACAGGGTGTCCGTAAATTATTCACCCCATTATAAGCTTTAATAAATTCGTTATTGTAGGAGCTATCTTAAAACGGTTTGCGGCAATTAATAACACAACTCGAGAAATTTTTGTTTCAATTCAGTAAACCTCCACGTGAGCCCCATTGGTAGCACGCAGAACATCAAGGCGATAGATTTCGTTCCAAACATTAAGAAGCATGTCTTGCGTGATGGAAGCTAATGTCTCTTCAATCCGGTGTCTTAATTCTGTAATGTTATTAACCTTCTTTGCATACACACTGTCCTTTGTGTAGCCCCATAAAAAGAAATCCAGAGGCGTGATATCCGGGGAACGAGGCCATGGAATAGGGCCATCTCGCCCGATCCAACGAGAAGAACTTTTCATCGAGGAACCTCCGTACTTCTAATCCCCAGTGTGGCGGTGCCCCATCTTGCTGAAAGAACACACGGGGCTGCATATCCTCAAGCTGAGGTGCAGTATACCATTCAAGCATATCTAGGTAATTTGTAGCCTTCACAGTATTCTCATGGAAGAAAAATGGTCCAATCACACGGTTATTGGAGAGAGCACACCAAACGTTTATCTTCGGAGTGTTGCGTTCGTGTTCAGTAAATTCATGGGGATTTTCTGATCCCCATATACGGCAATTGTGTCTGTTGACTTTACCAGACAGATGGAATGTCGCTTCATCACTGAAAACGACATTGTTCAAAAAATGCTCATCTTCATCAATACGGTCAAGAATGTCAACAGCAAACTGTACCCGTTTGGGTTTGTCATTTGGTAGAAGTTTCTGCAAGGTTTGCAATTTGTAGGCAGAAAGTTTCAACGTCTTGTGAACCACTTTATGCACTGTTGAACGCGGTATTTGCAGTTCTCGGCTTGCTCGACGGATGGATTTTGTAGGACTTCGGATAAACGTCTCCTGAATTCCTGCTATCTTATCTTCAGACACACTAGGCCTACCAGCTCCTTTCTGATGTAGCACACTGCCAGTTTCTTGAAATTGTTTCAGCCATCGCTCGAGTGATTGCTTTGTTGGAGTTTTCTGATATTCCTCCCGAAAACGTCTCTACAGTAATTGGAGATATGGTTTCCCACATCTACAGCACACACATTGCTTTCTCCTTCACTGTCGTCATTGTGCCCCTAGTGGATGTTCTGCGAAATAAAGAAAAAAAATTCTTGGGTTATTAATTGTCGCAAACCGTTTTAAGATCGCTCCTATAATAACGAATTTATCAAGGCTTATAATGGGGGTGAATAATTTATGGACACCCTGTACTTTGCGAGTTTTTTCTTTGCTTTCCATAAAATGAGAGTAAGATTTGAGACCAGTAAAGTTTCAAATGTTACGAGTCTGAGAAAAAGTAACCTGAGAATTGATGCTTACAGAAAGAGTAACCCTTGAAAATGCACTGGAATGCACCATTATCGGTTTTAAACATTTTTTCCTCGAGGAAATAACCACCCTTTGTTCCAGATTTGCATCGCGCCTTCGGCGCTTCCGTAGTGATAAACATTTTCATTTTCCAATGTTGGCAGGTCTGACTGTGTTTACTCTAACTCTGTTTGGAAATTGCATCTTGTAAGATAAAATATGATCGGATTCCATGAGTTTCAGTTGAGAAGCATTGTTGAATAATTTCAGAACACGAGAGATGTATTATTGACCTTCGCACGGGAGTTCCTCTCCGGTGTTGGGGACATCACGAAGCACCTCGCGTATTTGGGTTACATCGTCAGCCACCAGCAGACGCCCTTGGATGAGTTCGACTACGCCGTCACTAATCTGGCCACGGATTTGAGATGCGGCATTCGCTTGACGTGAGTTGAATTTTACTTTCTTTTTAATGCGGAACGATCGGGCTAAGGGCAAACTTCGGCAAAAATGTTCCCTCCATAGAAGGAGAAAGCCTTAATCAAGGTCTCCAAGGCTTTTAAAAACTATGACCTTTATATAAATGGTTTGTATATGTATCATGATTTTTTGGTTTGTAATTAACCTTGGTCGGTTGGATTTACGAGCTCTTTAACTGAAAAGTATATTTTGTTAACCAACGAATTATTTAATATTAGAGTAAGGCCACAAATAATTTTGTTCACATACCGTACTTTGAAGCTGTCCCTTTCCTTAAGATGAATCTTAATGAAGGCGACTGTAAATCTGACGAGTCACGATTTAGAACATAGCACAGTAAAGTAACTATTTAAGTTTTCACGTAAACTTAATCGTAGGGTACAAGTTTTTTTGCGGTTGGCATTGAAGAGCTAGTTTGTAGATAGAACAAATGTCCCGCCTGTGTCTGCTAGTTTAGACCGCTGGGTTGTTAGTCTGGTCGTGTCTTGGACTTAAGATTTCAGTGATTAAGGAAGTTCTCCGTCTCTTTGGTGGGGGCACTGGTTCGGATGCCACGTTAAGCTGTAGGTCCCCCTCCGTCATATGACATGGTGGTGGTGTGCCGAGAATTGTGTGAAGTAGTTTCGCTGGGTCGAAACCAAGGGGACAGTTGCGTAACTCGTGCACGAAATTAGCGTTTTCAGATAAGCATCCATTTTAAAGTGGCTAACCACCTTTGGTATAAAACTAGTCCAAAGTCCAATTCTTGGACCGAGTTAATTTGTAGGATTGAATTAGTTCATTAATAAACTATAACTGATGTTTCATAATTACATAAACATTAAATTAAGGAATTCTACAACTGCATAAATTAATATTTGTGAATGACTGCAGGAGAGTGACAGAAACCCTGTTGCAAGATTACAGTTTAAGCAAGCAGCTGCGTTTGCCCGCTATAAGTCGTCTGCAGAAGGTGCATAACACGGAAGTCGCGTTGAGACCGCTCGAAAAGGCAGAAGCCATCACGATGGGAGAAAATTATGCCGCCAAAGACATCGTCGACGGTCACCGCGAAAAGACTTTGGCCCTCCTTTGGGATATCATTTTCAGCCTTCAGGTACGGCATGAACAGAACGTTTTAAAATAGTCGAATTTCAGTATTTACAGTCTGTAACTTCAAAGACTTGTGTGTGTATATAATTTTTTTTTTTCGGTATTCGTTGGTTCGTTGGTTGGTTGGTTGGTTGGTTGGTGGCTGCCAGCTTGTCACTTTATTCTCCGGATTGTACTTGTCTTTTTTTTTTATGTAAAACTATTTAACATGAAAGTGTATCTTTTAAGTTCATATGAATATTAGACTTATTTCTATTTACTGTGCAGTTATTAATTAAAAAGGTAAACGAAGGATTATCAAAGAACGTTTTCATGATTGTAAATGAGGGTTACAGGTTTACTCATTCGCTCTTTCTGGTTTTGGTAAAAAAAAAGGTTGAATGTCAGTTGGTAGAAAAGGCTTCTTTTTTTTTTTTGCAGAAAGCGCAACAAACAGTTTATTCTTAGAGTAAAGAATTACAGTTTGAAGTTGTATAGAAGTTCATAAAAGAAAAATTAAACGGATAAAAAAACTAAAACGCAAATATCGCTTAATCAGCGTAAATGTTATACAAAAACTGTGTTGGAATTTGTGGGGAAAACATCAGTGCAGTGTAAGATTACGATAAGGTATTGCAAATACCACTTACTCGCGGGTTACAGTCACGGACTGTACAAAACTTCGCACTTTTCCAGCATTCAGGTATACTATTGTTGCTACTGGAGTCAGGGTGACAAGATTCTTCAGATGGATAGATGTTAAACTTACGATAAAAAAATGGGAGATTTGAAGAGAAAATGCTAAATTACTACATTTATGAGAATTCCCTGGATTACTTATCGTAATCTTGTTATTCGTTTATTGATTATTTCACGTTATCAGCTTTTAAAATATATATTTTCAGTTTGACAATTTACTCGTACATAGAGGAGTTGAATTTCTCAGTTTGTCTTTGGAGGTTCAAATTTAACACAAGACCCATGATGTTTCTTAATACCTTCTCGGGCAGCTACATATTTCAGGAGCGAGGATGCAAATATGCACCAAAAAGGCCAGATATGTACCAAAATTTGAGCACCTTCGTCAAAACCAGGGATATATTACATACGCACTGAGTGGTCTTTAAGTTCATATAGCCATGTGTACTATTTATGTAAATTGTGCGCAAAATGCACATCGATTAATAGAAGTGCACCAAGATCGTGTCAAAATCTGCCATACTTTGCAGTCTGACTTTTTACAGTAATTTTAAAGCTTGAATTAGCAAAATGCTAGAAAAATGCAAAATTTCCTACGATAATGCTAAACTTTTCGAAATGCCAGATTTAATGCTGAATCTGGTCACCCTGACGAGTTGTTGTTGTTTAGCTGATCAGCCCATTCTGATCGAGCAAGCCGGCGGCACGCAAGTAACCGATCGCCCTCTCCGGAGTGGACCAGAGGTTCAGCGCACTAGTGATGTTGTGTTCGTTGTTGTGCTAGAGTGGTACAGTCTGTCATAATGTGTTCAAATGTTTGTGGTGTGTCCTGGCACAGGTGTCGTCTATGGTGTCGTCTAGTCTCTGTTTATATGTCCGTAAGTTGGGGTGATGTCCACATCGGAATCGTGCTAAGTTAACTCGATCCGATCTGCCCAGGCTGATCTCTGACCTGTTAATGGGTGGCGGCTTCGCAGTCACCAAGTATTTTGGTTCTGAGAGTGTGTGGAATGTTGATGTTGTTCAGTGTAAGCTGTGGAATTACCTGGTGTTCTTTTGTGTTGCTTCTAAGCAAGGTGATGGTTGATTTTGTGGGCGCTAGTTTGAGTCTATTGTGTGAGCCAGTCTTGTATACTGTTTATGTATGTTTGTAGGTTATTTGTAGCGGTGTCGATGTTGTGGGTGGATGTTAGTGTGATATCATCTGCGTATGATGATAAGGTAAGCTTGTTATCTATGGGTGTTGGAATGTCATGCATGTATAAGTTGAACAGTGTTGGTGAGAGAGCAGAGCCTTGAGGGACCCCGTTCGGAAAAAGCTTGTTTTTGGATGACTTGCCATTAAATGTGACGTGTGTGTATCTTCCTGAGAGATAGTTGCTCAGCCACCTTTTGGTGTTATTGTGCATGTTTGTGTTGAGTATTTTGTTTATGATAGGGAAGCGTGGGATAGCATCAAATGCTTTACTAATGTCTATTGTTGCTAATAGTGTATGTTGAGCTGGTTGTCTGGAGTTGATGCCATCCATGATGTGCTGTGTGAGGTTAGTGAGTAATGTCATGGTTGAGTGGTAAGGTTTGCATCCATGTTGAGTAGGTGATAGTGGTATGTGTGGGTTGGTGATTTGTAAGGTTAGTCTTTGTTACTTTGGAAGGTGTGCATAGCAGTGGCGGCTGGTGGTCAGGGAGAGCAGGAAGCCCAAAATTGTCTGCAATGTATGCTATATAAATAGAATAGATTACAGTGTTAGATGCCCTACTTTCTGCATGTCACGATCGTATAGAAATAATATTATTAATAAAATCCTTTTTCATAGATCATAGTGATAAAAACAGAGGAGGCCTGGCCTCCCATGCCTCCTCTGAAAAGCTGCCACTGGTGCATAGTATAAAGTAACGGGTCTTTAGGAAGCTGGTTCTGTTGGATTTTTGTTTGGTTTGAGAAGTGTAATAATTTTACCTTGTTTCCATATGTCAGGAATAATAGTGTTGGTATGAATATGTGCTGATATTTGTGAGAGCTAGTATTCCCTGTGGGCCCAAGTGTTTAAGGTGTATGTTAGATATGTTGTTTGGTCCAGTAGCCTTCGAATTCTTAATGTTTTTGATGATCTTGGTAGTCTGATCTGTATTGAAGGGTGTAATGGTCGTGTCGAGTCTGTAGGTTTTCTTGTCTGGTTGTTGTCTCTGTTTAAGTGACTTATCTTTGCGTAGTGATTAACTAGAATGTTAGCTGCTTGTGTGTATGTTGGGATATTATTTTGGCTGAGACAGATAGCCGCGTGTGAGGTGTGAATGCCGCTGTTAGAGTGGGTAATGCTGTTTATAGTCTTGTATAGCCTGGATGTATATGTGGAGTGGTTTAGTGTTATGAATTCCCTGAATGTTTGTTTTTCTTTGAGTTTGTTGTTTATTTCTGTGTTGAGCTGTTGTATCTGCTGTTTTATGGCTTCTGTGTGTGGTGTTTGTGTGTTATATTTGAGGTTGTTACGTTGCCTTATGAGGTGGGCTATTTCTCTAGTGTAATTTGGGTTGTATTTCCTAATGTTGCCCTTCGGTATGTATTTGTTTGCATTATTGATGATCTGATTAAATGTCTTGAGTGTTGTATTGATGTTTATGATGGGTGTGCTGTTTAATGTGGTGAATTGTTCCTCAGTCTGTATTTTGAACTGTTCCCAATCAGCTTTCTTGTAATTTCTGTAAGTGTGCCTAAGGCTGTTGGGGCAGAGTGTAGAATGTGTTGTAATGATGATGGGCAGGTGGTCTGATGACAGTTGTTTTTCTGTTCTCCGTTGTGTATGTGTTGCTAGTGAGGGGGAACAGAACGTTATGTCTGGGGGAGTTTGAGTATCCTGCTTGATGTGGTATGTGTATGTTCTTCTGTGTTGTTAAGAATGAAGAGGCTGTTTAGTTGTGTGGCTATGTTGGCGCCTCTGGTGGTGTTTTGGTTGTGCAGGTACCAACTAGTGTCTTTGGCGTTGAAGTCTCCTCCTAAGATGACATTAGTGAGAGAGGCAAGATTGTGTAACTGTGGATTGTAATTGGCTGGCACCTGAGGTGAACTATCTGGTGGGATGTAAATGTTGATTAGTGTGGTGTTTTGCGCGCGTTTTAATGTTAACTGCCTGTATTTCTATCGTGTTATCCGCTTGGATTGTGTTTGTAATGTTTTGGGTAGCATCAATGTAGCTAATGCTTTTACGTATGTAAGTGATGAGTCCACCCCCGTTACCCCCAGTACGATCTTGACGGATCGTCGTGAAGTCAGGGATGGTGGGTGTTTTGTGTGTGCGTTTTAGTTTTGTTTCTTGTATAAGTGCTATGTGAATGTTTTGTTTGTGTACGAATTCCCTAAGCTGCATGATTTTGTTTGTGAGGCCATCTACGTTGTACTGTAATATGTTAATATTATACTTCTGTATGTGTTTCATGGTGCTATTGTGTCTGTCTTTGTGTATGGTGACATGTGTAAGTTGTAGTCGGGCCTGGATTAGTCTTAATGTCGCCAGAGAGTAAGAGTAGTTCGGGGGAGCACGCAATTGCTCCCTGTAATTGAAAAAATAGCACGCTGAGAATAAGTCCGGCCCCGGGAGTCGATCGGCACTCTGACCGTGCCACGCAACAGGCCGTAGACTGCCAGTCTGGCCAACCGTAGACAGCCCGCTGCACGGAGATTTGAGGAAGTTTGGCCACCAGCGCGTTGATGTTTTGGTTTGACGTCGCCTCTTCGCGTTGACGTGTCCTGCGCTGGAGGATGCAGCCACTGTTTAGAAGCTTCCTCGTCAGCTGCTAACACTTTTTTCACGTTCTAGCTACCTGTTCAGAGGTTTTTTATAAACAAATCTCAGTTTCCTGCTCAAAACGGCTCTTTCTAATTTCGAAATTGATTAGTCAAGGAAGGAAGATGTTGACTTCTATTTTGCAGCAACAGTTGATGATATTTGTTACTTTACTGATTAATGAAAATGATTAGGATCTTCAAGTTTATAAAAGAATTCTTTCGTAATAATTGATAAATACGAAACACAAAACGTATATGCAAACAGGATGATTATGCTTACACTACTCAAGTTGAAGTTTTCTCTTTCTCATATATTGTATCGACGTAATACTGTAAATATATTTAAAGTTTCTGCATAAATAACTTTTCACAGTAAACAAAGACTTCCCTCAATCTTCTATCACATCCAAACAGTCCAAAGTGTAGTTTATATATTTTATATAAGCATACCGGACAAAAAATTAGTCACCCCTAATAGCACCGATAGTAGGAAATTCAAGGTCACACACAGGGCGCTGATGTAGCATTGGTAAGTGACAAGTAGCGGTGACGTAGCACACAGGATCAGATCTGTTTCGTGAGGTGGTGAAGAATGGTGTGTGTTGGATATAGTCTGCAAAATGGGTCGTGAGGCAGACGTTACTCAGTGGCAAAAAGGAGCCATCGTGTTTGGCAGAGCCCACGGACACAAAATGTCTGAAGTAGCCCAATTTGTTGGTGTCAACGGGTACTGTCCAGCGAGTTTACAAAGAGTGGTGTAGTTCGCAATCAACTGACAATCGACGGCGTAACTGTGGCCGGAAAACAATTCTCTACAATAGGGGCCGCCGCCATGTTTCTCGTCTAGTAACTGCAAATCGTTTTCAAACCAGAGAACAATTGCTCCAAGAAACCAATGAGGTTCTCCAGCGACCAATTTCCGAACGGACATTGCGACGTGAACTGCATGCGATGGACATCTGGAGCAGGGTACCACGGAAGAGGCCGCTGTTAACAGCAAGTCACAAATTGGCATGTTATAAATGGGCTCGGAGGCACAAAAACCGGACTGCGGCAGATTGGAAACGTGTAATTTGGTCCGATGAGTCCCGTTTTTGTTTGTTCTCCAATGATGGGAGGCGACGAGTACATCGCAGGTCCAATGAAGCCTTTAATCCTGAATGCGTCGATGGTGTTGTTCAGGCTGGAAACAGAAAGTGAAGCGCAAGAATAGACACCCACGGACTCTGGCGGAACTTCGGGACCGGCTGATGAACGAGTGGCAGCAAATCGATGTTCAGTACATGCACAACCTCGTAGTCTCTCTGCCTCGCCGGATTCGTGCGGTTATCAAGGCCAGAGGCGCCGTCACACGTTATTAGGTACATTCTGAGAGGGGTGACTAATTTTTTGTCCGTGTGCTTATATATATATATTATATACAGGGTGTACATAAAGTCAGGATCTATTTTTGTGAAATAATTATTTTTTTCTATTTTTCTTTTCAGAAGCCCTTAGAATGAATACAGAAGAGCGTGTGGCAAAAGTAATTTGGCGAATCGAGGGAAAGAAATACAATGACATCAGAGAGAAGTTTAGTAGGAGATTTCATAAGCCGGGGCCAATAGACAAGACAATACGAAAATTGGTGAACAAATTTAAACGAACGGGATCTGTAAATGATGAAGCAAGATCAGGACGACCGTGTATGTCAGATCTTACCGTGAATGCAGTACGCGGAATTATCACTGAGGAGCCACGTACGTCCGTTCGTGCTGCATCACACACTCGGCCTCCCGACGTCATCTGTGCACAAAATTCTGAAAGTTAATTTGCAGAAGAAAAGCTATCATTTGCAGGTTTTACATGAGGAAGATTTCCCTCGACGAAGTGCTGTGTGTGCTGATCTCGTAGAACAAATCTGGAGTGATAATTTAATGGACAACATTCCCTTTAGTGATGAAGCCACTTTCCATACGTGTGGAAAAGTAAATCGCCATAACTGTCGAATTTGGGCAGATGAAAGACCGAATGATTTCGTCCAAAATTGGGAAAGAGACTCGCCTGGATGGTTTTAACAAAACCTAAGGTTTATGGTCCTTTTTTCTTTGCTGAAGCTACAGTTACGGGGCTTATTTATCTGGACATGTTGCAGCAATTCCTTGAACCTCAGCTGATTGGGGATAGGATTGTTAGTACCGTCGTCTATCAACATGATGGTGCTCCTTGTCACTTTGCCAAAATTGTTCAGGATTATCTAAATGGACGTTTTCCAAATCGCTGGATCGGACGCGGAAGCAACAGACCTTGGCCAGCGAGATCACCAGATTTAACCCCTTTAGATTTCTTTGCATGGCTTTATCAAATCGCACGTCATCAGACGAAGATTACGAGTCTTGAAAACTTACGTACACGTATACGAACTGCTGCAGATAAACATAACCCCGCAAATGCTCCAGAATGTGTTTAGAAATGCTGCGGAACGATTTGAGCTGTGCAGGGATACTGATGGGCGTCAAGTCGAATCCTACTCTTAATTATTTAATAAATGTTACCACTTTATCATTTTATGATTGAATTCCATATAATTTCCAAGTGCTTCACAAAAATAGATCCTGACTTTATGTACACCCTGTATATTTTATATATATTTTATTTTATTTTTTATTTATATTTTTTTTTATAGTTTATATATTTTATATATTTTTAGATCTGTTAGTTGTAATTTAATGTGATATGTAATTATTATTTGAAGTCTTGTACTTTTATTAAAATGGTGTATATCTTAGTATCCAGTATTAGTTAATTACTCATTGAACTTCAACAGATAAAGAACATTCTACGTGTGCCTCGTCTCCTGGAAGAAATTCACTACCTGCGAAAGACCCTCATCGTGAAAGGCTACACTGACTCAGAAGCTATAAAAGGGGTTCGCATTGTAAGTTCTTCAGCGGCTTTGGGTGATTAATCGGGAGGAAGGGTCCGTTCCTCCGATGTTAGAATCACTACCGAAAGCTATCAGTTTTGTCTTTTAAGATCAAACTAAAAATAGGCTCTTATTTTATTGGGCAGTTTGGCATTCTTGGGCTACCGTTCTTATTGAGATCTATTCATTATTAAAAATTGTTTGGTTATAATTTGAAATTTTGATTCTTTTGATCTGGCTGGTGTACGAGAAATGGCTGCAAGCAAGTTGAAATGGAAAACGTTTGTTTGAGACGCTTATTTTTGACAAGACCCGGAAGCGCCACCACACATGGCGTATGAACCGCCGTGTGTTGGAGAGGCTGGTCCACCAGGACGCGAATGTGAATGGATATGTACACTTTGGTTTTCTACCTTTTTTCCTCTTCATTGTCCCCTATTTTACATCCGGGTTTGTCTTTTCACCCCAGTTACGTTAGAAAATGAGATTGATAATGTATGAATGATTGGTTTCAATAAGTCTTAATAGGTCTGCTTTTTTAAGTCATAACTTCGGTTATGGATTGAGGGATTGTAACGCGATTATGTTTATTTTGGTGTAGACTTTTTTTATAATCTTCAACTTCGGTGGCAGTGTTGTGAGTTCTTCGTTAGGTGAAGATTGATAAAATAAGTATATGTATAAATTCATGCTGAAGATCTAATTGGTCTTCGTGTATTTCCAGATGAAAGGTGTCTCGAAAGAAATTAACGAAACGGATGGAAACTCTCATTCGTCAGAATTCATACTTCAATTGCTAAAACTTTGGACCCAACTTGTTTGTGCTCATTATGGGCTAGAAGTAAGTCGGGAAATCTTAGCTTTCAGAATTATAAGTATTAAAACATTAACGTACCTCACTCAGGCCTCAATTGTTGAACTTGAAACCTATAGCATGTTAATATGATACTTGAAGTTGCATCTTATAAAGTTCTCTAGCGCTTTCAGTCTGTGCCTGTACAAAGTCGATTTTGTGATTGATATCTCTCATTACATTTCAGATTCTTTTTGTCGATAGTTATTTGTATGACCGTTCGATCACTTTAACGTTTTTTGTTGCTATTAAAGAAAGCATTTTCTTTGAAGTGTGTTAATAATTACAGGTGGATAATATGACGGTCTCCTTTTGTGATGGCAGAGCTTTCTGTCTTATCCTTCACCACTACCACGCGGACGTTCTCAAATTAGAAGAAATCAGCATGAAGACGACACAGAATTTACCTTCGCCGGTAAAGTTCTTCAAAATTTGTTTTGGTTCAAATGCGTCTTGTGACAAGGTTGGGTTATGTTAAATGATACCATTGCAGAACTTCCGCGTAACTTCTGGGAAATAGAATAATACCCGTAATTCATTTAAGCCAAATGTAAACGAACGCACTCGTTTGTCGTTGTCTTTGGGTTTTATAAGTGGCATAGACTTAAGTTCTTTGAGTTAACCTTAGAAAACTCGATAGGAAAGGTGAATCGTCCCCCTCAAGTGGTTATTGAACTATCTGTGAATGTATTTATTGTCAGCAGAGCAGTGGTTCAACCTTTCATTATGGCACCACCTTCAGTTAGTTCATTTTCCCGCGGCACCCCTCAAGCAAATCACTTAAAAACTGCATTTATTTGGGGGGGGGGCCCCCCCTCCCCTCCAAGAACGCATGTATCAGGTTCAAAATCATTACTTAGCAACAAAAATTATCACGCTCTGCTGGAAGTACTAACTCAGTAATGAACACCCTGTAATTTTATTCCATCACTCGGTGGCTCTACTCTTTGTGCTTGCTTACTCGTTCGTTATTCAGCGCTTTCCCAATGTCTGTAACTTACTGCTAATATACCCCTCATCCCAAGGAATATCTCGTGGAAACAATGCGTGAGGGTTAATGGTCATTAGGGTGGTCCTTGCTTAGGGGGTGAAATTTCAAGTTGAACATTTTTCAGCTCCCATCCGCGGAAATCGTTCGAATGGTCGAGAAAACTCTCTAGGTGATTTATTTTTTTAATCGGACAACGTTTACCCCTCCCTCATTGAGCATTACCATTAAGCTAATTTTTTGACTTTCAAGTAAATGTTACATAATTTGTAATTTTTTTTTTTCATTTGTAGATTTTCAGTGGTTGGATAACTAATGTGTGTAAAACTGTAAATTCTAATGATTATAATTTAAACTGAATAGTGAATAACTCCTTCAACCTTTAAGTAGATAACCTGGATCATGGCAGCGAAGCTGCGCTACCTGATTGCCCCGCAGGAATCGATCGCCGGGTCGCAACTTCTTTCGCAACTTCCTTCGCAAAAAGAGGTCTTGGCCCTGACGGTCTACAGGATCGACGTCCAGAAGAAGTCACTTCGAGAGGCCGCCAACCATCGTCGAGCGTCGAGCTCGTCAACGAGGTGTGGTCCAAGGCGCGAATCCCCCTCCGCCGGAAGGACCACATCGTCACCAAGATTGAGAAGATCAACAAGGGGCGAGCTGGCGCTCAAGCGAAGCGGGAGGACGAGTTCAGCGAGCGGATGATGAACCTGTTCGACGTCGCTGCCGCTAACGCCATGGAGCTGCTCAAGAACGAGGAGGACAAGGCGTTCCTCCTCGCTCAGCGCGAACCCCGTCGGCGCGGCAAGCTGGGGTCCGTCGATTCGACGCTAGCCGCTGTCGATGCCCGCGCATCTCAACGCCAAGGGGAAGAAGACCGACGGAGGCAGCGAGCCGAGGAAGAAGCGACGACATCTACGGCCCGAGTGGAGCTCGAGTGGTCTTCGTCCTCTTCCAGTGGTGCCGCAAGCGCAGCGGAGAGCGACGACCATGGAGAAGAAGGGAGCCCTCGGGCTCCGAAGCGCTCCAGGCGGGGCACGACGAACATCGTTTCGGCGGCTGTGGCGTCGTCGCTGGATCGCACGAAGGTGACCGACCGAGGAGCTGTCTACGTCCTGACAGAGGTTGCCCGGTCGCTTGGGCACGACGTCGCAGAGCTCAATATCAACCGCAGCTCCATCCGCCGACACCGGCGCAGGCACCGCTCCAGGCTCAACGTGGCGCTCAAGGAAGAGCTGAGGGCCGGCAATCTTGTCGTTCACTGGGACGGCAAGCTCATGCAGGACTTGACGAGCAAGGAGCAAGTCGATCGGCTTCCCATCTTGGTCTCCGGTAACGGCGCGGTGCAGCTCCTGGGCGTCCCGAAGCTGCCGAGTGGAACGGGCTCTGAGATGGCCAAGGCCGTCCTCAACGCGTTGGAGGAGTGGGAGCTCACTGAGCAAGTGAGTGGCTTGTCATTCGATACCACCGCCTCGAACACCGGCCGGAACAACGGAGCGTGCGTCCTCATCGAGCAACACCTCGCGAAAGACTTGCTCTACTTCGCGTGCCGCCATCATGTGCTGGAGCTCCTCCTCGGTGCGGCGTTCACGGCTGTGATGGGCCCCACGTCCGGTCCTGACGTGACCCTCTTCAAGCGTTTTCAGGAGCGCTGGGATTTCCTGGACAGAAGCCAGTACGAGTCCGGCGCTGCGCACCCCGATGTCGCTCCTCTGCTCACCACTGTCGACACGGAGTGGTTTGAGAAGGCGATAGTCGAGCGCAAGGACCTGCGACGATTACCGTGAGCTGCTCGAGCTCACCCTCCTCTTCGTCGGTCACGTCCCCCCACGAGGAGTGCGTTTCCGAGCTCCCGGGCCGATTCACCACACCCGCTGGATGGCGAAGGCAATCTACGCCCTGAAGGTCTGGATGTTCCGACAGCAGTTCAAACTCACGGCGAGGGAGGAGAGTGGCCTCCGGAGCATCTGCATCTTCGTCTGTCGGGTCTACGCCAAGGCGTGGACGGAGGCTCCGATCGCCGCAACTGCCCCCCGAAATGACTTCGCCCTCAAGGACCTGCTGGCCTACTCTGACATCAACCCTGCGGTGGCCAAGGCGGCGCTGACCAAGTTCCAGAACCACCTCTGGTACCTGTCGGAGGAGCTGGTGGCGCTGGCGCTGTTCGATCCGGGGATCGCCGTCGATCAGAAGAGGAAGATCATCGCCTCTCTCCACGACCGGGTCGGTGAGGAGTCCCCGGCGAAGCGGCCCACGCTGCCAAACCGAGTACTTGCCGGGCTTCAGTTGGAAGACCTGGCGTCGTCCAACACACGAGGTTTCTTCGAGAAACTTCGACTGGAGGACGGCTTCCTCGAGGTCGACCCGGAGACCTGGCCGAAGCGGGAAGACTTCAAGACAGCGGCGGCACGTGTGGGAGGGCTCGCCGTAATCAACGACCATGCCGAGCGAGGAGTTGCCCTCGTCCAAGAGTACAACCGGACGCTGACCCACGACGAGGAGCAACTCCAGTTCCTCCTGCAAGTCGTCGCTCGCCACCGCTGCCAGTTTCCGGACTCTCGGAAGCGAACCCTACAGACCCAGGATCGCTAACCGGGCAACAACTCCGGGGGTAAAAGTTGAAGGTCGATGAGGGAGGGGTAAACGTTGTCCGATTTAATAAAAAATTCAACTAGAGAGTTTTCTCAACCATTCGTATGATGTCCGGGGGTGGGAGCTGAAACTTCCCAACTTTGAATTTTAAGGACCACCCTAATGGTCATGGGTCATAGTACCACAACTTTTTTTACGACATCCTGGTTGAGAATCGCTTATCTGGAGTTATGTAGTCCTGAACTGAAATTGATCACTGGAAAGGGTATCAGGTTACAGTTTTAATTAGTGTTAATAATGGCAGTGATTATAAAATGAGATGTACGAAAGTATTTCATGGACACATTTGTTTTGTTAAGTTGTTTTATTTGGACATTAAAAATTCAAGCTACCAGACATTTGAAAGAACACAATGTGGAATTATTGGTGTTACTCGGATTTCTTCATTTTTTGAAAATGACTGATTTCAGGTAACCTCCCTTAAAACGGCAGCGGAAAAAGAAATTGTCCATAATTTGATGCTTCAGGAGAAATGCGGCTTATTTCATCTTTTGTTTTTCAATTCGGGTAATGTTCTTGGTCTAGTCACATACACCTTGAACTTTAAGTAGTCCTACATAAAAACATGGGACTGTAAGGTCGGGTGAACCTGGTGTCCATGCAATGTCCCCAAATTTGGAAATGTCTCGCAACAGTTACCTTGGTTCATTGCTTGTGTGGCAAGTTGCACCATCCTGTTGGAAGAAAATTTCATTGAAGTCTGGTTTGCAGCGACGTAATTCGTAATTCGGGGGATGAAAAATTTTCTCAGCACTTCATGGTATACATCACCATTCACAATCACAGTTTCACCCCGTTTGTTCTCGAAGAAATATGGGCTTATTATCCAAGATTTGGAGATGGCACACCACACTGTCACTTTCTGGCTGTGTAAAGGTTTTTCGTGAATTTCGTGAGGATTTGTGTTGGCTTATATTAAACGCTTTTGTTCGTTGACATACCCCGGCGATAAGTGAAAATGTGCTTCATCTGTCATTATGAAGTTTTCGCCGAAATTTGGGTTACCTAGTAAAAGTCCTATGATAGTGTTACACATTACAAGTTGGTTTTGTTTGTCTGCCGGTTTCAACTGTTAAATTTTGTAGGGATGCACCGGAACCAGAATATCAAGTTCTGGTCGGAACCGGAACTTTAAGTGTTTAAACAACGAAAAAAAAGTTTCATAGGACACCTAGAAATGCTAGTATGATATTATTGGTCTTTGTCTCGGTTTTTAAACTAATTTCTAAAACTAAAGCCGTGAAATGAAGTTCAAGTAGGCCACTTTGTTTTATATGCTTTACCACTTTTTAATACAGCGTTTTTTTATATAGGAATACAACAATGCTTCAAGGTAAGATTCACCTTGTATAGTAATTTTCGAAAACTGTCATATCACCTAAAATATATTACGTTTAGCATGTTTTAATTCGTGAAACAGTAACCAATATCACAATAAAAAGTTCCGGTTCCGGCCGGTTATTTTTCTAAAGTTTTGGCCGGAACCGGAACTTCATAAAAATTGAGGTTCCGGTGCATCCCTAATACAAACTAAGATCATCCTCCACAATTGTACGCAGTTTCCCTGTAGAGAATGCTTTCTCACCGACTTTGGGCTCTGTTGGACTGCTTCTCTCGCACACTATTGTTTCTTCAGTTCTTGCCGTTTTCCTTCGCCCTGACATTTTTGCATCTGCTCCACTGCCAGTTGTCCTGTGTGTATGTGTTTCAACATAGTGCGATATTGAATCCTTTGTGGGACATGTCTGCAAACCAAATTTTGCCCGAAACTATCTTTCACCAATTGTTAATAGTAGTTATTGGCAAAATAAAGCTCCACGCACCATTTGTTGATTTTCAGTTGTGATGGTGCAGTTCAACTTTCCAAAGCTTAGTACTCAAAATCACCTGGAATAAACAAAAAACACGGTTAATATAAAGAAATGTTTGATTGAAATGTGCCCATGAATTACTTGTCACCGTATATTAGCTTTTACTTAACTTGAAAAGGCATTAAAGCCAGAATTTTGGAGACTCCATAAATTGTAGGTTAATAGGTAAAGTTTGTAGTGTGTTGAGGTTTCTAAATTTAATGTGCGTGTGTAATTGATTTTCAGACCCTTAACTTGGATATATCTATGGATGACAGTTTTTCTGGTGAGTCGTACTACGATAGTGAAGAAATTGAGCAAAGGTTATGCAGTGATAAAGCAAATTTCAATCTTTTCATTACTAAGGTAAGTGAAGGAGTTAGAAGTCTTAAGTAACAAAATATCGTCTATTTACGTTTCTGAAACGTGTTTGTTTTATGTACAGGAACTCGGTTTGGATTTTGTGAATTAATAACCAAAATTTGTTTATATTTAAAGATTTTTGTGTGTGAGAAATTTCTAAAGTTTGTGTATATATATAATAGCAATGTGGGTGTCGGACCTCAGTAAAGTTGCAAAAACACAGGCAGATAGCAGAGAAAATTGACGCTAATATTAATTAATATAAATCTCTTAGAACTTCCATACACATACTAGATATTTTTCTTCGTTTTTAAAATATTTAAGTTAATTACCTATACCATGGGTTCCCAAATTGGTGTTCCGCGGAACACTTGTATACCGTGAGAAGTGTTCCGCGGAACACAATTTGGGAACCCCTGACCTATACATTTTTTTTTTTTTTTTAAAGGAAAACTAGTTTATATATTTACGCTAAACATACCGAGTTTTTTTGCTTTAATTACATTACATATAGAGAAGAAGAAAAACAGCAAGCCAAAAAATTAGTGCTTTCGCATCGCACTATCTGTATGATGGCCGTCCATACTAGGCGTAGAAGAGAGCTTTATTAGAACTGTTCAAATGGCCTGGTTACTTGGTTTGGGCGGACAATATCAGACTAGTTAAAAGGCATGAGACTGCTTTACTGACAACCTCGCGTTCTACCATAACACTAATTTTTCTATTGCCAAAATAGCCAAAAAAAATTTATCACCACCTTCCACACACCCCAAGCTGGTATTTTTCGGTTTAAATATTATTGTGCATTTCTGTCTTCCTAAACTAAAGAAGCGTTTTAGTTGGCGTTTCCTTGCTGTTGTGGCGGGTTTAATAGTTAGGAATAATCCTCGCAGTTGAGTGAAGTGGGTGGCGTGCCAGTGCTGATCCGTCCGAGTGACATGGTAAACACAATACCCGACGAGAGAGTGACGACTACGTTCCTCGCCTACTTCTGCGCCAGGTTGCTCGATTTAAGTGCCGAAATTAAGGCTGCCCGAATCATTCAGCTCGCCTGGAGGAAGAAGTTAGCCCGAATTAGGATGGAGAAAATAAAGGTAAAATACAGCATCTGCCAAATGCAGAATGATTTGGTTCAGAATTAGCCTTTCAACATTAACATTACGGGTTTGTACGTCAGTTTCAGTCGTACGGTATTTTGCAGGATAAATCTTTTATAAATGTAAAAAAAAAAAAAAAATCCTATTTTTAGGAACTCCTTTGCACTGAGAGAGCCCAATCGTCATAATGAGAAATTTTAAGGAAATATTGTGTAGTCCTATTGTGCGTAACCTAGTACTTTCACTTTCGTTATTCTTGTGTGAACTTAGTCCTCTTCTCGTTAGTTTAGTCTCATTCGGTAGGTTTATTTGAAAATTTTTGTAGTATAAACGGTATTTGATATTATATTTATTTGAAGAAAGACACTACCTTAAATATATGTAGCAGGCTCCAGAGTTTAGTTTGCCGCGCGTTTAAGAGAAGCTTTATACGTGCGAGTGCTGGGTCTGATAAGAATATTCATTCATATTTTATACGGCGGTTTATGTTACCAGAAATCAGTTGGTTATTAAATGACTTCACATTTTTCAAAGTTTTCTTTCTATAAATTGTACAATAACTAAAATAAGATTGAAAAAAACATTGGCCGAAAATTCAAACTTTTTCAAATATTTTAGTACTCAAAAATTTAAGTACTTTTATATGATTTTTTCCAAATTAATTACATCAGAATTTTTAATGTTTTTAATTCTTACTTCATAACTGGTATAATTTACTGTAGTTATGAGATAAGGGTTATCTTTAAACACAATTGTTTCATTATTATTAGTATCTTATAACCAAATATGTAATAAATTTATTTGACAATCAACTGAATTTTTATTATGTATCCTTCAATGAGGGGCAGAGAGCTTTGTTGCATAGCATTCACGCTGTATAATCAATACAAGAAGTTGATCAGCAGAATGTATTATAAAATGGGTGACTGTTTTTAAATTTGTTTAAAAAAATAAAAAAAATTATTGGCTTAAAGGTATCGAATTCCTTTTTCCAATTTGTCCCGTTTTGTTTCTCCGAATTCGGTAATTAACAACAAATCAGTCGCTCTTGCTTTTTTTGAGTCAGTACATTTTAACTAAAATTGTTGTAAAAACTTAGTTTGGGAATCTTTACCCTTTTTTAGCATTTCGTTTACCCCCAAAGAATTGGGTGCATACAATGCATGAAGTACCAGAGGTAAACCTACCTAAGTACCATTTAAGCAAAGCTCCTTCAGAGCACAGGCCAGAGTTGGTCAGTTTAGTTATTTTTCTTTTCATTGCATTTATCAGGTCATCCCATAAGTAATGTCGTTTTTTAGATCGGAATTTGAAGGACCAAAAAACTCAAACTTTTTGATCTAGTATATATTTTCCATCGGAATCAATGACACTGTGCCAACGTCCTACAAGCTTTTCAATGCCATGTTTATAAAATTCAGGCGGTTTTGAGGCAAAAAACGTATAAAGACTGGTGTGCAGGCCATCTAAAGAAGTATGCTGTTTCTCGTCAAGATAGTTTTGCAGACTTCTGAAGAGATGATAATCTGAAGGCGCAAGGTCTGGAGGATGTGGAAGTTTTTCCCACCCAAGCTCCTCAATTCTTGCAGAAGTGATCCGAGCGGTATGAGGACGTGCGTTGTCGTGGTGGAACACTATTCCTTTCCGATTAACCAAAGGAGGTCTTTTCTTTTAGTGCAGTGTTCAATCGATCCAGTTGTTGACAGTAGACTTGAGCGGTGATTGTTTGGTTGTGTGGTAAGGTTTCAAAGTGTATTACACCACCTTTATCCCACCAAACACTAAGCAACACCTTCCGAGGGTGAAGATTTGGTTTTGGCTGTGGTGTCGCTGGTTCTCCGGCACAAACCCACTGTCGACGGCGCTTAACATTCTGGTACAGTATCCACTTTTCATCACCAGTCACTAAAAGGTGCAAAAACGGATCTTGGAGTTCACGGGAATGAAGAGCTGTGCTAATGTTTACCCGCACCCTCATATTGTCGACCGACAATTGATGTGGCACCCATTTTCCTAACTTTGGCACTTTCCCAAGTTGTTGCAAATGTCGATGGATGGTGGACGGGGGTAAATTGAGTTTCTGGGCCAATTCTTCGACAGTTGTTGAACAGTCTTCTTCAAGGTCGGCTAACAGCAGGTCATCATCAAACTCAGCAGGGCGTCCAGAGCGTGCTGCATCTGTCAAACAGCAGTCACCATTCCTAAACTTTTGAAACCATTTTTGACATTTCCTCACATGCAGAATATCGTTGCCATAAACGTCCTGAATGTTTCGCGTTGCTTCATTAGCACTACTCCCTTTTTTGAACTCATAAAGCATTATATGCCTGATATGCTCTTCTGATACCGCCATGTTTATGAGGGGTTCACAAAGCAAAACACGTCTTCACTGGTCAAGGTCTGTAAAGTATGTAGCGAAACACGATAGATCTCCTGTTAGATATAACCTTCGGAAAATTTGTGCTTAAACCGAGTAGGACCAGTTTAAACTTAATTTGTCGTAAAAAACATTACTTATGGGATGACCTGATATTAAAGTAAAAGCTCACTGCCATCCCATTATTATGGAAGCTAGGTTATCGTAGTGGGTGAATGAACGTGAATATATAGCAAAGCGGTATGCATTCAAATATTTTGATAAGCCATTTATTTATTAAAGGACAAGAATAAAAAAAGGCTCCTTACATAATCCGTAGGTCTTCGTATGTCTCGAGTTGATTAAATATGAAATGTAGAAATAGATTATACGCAGTATTGAAATGGTAGACCATAACTTCTTAACCCTTTGAGGACCACGGGACATATTTGTCCCAACGGAAATAATAATATAAATTGTACAATGATGCAACGTTTCTACAAACACATCTACATGTTTATACAGGTATCGTTTAGTTGTCGGATAATTAACCCAAAAATGGGTCATTTAAGTGACTAGTTACTAATATCTAATTGTAAATAACAATAAACAAACTTTTAAGTTCAAAGAAACGTATACTGGTCGTCAAAGGGGGAATATTCCTCACTTAACCCTAAAAGGACGACGCTACACGTTGGTAACCTTTTAAATACACGCATTCATAATTTAACCCTACAAACAATTCCGGCGTGAAAGGGTTAAAATTGTACTACGAATTTTCGCCAAAATCCTTGTTACCCTAAAATTACTAAATTATTTCAGAATTTTCCTGAAACCAATTCACTTGGAATTACACCCTTCTTATTGAGATTCTTTTGATATTTTACTTAATGTTTAAAAATAATTATTTTTCTTAAAAAAAAAAAAAAAACGCCCAAAGTTTTCCACCAAAATTACCAAAATATAATGCCTTGGTAAAAACTAGCGCCTCTTATGGTGATTTTAGCATGAAACTGAAGCTGCTGTGAAGATACAGAAATGGTGGAGAGAACAACTGAGGAAAAAATACGTGGCCGCCTACACGAAAGCGGCAACTGTGATTCAGTCTCACTGGAGGAGGGTGAAATGCCAAAGAGAATTGGTGACATTAAGAGACCAAAGGGAGGCGTTTGTTAAGGTGAGTTTTCATCGATTGATTTTTCTTGCAGAACGAGTTTCTCTCTTGGTTTCTTTACATGGTGTGTTCATTGACAGGTTTTTCTCTTATAGTGATTCGGAACTTGTTTTACTTTTCAAATTTAACTGAAGCATTTTCAAAAAATGGGAAAATGAAAATGCAATTAGTGAAACGAAAATGGGGGAAGTCAAAACTAAGGATAAGGTGAAAGTGGTCTAGGAGGGTCTCCGGATGAGTGATGTAGGAAGCCTGCTAGCTTAAATGGTTTTCGTGATGGCCATTGATCAGAATTCAGATGTATGAAAATAACTTAAATATTAAAAATGGATTCTAAGGAGTACTGTAAAAAATTGTTCGAGGGGAAGTTTTTGTTCAATTGTTACGAAGGAGGTTAAAACTACCCGAAACATTATTATTACTTTTCATTTATCAATAAAACGTTGAAGTTCATTCTTTGCTTCAGTTGGTCTCGTCTTTTAGTCAGTTTAATGGATTAGAGAAGATGCTTATTTTGGCTAAACTCGTTCAGGACTTGAATAAAACGTCTCGTGACGGTTTCAATCGTGATTATCATTCAAATTTTGTGCTTTTCGATTGGCTTCTTTCCTTCTAACAGCTTTAGCGGAACACGCGCGTCTCTTAACCCTTTAATGACGGATGGTACCTTAAGGTCCACCAGAAATAATAATAATATAAATTGTACTACAATGCTTCGTTTCTATTAACGTTTCTACATGTTTATATATAGATGTCATTTAGTTGTTGAGAAAGGAACCCAAAATGTGTATCATTTCAGTGACTAGTTACTAAAATATTTAGTTTTGAATAACAATAAAACCTATACGTTCTGCTAACAAGAGTGCCCGCATATGCTGCGGACTAGTCCTTAAAGGGTTAAATAGTGTAGTTTTCTAGCTTTAAATCAAATTTAAACTGAGGCTGTTCTGTTTCATACGGTTGTTCATATTATAATTTTCGTAGAATGTCATGACCCAAACATTTGCCTGAACTTCATGTAGTTCAAAAAATTAAGTGTGACTCACGAATGGAGAACATACACACCCTTGTGGTGGTTTATAAATTACAAAAGTAGTTCCTATCGTACTGGTACTGTAACTGCATTCGTCAGAAACAGTACGTTGGTGACAATTTTTAAAAGCTGTAAATGAAGAACTGTTACGAGTATTTTAAACTCTGCTTCCGAAAGCTTTGGAATGATGGTAGGTTCACCGTGGCTAAAAGCTAGACGATGATAGAGCATCGGACTCGCTGTCCAAAAGTACCGGATCGATTCCCACGGGCGGGTTGAATTCCTGAAACTAATTCTTAGTTTTTGTCTGTCGAACGTCGACTCTGTACCATAACTGGGCACAAGGTTTGATTGGTGAGTAAGTAACGATTTTAGGAATCTTGATAGACTAAATTATTCCTTTCACGGCGATGTTTAACCATTGCTGATTAATTTAAATAAAATTAGAAAAGTTAACCTTATTAGCTCTACTCTACTGTTGGCTCCAGCTCTAAACTTAATAAGCACTCGACAAGTGAATTTAATTACGATCTTAACTGACCTTGAAGTACACACTATACATTTTTTAAAGTTGTATTGAGCTTTGTTTTAAATCATAACTTGACTGATGTCATGGATAGAGTTGCTTTTGGGGCTGATTCAGTAACATAAAAATAATTTGTACGGTATACCCCTTGATTTATGGCCAGGTCACTTTCCTTGATAGTTTTAACCCAACTTACGTTATGCTAGATTTGGTCGATTTAAAGCACTGGTTCCCAACCAGTGGGCCATGAAAGTTGGTCAGCATACATTTGAAAAATCAAATTCAAATTTGGAAGTAGTATAATTTTAGTCATTTCCTAAAACTATTGATTTACATTATTTTTTCCACGAGTTATTCGAATCAGCTCTAGTGGGCGATTGCCTCCAAAAGGTTGGGAACCACTGGTTTAAGGTAAACTGAGAGATGGATGAGAGGGACCAGTCTAATTTTTGGGTAGCTATTTCCCCATATATACAAGAATTTAAAACTGACAATTTTGAGTGTCAGTAAGTGAGAGCCCATTTACTAAATTTTCATTAACTTCTTCAAACCTGAAATTATGACCGGTTGTATGTATTAATTTTGTATTCGATACGTCTGCTGTTTCAAATATTATATCGACGTTCGTCACATGTTTTTGAACTTCTACTGTTCAGTTTTGAATCCCAAGTGGGAACGAAACCCGTCGCGTATTAATGTTTTATGCTAATTATTTTGTGGCGGAATAACTGCTGGTATTCCACTACTAACTAAACCTACGGTTAATAATTAATTTTCAGAACAAATCTGCGACCATCATCCAGTCTTGCATTCGACGTTTCCTTCATCGCCGTCTCCTTATCAAGACTAAAGCTTCGATTTTAATCCAGAAAACGTGGAGAACGAGTGCCCAAAGACGCAAGTTTCTGATGGCAAAATCTGCCATTTTGAAAATTCAATCCGTTTTCAGACGTTGGACAGCTTCAAAAGAATATCGAGCAAAAAAGTGTTCAGCAATTCAAATTCAAAAATGGTGGAGGAAGCTTCAAAAGGAAAAGAAAGCTGCCGAAGAACTTCGCTTTAAAAACAGTCAAGCGATGAAGATTCAGTCGTGGTGGAGAACTTACCTGACCCGGAAATATTTTATGAAAGTTCAACGTTCAACGCTCGTTCTTCAGTCCCATTTCAGACGAGTGGTCGAGCAGAGGCGTATCAAGAAGAAAATCGATGCCGTTGTCACTTTGCAGAGATTTATTAAATCGTGGTTGCTGATGATGCGCATTAGAAGAGACTATTTGCGGAAGAAGGAGGCTGTTTCGAAGATACAGTCCTTCTGGAGATGCTGCTCAATTCGGTTGGGGTACTTAGAAATGATGAAGTGTACAGTGATTATACAATCTGCCTTCAGGAAGATGAAAGCAAGGAGGTCTTACCAAAGGTTGCATTCAGCCTCTGTTTGTATACAGAGGCGGTGGAGAGCAACGTTAGAAAGCAGAAGAGTTCGAAAACGTTATTTGCTTGTAAAACAAAGCACCATCGTCATTCAGTCTTCTTTGAAACGCTGGTCTGCTAGAAAGAGGTATTTGAATACTTACAGCAAAATAGTTTTTATTCAGTCTCTGGTACGCAAAGAACTACATAAGAATAGGTTTAGAAGACAGAAAAATGCGACTTCAGTAATTCAGAGCAGATTCCGTTCATGGAAACGAATGAAAGAAGAGCGAGCTCATTTTCTGGCATTGAAGAAGGCTGCTTTGACAATTCAGTCCTTGTACAGAGCTCATCGCGATAAACAGCTCTTCAAACGTATAGTGAGTGCCTGTCAAACGATTGAGAGATACTACAGAGGCTATATTGATCGCAAACGCTTTTTGAAGACTAAAAAAGCGGTTTTAATTTTGGAAGATTATTTTGATGCTTATTTATTAATGAAAAGGACCAGACACAACTACCTCAGAAAGAGAGAGTCCGCTGTCTGTATTCAAAAGCATTGGCGTGGTTTTGAAGGTAGAAAAAATATAAAAGGGAGATAAGCGCTATTGTTATTCAGGCATCCGTGAGGGGATTCATCGCTCGAAAGAAGTACAAAGAACTTAAGAAGAGATGTATTTTTATTCAGAGAACGATACGGATGAAGAGAGAAGTTTGGAAGTTTAATGAAACGAAGAAAGCAGTTTTGACCATCCAGAAATACTACAGACGGTGGAAGAATGCACAGAGAGAGAAGTAACGAGAATGGAAGCTGTTATTAAAATCCAGAGCTACTGGAGGATGTATCGGCAACGAGGAAACTATTTGGACATTCTTAATGCAACTAAAGTCATTCAGCTTCGTACAAAAGCATTTTTAACGGCTTCTGTCGTCAGGGTTGATTTTTATAAACAAAGAAACGCTTGCATCGCTTTGCAATCATTTTGCAGGATGATGATTATCAGAAAAGAGTATCGGAGGCAACAAGGAGCCGCAAAAACAATTCAGAGGTGGTTTTCCGCCGTCAGGAAAGGGCGTGAAGTTCGTTCCCAGTATAAAAAATTGAAAGAATCTTCCATTGTTATTCAAACTAACTTCAGGATGCGGAAACGCAAGAAACAATTCCAGGAAATGAAACATTCCGTTTGGATTATTCAAACAAGATTTAAAGCAACCCTCGCAATGAGAGAACAGAGAGCCCACTTTTTGAGACGGAAGAGAGCTGCTTTACTTATTCAGTCTCGGGTAATGATTGTGTATATTAGTGATAATGTTCTGTTATACTACTGTATTGCTTTTCAATTTGGGCAGTTCATTACTTAAGGGCTAAAACCATTGGAGTTTATTTTCAGTTTTCATCTTATTGCACGTGTTATATATGGGCCTAATGTACATTGTGTAAGTCTTATTTAGATCTTGTATTGTTTCAGTTCCGTTGCTGGGCAGCACGTGATCTCTACAAAAGAAAAGGAGAGCTTGCGTCAAAATTCAGACCTGGTTTAGGAAAGTAATAATGGAATCTCAGTACAGTAGAATGAAGGCAGCTACAATGGTATTGCAACAACATTTCAGGAATTATTTGATTCGCAAAGAGAGACTCGAAGAAGAAAGGAGAGAGGAAGCGGCTCTCAAAATTCAAAAGAACTTCAGAATGGTTGTGGCTAGAAATCGGTATCTAGCTAGGAGAGAAGCAGCTGTTGTCATACAGAAGTACTTCAGAGTTTGGAGTAATAGGCAACATTACAGGAAAGTACTTGGTACAGTTTCCTTCCTTCAGAGACGTATCAGAGCTAAACAGGAGACAAAAGCGGCAAGGTCTCGATACTTGAAGCAGAAGGCAGCTATTTTAACTATACAGAAATATATCCGAGGCTACTTAGCCAGAAAAAGGTATGAGCGTTTATATACATGCAGCATAGTTATTCAGACTGCTTGGAGAAAGTATACGAGTAGGAGAAAGTTTCTAAGTATGAAAAATGCAGTTCTTTGTATTCAGAGATGTTATAGAAGTCGTATGATCACCCAAACTTGCATGCAGGAATATCAAAGAATTAGGAATGCTGTGATACAAATTCAAGCTTCCATCAGAGGCTACATTGTACGTGAAGAAATGCGAAGGCAAGAGATCGCGGCTGTTAAGATCCAAACTTATTTCAGAGGATATTTCGCCAAGAAAAGATATTCTATTTTAAAATGCGCTGTCATTATTAATAAAGAGAAATACAAGCATTATAGAAGTGGCAACTTAATCCGAGAGCAGTTTTTGAGAGAGCGAGCGGCTATTGTTATCCAGTCGGCAGTGCGTACATTTTTACATCGAAAGAGAGAGAAGGAAAGATCGAGCGCAGCTGTCACAATTCAATCATGCTGGAGAATGTATTCGCAAAAACGGAATTATCACCTAAAACGAAGTGCGGCTAAGGTCATTCAGGCTTATTATCGTAACCACAGAGAAACTAGAACTCTGAGGGAAAACTTCCTGCAGCTCAAGATTCGAATAATTTATCTGCAAAGTCTCTTTAGAACTCGTCTTGCAAGAAGGAAATTTAACGCAGTGAAGATATCTGCCATTAAAATCCAGTCTTGGTGGAGAACACGGTTGGCTGTTCGACGATATTCAGCCATTTCACTCGCTGTAAAAACTATTCAGACACATTATCGACATCACTGCCGTATGATAGAAAACAAAACGAAATACAGAATGCAGAGAGAGAGAGCTGTGAAAATTCAATCAGTTTTTAGAGGCTTTTTGGTTCGGAAACAACTGAAACTCGAAGAACAAAGTGCCATAATTATTCAGTCAGTATTGCGCGCTTATGTCACGAGGAAACAGTACCTTCGAGTTCAGAATGCCATCAGAATTATTCAGATTAGATTCAAGAGTTACCTGATAACTCAAGAGTGCCGCAAAAGATTTTTGCAAATGAGAAATGGTGTTATCCTAATTCAATCCCATATAAGAGGTAACATGTTAAGACATTCTCTCGAAGAGCAGCAGTTGGCGGTGGTAAAAATCCAGTCGATGCTCAGAATGTGGATTGTAAGAAAACGGTTCTTGGAGGAAACTCGCGCTGCTAAAGTTTTACAAACACGTTGGAGAGCAATTCTAGCGACGAAGAAAGAACAGAATAACTTTAGAATAAAAAGAGGCGCTGCTATTCTCATCCAAGCTGTTTGGCGAGCGAGGAAAGTCAGACAACACGTCAAGAAACACAACGAAGCTGCCGCCAGAATTCAAACTGCTCTCGAAGCAGCTCAACGAACGAGCGCTGTCGTTATACAGAAGTGGTGGAGAAACAAGTTATCGTCTGTTCGTGTTCAGGAAGCGTATCAAATGAAGATAGAAGCAGTAATCACCATTCAAAGGTCCTTTAGGAAATTGCGAGAAAGGGAAAGAAATAGAGTAGAAAATGAAGCCGCGACAATTTTGCAGTCTTACTGGAGGATGCTCCGAATGAGGATTGTCTATAGAAAGATGAAAGAAAGTATTCGTATCCAGAGGTGGTGGCGATCACATTTGGAAATGAAGAGAATCCGATATAATTATCTGTATCTACAAGGCTGCATCATAATGATTCAGGCGCGCAGTCGAGGTCTGTTAGCTAGAAGAATTTTCGAAAGCATGAAGTCTGAACGACTGAGGCAACATTATATTGAAACTCGAGCAGCCGTTAGTATTCAGACATGGTGGCGCTCTTGCAAGAAACGGAAAGAATACTTAAGAAAGAGGAAAGCCATTGTTGAACTGCAACGCTACTGGCGGGGAATTTATAAAATGCTTATCGCCAGAGAGTATTTTATTTACTTAAGAAGAGCGGCCATTATTCTTCAGTCGTCGTGGAGAGCCAGAGTTGCGAGGAAGGAATATAGAAGAGTTATTGCTGCAGTTACCATACAAGTAAGACTTTAGTGTTGGTTTTTAGCTTTTATTTTTGTTCAAAAATAATTTTTGGGAGCGTGTGTGAAATTTGCATTACCTTATGGCTACGCAGGCAGGAATAAAAAAAAAAATGTAGAAAATTAAGCCGAGTTGTACATACATACATACATACATACATAGTCTAGGCCGGGTCGAAAAGGGGTCAAGGTCAAGATTTTGCTTAGGTTCATATAGTGAGGTTGATCATTTTGTAATAGTAGTATCCACACCAAAAATCAAGGCTGTGGGCCCTTCGCTACCCCCCCTACCGATACTCACTTTTTTCCATATGAATTTGTATGGGAAATAGGCCAAAAAATCGTAAAAATCGACCCTAAATAATTTTTTTTTTGCTTTCGGATGGCCAAAATCGGGTTCCCCGGCACGAATTACATCAGAATAGACCATTCACCAACTTTTTTTGAGATCGAGGGGTAGGGGGTAGGGTCTTAAATCCGGTGCTGACTCATAGCACCGGATATAAGACCTAATATTACAGTATTTTTATTTTTTTTTCTTTCCAGATTCCTATTTAGGTACCTAGAATGTTAAAAGTTTGCATTAAAATATGTTATTTAATTTTAAAATATCAGTAATAAATAAAATATCGTTAAAATCTAATTAAATTATGGCTACTAGAAAAAGAAGCCACAATGCAGCCTTCGGATATCCAGCAAAATTTTCATCTGCCATGACGCCATCAAAAGTTGATGTTTTAAGGCACTTCCATTTTATTGTTAGAGAGGAAGAATCTAAAGCACAGGGTAAAATAAGTAAAAATGATTGCTATAACGTAGTTGTTCAAGATATAAAAGAAATTTGGCAAAAAATTTCTTTCCCAACAATTGATACAAAGGGAATTTGTTAGTTACTAGACTTATAGAAGATGCTGATAAGTTAACTAAATGCCCTATGATAAAAAGAAATGAAAAGTATTATGAAAAATTAAAGAAATATGACGATGTTTGACATATCTCCATGCCACTGTTGTGATAAAGGCATAAGGGATAGAAAACTTTGTAGGTGTGAACATAAAATACCTATTATAAAATGGGAAGCTTTTATTGGTCAAAAAGAAAGAAAAAAAAAAAAAAAAAAAAGTTAGGAAAAATTTATAAAAAAAAAACAAAGTAATTTGAGAGTTGGGCAAAATCCAAAAAGCTAAGTAATTTTACCAATGAGCAATTGCTTCAGATTAGAACTAAACCTCTAGAAATACTAGATTTTCCATGTCAGCCAAAGCGTTGAACGGGTGTGAACTTAGTAACTAAATCTAGTCAGGAAAGAATTGGTTATATTAATCGGCATAAATTTATTTTAAATACTTCGAGTCTAGAAAAGAACTGCCTTCTTTTGAGTGGAAAGGTCAATGGAAGGAATAAAAAAATTTAAAAAATTAGTTTTAGGTCAAGCATTTTATTGAATTTGTGTCTTAATTTCTACCAATAATAGCTAAAAATATGTACGTAAGAAATAAAAAATTTCGACCCGGCCTAATAAATACATAAATACATACATACATACATACATACAGTTTCGTGAGAAAGTTTGCCGAGAAACAATTTCTAAACTGCATAAACAAATTATTGATCAGTTTTGTTGGAGTTATGTTCTTGAAATTTCGTAATCACCCAAAAGAATAAAATATCCCAACTTCCCAGGGAAAGTGCAATATTACCAATTAGAATTTTTTCCCAGAATTACATAATCTGGAAACTCATTTGCCATTCAGTTACATAAGATGACAATCTCGCTTATTTCTAAGATGTTGTTTTATTCATCTTTCTTCCCAAGTCATCTACTTTTTTTTTTTTCCCGTACAACTAACTGATTACGTCTTTCCATACTTTAGCGTTCTTTCAAATTCTCTTCTTTTCTTTCACTACATTCTTCACCTCATCGTTCCACCTTTCTCTTCACCAATACATCAGTTGCTGTCGTCACTAAACATTCTTTATACGCATTCCACAGTTTTTGTACATCACTTTTGTTACAATCTATTTCTTCAAGCATTTGTTCTGATCATCTTTTACTCTGTTGGCATTTCATTCGAGTTTAACCTTTCAGCTTTTATTCGTTTGTGCAGTCTTCATTTTACACCATTGCATAATACAATTATGGTCTGACAAGCCTCCACCCAAACTCCGAACAGCTTTTGTATCGCATATCTCCCTCGAGGTATTTTTACTTACTGACAAGTCTTGTAAATTATATACATTGGAGGAAATTGTAGACACCAATCGACCAGGGAAGTACTCTGGAGTGGACGTTAGACAGGAGACAGGGAGTGCTGGAACTCCCGTTCCTCTTGTCACTATCTCCTTTAGCTGATCCTTTTCAGTGTCTCATCTACCCTGTGAGCAGTCCAGCATGCTCTAATACATGCATGCACACTTCACAAGCTTTTCAAAAAAAAAGAAAAGTTGCATCGTTGAGCCTTGGAGACCTTGTTTTCGGCTCTCCTTTTTCTATGGAGGGGTCACTTTTGCGGACGCTCACCCTTGGACCCCGTCCTTCCTACATGAAAAAAAAAATATATATATAATATATATATATATACTGTATATATTATACAGTATATATCAGCCTTGTTTAACTTGTCAGGGGATATGATGGAATCCATTCAGAAATTGAGGTATGCATTCTTAAACATCATATTGTAAAATATAACGTAAATATACTTGCCCCAATGGTGAGTTTTTAACCACGTGTGTGTGTGTGTGTGTGTGTGTAAAATACACGTAGAGTTTGTATTTGTAACACGCGTGCGCGCGCACAATTTTATTCTCACCATTGTCCTTCATTCCAGGTACACCAGGGTTTGTGTTAATTTCTGAGCAGTTTTCCCCTCTTTTTAAAGGGGCTGATTTTTCATTAAGATGCGGTTCGCGGGTTTATGATTGACAATAAATAAAACTTTTTTCTGAAGAGATTAATATGAAAAGCTTTTTCCTGGCAGAGAGCTTTCCGAGAATGGTCATTGAATAAAAAACAAAACGAAGAAAGAAAGTTTACTATTGAGAATTTTGTCGAAAATGCTCGAAGGAATATATCTGCAATAAAAATTCAGGTATATCGTGAAATAGACAAACATTCAAATATTTGTAGTTTGTTGTAATTTTACTGGATTGGTAGTTTCTTGTTCATTTCAAACGCCCCTTAGGAAATGGGGAAGTGTGTGTTTTGGTAAATTTGATCAATGATCGAATACTCTGTGTGTATGTGTAATATATATATATATATATATATATATATATATGAAAATTAATCTTTTTATATATTTTGTACAAAGTATTGCCAAACTCTCGGATACAGTCATAAATTTAGCACATAAGATAAGCTTTATGAAAGTAAATACGCTCAACCAGGTTTCCGTTCGCTCACTTCTTTTAATTTGATGTTAAATGTCAAATTGTGTATCATAAATTCGTGTGTTAATTAAGAAATGCATAAGTGCCGAGTTTGACACGTGTTCACGAAGATTTATTGAAAAAAGATTACAATTTCTGTAGTTAGAAATCGCCGATTAAGGGCAATCAGTATGTTTTGGTCGTTTGTGGTATTTAGAATTTGGTTAATAATGTCAGTGTGATAAGTTAGAAAGTTGGTGTTTAAGTTAGAAAAATTGCTGCACTTTAATCAATGTTCGTTGCTTTGCTTTAATAATAAGGTTGGCCTCTTTACACATGATCATAAGGGCTTAGGTTTTTCTGTAGTTTCTGTAACATTTGTCTTTCTTTTCAGCGATGGTACCTCCGGCATCGCTATTTCAAGCAGAGAATCGATTCGATCGTCCTTATACAGCGAAGAGTGAAAACTTGGATAGAGAGAAGAAGATTCCTAAAAATCCAGAAATCGGTCCTTGTGATACAGAAGGCCTGTCGACGGAAACTGGTTAAGAACAAGGAGGTAGGTCCGTCAGGTAATAGGATTACCCGTCTCCCAGATCAGCGTCTTTTTGCGAAAGTGAAACGGCTGTACACATTCACTGTCTAAAAATGTTGGGTTTAAAAAGACTCCGTGCGTAAATGTTTATCTTTTGATGCAATGAGGATCGATTTGCATCATGAAAAGCTAGAAACGGCTGCGCAGAGTGACAGCCGTCATTGGTTTCGGTCTTCAATTTAAAGGTTCGGAGTAGATTTAATTTGAAACTTATAAACATTTTTTTTTTTCAACGCAGGAACGGTTACATAGAGCAGCGACTGTCATCCAATGCCACTGGAGGGGGTATTTGACCCGAGAGTACTTCCAGTCCAACCGTCGCGTGACTCAAATTCGTGGTCGCCTTACGGAAGCAAACGTGCAGTGTTGCGAGAGTAAGAAAATCGGAAACCGCACAGACTTGGCCATCCAGTTCCTCGGTCGGTACAGAGACGTCAAGCGGATGCTAACTGCTGTTATGATTTTAGGTGAAAAGAAGATTTTTTTTATATTAACTCCCTTGTTTTATAGAAGAAACTGATTAAACAAAATCGAGAAGTAGGTATCTTTCTCAAAATAAGCATTATGAGAAATATGGAGAGAAGCTACAAAGTGTCAAGACCATTTTCTTGGATAATTGACGAAATGAAGTGTGTGTTTGTGCGAGATGATGCAGATTGATGAGAAGCAAGTTGAGTCGTTTGTAGGAATGCATGTTAAGCATGAATGAGCATTGTGCAAGTGGAAGAAAGGTTGGTTGCAGTAGATTGATATATAAGCACACCGGACAAAAAATTAGTCACCCCTAATAGCACCGATAGTAGGAAGTTCAAGGTCACACAGAGGGCGCTGATGTAGCATTGGTAAGTGACAAGTAGCGGTGACGTAGCACACAGGATCAGATCTGTTTCGTGAGGTGGTGAAGAACAAAGTGTGTGTTGGATATAGTCTGCGAAATGGGTCGTGAGGCCGACGTTACTCAGTGGCAAAAAGGAGTCATCGTGTTTGGCAGAGCCCACGGACACAAAATGTCTGAAGTAGCCCAATTTGTTGGTGTGTCAACGCGTACTGTCCAGCGAGTTTACAAAGAGTGGTGTAGTTCGCAATCAACTGACAATCGACGGCGTAACTGTGGCCGGAAAACAATTCTCGACAATAGGGGCCGCCGCCATGTTTCTCGTCTAGTAACTGCAAATCGTTTTCAAACCAGAGAACAATTGCTCCAAGAAACCAATGAGGTTCTCCAGCGACCAATTTCCGAACGGACATTGCGACGAGAACTGCATGCGATGGACATCTGGAGCAGGGTACCACGGAAGAGGCCGCTGTTAACAGCAAGTCACAAATTGGCACGTTATAAATGGGCTCAGAGGCACAAAAACTGGACTGCGGCAGATTGGAAACGTGTAATTTGGTCCGATGAGTCCCGTTTTTGTTTGTTCTCCAATGATGGGAGGCGACGAGTACATCGCAGGTCCAATGAAGCCTTTAATCCTGAATGCGTCGAAGGTGTTGTTCAGGCTGGAAACAGAAAGTGAAGCGCGGACTCTGGCGGAACTTCGGGACCGGCTGATGAACGAGTGGCAGCAAATCGATGTTCAGTACATGCACAACCTCGTAGAGTCTCTGCCTCGCCGGATTCGTGCGGTTATCAAGGCCAGAGGCGCCGTCACACGTTATTAGGTACATTCTGAGAGGGGTGACTAATTTTTTGTCCTGTGCTATATATATATATATACATAAGGATTAAATTTGAAATTAGAATGTTTCTTTAATGGCCTTCGGAAAACGAGAGAGCGCGTGAAAGCAGGAAGTAACTTTCTACCACCATGATACCATTTAGAAACAGGTTCCAGCATTTGCAGTCGTAAATTTGTAAATTTTCTTCAGATACCACAACGAGGTGGTCTTCTATTTGCTGCGAGAAGCTCTCATCAGGAGAGACGCTTCACACACTGATGTTTCTCCTCAAAACCTGCAATCGTTCCGTACCCCACATGCAGATCCTGAACTATGTCCTAAACACGCTTATCACTTTGGCGAAGTTCCACAAACTTCTTCCTAGAGTACAGAGCGTGAGTTGAAATATCCTGAAGTTAGTACGTTAGAAATAAAGTTAAATGGCATAACGCTCTTCGCTTTCATTTCTTGAAATATCCCCTAGTAATGCATGTAATGCTATGATAAGAGTAAGAATTTTTAAATACAATGTATTTATATATAATGCACACACGCACAGTACCTCGTAACCTTGTAGCAGTTCCGTGCGTTGGTTTCTCTTCGCACGGTCAAACTGGTGGTTCCACCTTTGGGCCTGGCTCAGTTGAGCAGCGTGTTGCTCTCTTGTGATCTCCATTAGCGTGGAGCGTCACTGGGCAAAGTGTAACGGATCAAGAGGCACATTTCAGGTTTTGTACAACTGACCTCCCTAAATTAAAAAATGAAAACAAAATTTTTTTGACAAGTGCAACACCTTTTTCGCATGTGAAAATCGTCAAAATTGCTAGTTAGCCATAACTTGGACACTTGCTCTCCTAGGGTTTTTGCTATCATTTGACCCTTACAATGCACTGCTTTTCAGGAAAAATAGAAAAATTTATTTTTGGAATAAACATATACACTGTAGGTAGGTAGGTAGACTAGATAGTTTTATTTAGTAAATGATACATTAAAATCTTTAGTTTTTAATGACGGCATGAAGTCACGGGATTTAAGTACTGCTCTAATGTAACGATCTCTTGAATCTTTTCCATACACTGCCCCAGACGCTTCAGTTACCATCCTAACACAGTTCTACACCTTGGGAGTGACAATGTGACATGGTATCCGGACAAAGGGCTCTTCAGTGATCTTATCGAGTTGTTCGACAGAGAACTGCTTCGTGAGTGGTGGTTCCATTGTGCACTCCTCCACTGGTGGAAGTAAATCTCAAATTCTGAGCACTTTGATCTTTGGTGGCCGAAATTCTCTGACTTGCTGTTGAGCAGGTTTGGGAGCTCGTCGAATGGTCTTGATTACATCGATGGCAAATTTCCGGTTTGCTTGATCTGCATCTGCAAGCATTGCCAGTAGAACATTTTCAGGGTGAGCCCAATATGCATTTATTTGGATCACAGGCCATGTGAGTGTCTTGCTAGCTGGTGGCAGTAATCGTAGCAGCTTGATTTGCTCAAGGAAATGTTTTGGGCCATCTGTGCACCTTGGATGGCACTTGATGCTAAACCACATGGGTCCATAGTGGCGCACGACAAACTTTGAGTGTGAATACAGTTCATCACTTGGCTGCGCCATCGCTACATATAACCGACAAATTCTGCTGGCAGTTGTAACCCATCTTGCATGGGAGATTGGTCCAGGCTTCTCTCGTAGAAGATCTTCATTAATGACACCAGTCCTTATCGCTATCATTGTTCTGTAGAGGTATGCTTGGTCACGACTCAATTCAATAAGGTCAACATCCGGGAGTGTGTGGCCATCAGCAATACATTGAATTCCTCTAGAGCAGTGGTTCTTAACCTTTTTACTACCATGCTGCCTCAAGGAATTGGTCCTTCCCTCCACGCCCCCCTTCAATCAAAATAACATTCTCAATAACTTCTCAATATTAGCCCATGCTCTCGTTAAGAGAATAACAAATACAATTAGAGAAATTCCTGTTTCTAGGGGGGCGCGCCCCCCCGGTTAAGAACCACTGCTCTAGAGGAAAGTGGCAAACTTTCACATGTGGCCAAAGCTTTGCCAATTGGTCCTTTTCATTGAGTTGCAGATTCTGTTGGGCCGATGAGTTCCTTGCACAAGTGGCGCAGTGGGAGTTCATTTAAATGCAGACTACAGATGAACCAGTGCAAAGGGCGACCCAGGCGGCACTAGCAGGTGTATTGCTCCACTTCTGTGCCCTGTGTTTGTGGTTGTGCTGTCGGCTCCCACTGCAATTATTTTGTCTGCAATACCCATTTCTTCAATCGCATTTTGAAGTCCATCCGCAATGACAGTGCCAGTTCCTCGTTCCAGTGTCAGATGGCTTAGATAGAAAGTTCCAGGCTCTCCGACCAGCACATAGTGGTCCTCAACTTTCTTTGTGCTGTACCATTTGTTCTCCTTTTTCTCTTTGACAAGTGTCATGTCTTTCGGCCCATCAAAAAATAAAGCAGTGACTTCCACATCGTGATAAGTTACTGCTTCCTTCAGATCCCTCCGTACCTTCTGCCGTGCTCTCCATACTTTGTGGTGGTCAATTACGTTTATCTGATCATCAGAACTAATGATGCCATATTCAACCAATGTTGCAGTGCTGATAGCTGCAGCAGCCATGTTCGATACACCATACCGGTCAGCTTCGAAAGCAACAGTGGGAATCGGTGTGATGTTCCTGTCCTCCTGGGCACTATCACCCATCCACTCATCACCAACACTTTCACCACTGGAGTCTGCTTGAGCTGATTCGACCACATCTGCAGAGGATGCTACCTCTTGCCGTTCCGTTTTTCTTCTATTCTCTTCGTCTTTCTTGCATCCGATCCCCTCTTGACTTCCTTCTCTCCATCATCTGAGTCACATTCGTATCCACCCGACTGATCTGCATGATCCGCGTGGTTCTCTGGTCGATCAGAAAGGCATGCTCTCGTCGTGGAACTTTCATTGCTTTTTCACAGTGGCATGCAGACAGATCATAGCATTGGCAGACAGCTATGTCAAGCAATTGATTCAGGCTTTCCTCGAACTTCTTGGTTTTTGTGGCCTGCTTTGCTTCGATGCTTGTGAGCCTTTTTCCATCAATCGGAGCAGCTTGGTCTTCACATTCTTGATTGGCTGTGATGGAATGTTAGCACGACTACAAAGGTCAATGGGTGTTTGGCATACCTCCGGAAGAATCTCCGTTGCTGGTGTACTTGTTCTCCTTCAAGAAGAGGAAATGCCTTGCAACTTGTATACGTATTGGAAGTTCAGACAGGAAGCTCTGATAGTGGAGAACCAAAGACAATGTGGCTGGCAGATCCCCGTGTTCTTTGCGTGCTCATTGTACCAGCAAAACTCGACAAGTATCACGCAGGAACACTGAAACAAAAACACAAACGTATAAATAAAAAAAATGAGTATATATATATATATAGATAGATAGATAGATAGATAGATATATATATATATATATATATATATATATATATATATATATATAAATATACTGCACACACACCTGTATTATGTATATAAAAATCCATAGGTATATATATACCATAAGACATAAACTTATAAACAATGAAAAACACAACACAACACAACAAAACAAAGAAATGTGTATTATGTATATATCACAAAACGCACCTTTCGTTAGTACCTTGGGGTTTTTGAACACCCCATCCACAGAAAAAACACTTGTTTCTCTCAAGCGAGCTAGCGTAGAACTAAAATTCCAGGGGATGTCTCACTGAGGATAATTAGAAAGCTGTCAGTCAGTGTTGCCAACTGTAATTAACAAGAATTTTGTATTTTTTACATGCGAAAAAGGTGGTGTTCTGCTTGTTGCAGAAAATTTTTTATTTCTCCTGAAATCAGCAAGGTTGATTGTACAAAACCTGAAATGTGCCTCCAGATCGCTCATGACGCTACACGCTAATCCATCGCACATACTAGCTAGGACGTGTGTATAATTTAGAGGGGTCGAAACATATCAAAAATAGTTTCTCCAATTCCACAGTATGCACGTAGTTGGAAATGATGATCTCAACATCTTGTAAAAAAAAAAAAAAAGAGTATATGCGACCCCCCTTACCCCTTCCATAGCATCCCCCCCATTTTACTCTCCACAGATATAAACCCCAAATGTGACAATCATGCATTATATTAAGTCTTAAGTAGATTAGATTATTTAGTTAGTTTTAAAGACATTGAATAGATCCACGCTTCTCAAACTAGGGGACCCCTCAGGGGGTCGCAGAAACATTTGAAAATATTATTTTTTTCATAAATATACAGTGTTAGTACCTATTGCTTTTAGGACATTGAGTGAAGGGTCGCGAAAAAATTTCTGATCCAAAGGGGTCGCAAGTGAAAAAAGTTTGAGAAGCCCTGGAATAGATTACATAAATTAATTTAGATTAGATGAACTATATAAATTGTCACGTTTTTTTTAGTTTCAGATTGTTTATGATTTAATTCCGAATGAGTTATATTAAATTCAGACTGAATGATTCAATTGCTAGAATTTAACAATTAGTTTCTTGTTATTAATGCTACTAGGCCTAAATAAGTGAAATCATGGCGACAAGAAGCAAAACGCACAATTCAACATTTGGTCACCCTGCAGAATTTCCACCTTCAATGACTCCCTCCTTCAAAGGCTGATGTATTTAGGCATTATTTATTGGTAAGAAAACGAGAAGAACTGATTTCGAAAGGTTCTAGAACAGTAAAAGAATGTTACAGAATTGTCACTGAAAATGTAGAAGCCATTTGGGAGAAGTTTTCCTTTCCACATATAGGATTTGAAGGAATAGCTATAAAAGTTGAACGATTGATAGAATCTGCAGCAAAGTTAAATAAAGTACCATTAAAACAAAGAAACAACAGTCTTTAGCAGAAGGTGGAGACATTCGATGAAATGTTTGATATTTGCACTTGTACTTGTTACGATAAAAAAATCAGCCGAACGGATTGCAGATGTGATATTATAGTTCCAATGATTGAGTTTGAGTTTTGTGGGGCAGAAACAAAGAAGAAAACAACTAGGACCAATCGACAGAGTAACGACTTCCGCAAGAAAAAGGACTCACAATAGAGTTAAAGGATTAGAAAGAAGAGTCAAGATAAGCCTAGATATGAATGTCGCCTCAACCAGCAAACTGAACCCTTTACATATTATGGAAATTGATGATGACAGCGACGATATTGACTTGTTCCGGATTTTGAGCTGAGAGAGAACCATCAGAACAGAATTATTTGTGATAACTTAACAATAACAGCAGATAGATACCGTGTAAGTTACAGAGCTACTGCAGCTATAGTAAATGCAGCTTTGAAGGACATGGGAATATTAGACGAAACCAATATGTTGGATAGGAAAAAAGTGGAGAGAGAAAGAATACATGTGGGTAAAAAGAACATAATCAGAGTGAAATCAGAGAAAACACAGATTGAAGGCATCGGATTTGATGGTAGAAAAGATCAAACTAAGACAAAGAAGGGAATGGAGTACGAAGAACATTATGTAATAGTCAAAGAACCTGATGTTGTTTACATGGATCATATAGCTCCAGATAACGGGAATGCTCGTATTGCAGATGAAATAATAACTTTTATAGTTGATTCTAATAGCAAAGAATCCCTCAAAGCTTTGCTATGCGATGGCACCCCAGTGAACACTGGCAGGATTGGCGGGGTGCTAAAATTGATTGAATTATATCTGGACAGGCCGGTACAATGGCTGATTTGCCTTTTGCATGCAAACGAACTGCCTTTCAGGCACGTATTTGAAGCAACTGATGGAAAAACTTCGGGACCAAACACCTTCAAAGGTTCTCTTGGAAATAAACTCCGAGAGGATTTGACCAAATTGGATATAGTTGATTATACCCTGTAGAGGGCAACATTAAAGTAGTTTCGGCCGATATTGTTAAAAGTTTCAGCAGTGACCAAAAATATATGTATGAAATGTGCATTAGCATACAATCTGGACGCATTTCACAAGCGTTAGCCACCAGATCCCCAGGTGCCCTCCATCATGCAAGATGGCTAACACGAGCAAACAGGATCCTGCGCTTGTGTGTGTGCGCGCGCGTGTGTACACGGAATCCAGACAAAAACATCCAAGACCTAGTAAAAATTATAATGCTGGTTTACGCTCCAGGCTGGTTTTGGATAGTCTTATCCAAAGACAAATGAGGGAGCATCTAATTTTTGGTATATCATGCACTTGCTTAAAGGCTTAGATAAAAAGCATCAGATGATTATGGAGCGTGTCCTCAGAAATAACGCCTATTTTGCCCACCCAGAGAATATCTTACTCTCAATGATAACAGACACAAGAAAAGAGGTCAGAGAGCTGGCTCTTCAGCACATCATTCGAGCAAGAACTAGGAGCACCATTGCGAGAAATTTTGAGCTGCCAAAAACACTGAACTTTGAAGCAGACGATTATCCTCACATGATCGACTGGGACAACGAAACCATCACCCTTCCACCAATTTTACAGAATTTGACAAATGATGATCATAAGTTCGAAATGAACCACTTCAGCTTATTCCTTTTCCCTATCACAGCCAGGGAGTAGAACATGCTGTAAATGTGGTAACAGAAGCATCACAAGATAGAATTGGTTACGAAAATAGACAAATTTATTTTGAATGTACTGGAGTCAAGAAAAAAGCTACCTGTGTTCCAATGGAAAGGCCAGTGGTGTCAGTAATTTACGATTTTAAATTTCATAGGGTGAATATTTTGATTTTAGTATGCTTCAATTGATTCTTTAAGTAATATACGGAGAAAGATTTCTTTATATATATATATATATATATGTCCCACGCCACATTCTTGCACAAAAGATTATTGATCTTGACATCCCCACCAATGACAAGAAATGGCTTACTAATCTCATCGCAGGCCGACTTGGCAAAGTCATACACAAACAACACTCATCCAAAACCTACAGACTATACAATGGCGCCCCACAGGGCTCCATACTCTCTCCAATCCTTTTCATGCACGACCTCCCACAACCTCTCTCCCCCCATGTCCACGTCTCCTCCTATGCAGATGACCTGACCATAACAGCACAACACCATAACCGTAACACCGCCACACGCCTGATCCAGCAGTACATTACCAATCTGGAACTCTGGCTGACTAACAATAGGATGTCAGCATCCCCTCAAAAATTCTCCATCACCCTCCTAACCTCAGACCGCCACGAATCCCAAGCACACCCGAGAGTCACCCTCATGGGACATCCCCTACCTCTAAACAAAACCCCAACAATCCTTGGCCTCACCCTAGACACACACACGTCCTTTTCCCCTCACATATCAAACATTTGCTCCAAAGCAACAAAAAAACTCAACGCTCTCAGAACACTCACCTCCACAACATTCGGTCAGCAGGAGGAATCCCTTAGTATCCTATACAAACAGTTTGTACGTACTACCCTAACTTACGCTGCCCCCGCCTGGTCCCCGTCCATCTCCCACACAAACCAGAAAAAGATAGACCACACAAAACAGAGGTCTCAGAAGCATTACTGGCTGCCTCCGAACCACACCCATCCCACATCTACATGCAGATACGAAAATACTCCCCATCGAACACCACATGAACATGACAGGGACTCAATTCTTCTCCAGAGCACTGGCCCCAGACCACCCCTGTCACAATCTCACATTACACAATCCCCCACCCCGCAACAAAAGTACTCCTGCTGCTCACTATTCGCAGCTACTGAACAATATCCCCCCTCCTCCCCTAAACATCAACCCCATTAAACATCTCCACACAGAATTTACCCGGAAATACCTACTCGACCAACCACACAACACTGTCCTTCACGATACTCCCCCTGTAGTCCATCAGAGCGAACAAACCCTCCCAAGGAAAACAAAAGTTACTCTGGCCAGGCTCCGTTCAGGCCACCACCCCTCCCTCCAACAATACAGACACAGACTCCACCTAGCTGACACCCCCACCTGTCAAAAATGCTACCTCCACCCTGAGGACACAGAACACCTACTCTTACACTGCCACACACTCTCAACAAAGACACAACTCCAACATTACCTCTCTACGAGACCTATGGACCCGTCCCACGGTGGTCGCGGGATACCTGAGTGCCGCCGGGTTCGCATAAGAGAACCCGGGGCTACGAAGTAAGTATATATATATTATATATAATATATATAAAACTTTAACTTACTTTAATCATTATTTACTTTAATCTTTGTCATTTATCAGGTTTTTTTATTCAAAGAATTGGTTTCAATTTCATTTTAATTTTAAAAAGGGGGGGTGGGGGCATAGCGGTGTAATTACAGTATGTTGTTTAGGGGCCCAAAGGAAACTCCGAGCAGTGTGTAGAATAAGAATACAAAATTTCGACCCCCCATAGACTGTATATATATATATATATCAGGACTCGGGTCGAATACATATTTGTATTTAAAATAGTCATTTTCCGCACTTGTATTTTATATTTGAGAATCTCGGAAGATGTGTATTTGTAGTTGCCGTATTTGCTTAAATACATGTCAAATACAAGACCTCAGCGAGTCAGTAGGTTGGGACCAGAGAGAGAGAGAGAGAAATAGATTTGGCAGTTTTTGGGCTCGTTTTGGGGCCTACATCTGCACCTTCTGCAGAAATCTGTTTCTGAAACAGAAGATCTGTTTCAGTACTGGCAGCAGCGCTGTAGAGACTTTCTGCAGTTAGCCGAGTTGGCTTGCCAATATTTATCCACACCAGCTGCTGCTGCCCCTGTAGAGCGACTGTTTAGTGTTGCAGGGAAGTTTTTTCGCCCCGATAGGTGCACTCAAACTGATGAGCGGTTTGAAGAGTTTGTTTGTGAAGTGTAACCAGTAACGAATTGTTTTTTTTTAATTAACTAAATAGTTTTTAATGATGCTCAGTTTTGCTTACTTTAACAGTCTCAAAATGGGAAGAAATAATTAATTGACAGGAGTAACAACTCGCCAATTTGAAGCTCATATTTGTATTTGACAATTCCAAAATTACCATATTAATGTATTTGACCCCAGTCCTCAATTATATATATTGTAGGAAAAATGGTTCTAACCTTCAAATATTGTATGATGAAATTGCTCTTGTTCATTGACCTTTTAATACTAAACGTTTTCATACTAAACTGCTGGAAATAATATGGCTTGTATGAATTTATTAATCAGTCATAAAAATATTTGAAGGTTGACTGATTAATATTAATCAGTGGTAGTAACGGATGTATTTACTTAACAGCTTCCCGATCTAGTTCCACTGGTGATTCAACTGATGAAAATTTACTACGAAAAAGGGCCCGCTATTTTCTTGAAGAGCTGTACCCTCTTGTTTATTTTGGCTACTTCCGAACCAGTACCAGAAGTAAGAAAATTTTACTTTTGAGAGAGGCTTCTGCATTTCGGGCTTTTTTTAGGTTAATGAATTGGACCTTGTGGATATTTAAAGTTTCGTCCAACTGACTTGAAGTCAAGGCAACTCTAGTTCCTGCGTTCTTTTGATCAAAAACTCAAGATCCTACTAGACTTGACGCGAGTTTTACTTGAGCCAGCTCCTCAAGTGGCTCGACAAAAGTGAAGTTACCCCTTTTTTAAACAACGTTGTTTGCAGAATCGAAAATATTTCAAGAATTCAATCAATTATGTATATTAGAAAATACATTTTATTGATGTAAGAAGGCTAAGTTCGATTAAATTTACGTTTACAAGCCATAAATTAAAAAAAAAAATTGGCCTTGCATCGTTGCAATTTTGGTCCTATGTTGGTCGTAGGCTAAACTGAGTTTTTACATTTTGTCACAAACTCAAGTTGCCACGGTCATTTGGCCCACAAATCTGACTTCAAGTCGGTGAAAGAATGCGACTTAAGTCGCATTTCGGACCAAAGATAAACTACTGTAATGAAACGCTAATTCAGGATTAGTGAAAATTAACGTTCAGTTTAGATCTTATTTTAATAAGTACAAAAGTGTAACTAATTTTTTAATGGTCTGCCATTTATAAGTTCTTAAGAGCTCTTCATTTAGATTTTGTGAAAAATTCTTATCGAATAGAGCCTGTTTATAAGAGCGAGGTTCAGTTATGTCTGTTTTTACATTGCATCAGCTTTTCTGAGACATTGGCGCCGATTTATTCATTAGATAAAATTTAAAATTTGCGAGAATGAGTTGTTTTTTTAAAGAGTTCAAAATAACGAACTAAACTTAACCTAACCTAATTTAATACTGAACAATTTACCAAAGGTGTAAAATTCATTGCCGTGGCTGATATTTAACTATTCCTTATCCTTTTCTTTCGCAGGGTCTATTTTCGCTGAAGGTTTTGGAAGACATTTCGAGTATTTACAACGCTTCGAAACGCAAACGTGGCTTCTATTCTAAATGGAAAGGGGAAATTTTGCCCTCAAATAAGTGCCCTTCTCTCACGCAAGAATGGGCAATGAGACCGAAGGAGGTCAGGGAGTTTTCTGATCCCCTCTCCGCCATCCTCACTTTAAAGGACAAGACTGAACGCGGAAGACAACCACGAAAAAACTAAAAAGTCTCTTACACTTTATTCATTTTCATTAGTGATCTTCGAAATGATTTGAAGTATTAAGTTTTAGTTTTATTAATAAAGATTTCCCTAATTTACTCCATACACAAAGAAGTCTACAAACAAGAAAATAGTTTTAATAGTGATAATTTATATTGCATTTAGTACAAGGCTATTCTGTACTACCTTCTCTTCACTATATTTTCATTTTAATAGTTTTAAATTTCTTTTAGGGTAGTAAAAAATATTTTTTAGAAATAAAGTTGCTCTTATATTGACCCTTGTAAATATATATATACTGGTTTATATTTTTCTCAACTTTTTTAAGCTTTCTATACATCAAACGTATGTTTTTATATTCAGATTTTTAAACATTTATTCAAGGAAAGAGTTAAAACAATTTTTTTAATAAAATCTTTTCTAACCCTAAAGCTTTAAGGGCCAAATTAAATTAAATAAATACAATAGTCCAGCTTCACAATTATTTGTCATTGTAAGTTCTAAGACCAATGTATTTATTTTATTATTAATAAAGGTTACTCAATTAAGTTCAAAGTCAAATAAATCTAATCTCCTTCTCGTTTGGGTCCTGGGTTTTGAGACTTGAAATTTCTAATCAGAACGAAAATAACTTGGAATAGATTTCGATTTTAACAAAGAATTTCACCTGTGACGACGTTCATACTGACGTTTCAGGAAATTCCTACGTACACACACGTGTACACACACATTTCTCGGAATTCTGTTGACAGGGGTGAAGGCTTGAAGAACATTCGGTACTTTTGCATTATCCTCCCAACACTAGTTTTTTTTTATAATGGATGGAAAATAAAGTACCAAAACCAAACCAACATTATATAAAAAAAATTAGTGTTGGGAGGATAATGCAAAAGAACCGAACATTCCTTTTGGTGTATTTTGAAAAGTACTTCATTCTATTTTCAATTGAAAGTATACGAAGCAAATTCTGGAACATTTCCAAAGGGCATATGTATGATGTGATCCAACTAGATTATAGGTAGGCTTTGGTATAATTCCAAGTTAAATTAATAAAATGACCTAACTCCGGGTTTGGATTTCAATCCAAATTCAATTAACATTACACGAGTACAAAAAAAAATAATTTGAAACCCATTTCACCTTCTCCATTGGGTGGGCACGATGCTTGAACGCACGTCCGAGGACGATTAAGTCATTCCCAACTTTAGGGATCTAGCGTTACTTTTCATGACAAGGTTGAGGTATACCTCTAGTGGTACGTCAAGGAAGACAGTCTTAATTTACACACTTCAAACCACTTTCATTTCTCCGTTCCTCGTAAACTCTTCAATCACAATATTAATCGTGTGTTAATTCACACATTTCTGCTTTCATCTTTTACGCGGTCTTCAACTTCTCACACCTTCCAATTATACACAATTGCTACAATTCTAGTATTATTCATTCTCTCATGATAGCAACGTACTAAACTTACATCGTTCCCATCCAATGACTCTTCATTCCACACACCTCCCAAACATTCACATTTTTCATGGTTAATCCATTTTACACCAAATATCTTAAATAATTATACATCTCGGTTCTCACGACTGACGGTGAACTGTAATACCAAACAAGTCATCTGGACATTAGTGTTGTCATACAAACGGGGATGCTGAAGTAGGCGTAATGAAATAAAATCTAACCAAAAAATTCGGGACTAAATAGGGTGGAATCGGTCAGATTAGGAAGTCTTGTAACTTATTGGAATTGGATCAAGCTACTAATTAGTCCCGGCTCGGCTACTTTAATCGACGTTAGGTGTATGATTGGTGAGGGTAAAAATAAGTGTTGTTATTTGTTAAACGATAAAGAATTGGAGTCGCTAGAATTAGGTCAGACTGGGATGAAGTCGAACTGGAATTGTATGAAATGAGTAAGTCAGATTGGACTTTACACCACTTCGATATCTAATTCGTGTAAGTGTCGTACAGTTGAGCACAAGGTTTTTATTGTACTGATTACGTGGCTTCCCCTGCTTTGTTGTACTCTCGATTACCGATATAAGTATATGCGCTTCGGTGGTGGTGGTGGTGTGATTAGCGCGTCTGACTACGAATCCATCGGCCTCGGGATCGAGACCCAATGATGGCAGGCCGCGTGCAGCAAAACCCAGATGTTCATCCTCCTACACTATAAAGAAATTGGTTGGTAGATAAATGGGTACCCTTCCTGGCCTAGTGGTTCGGATTACACATTAAACTGTAGGTCTAAGGTGGCGTGAAGAGCTTGACCGTCAGAATGAATGATTCGGGCGGAAGCAAACCAAAGGTTATATCGGGTCATCCCATAAGTAATGTCGATTTTTAAGCAAAAATTTCCCAAGGTTATATCTAAGAGGAGATCTATCGTGTTTCGCTACAGATTTTGACCAGTGAAGACGCGTGTTTTGCTTTGTGTGAACTCATAAACGTGGCGGTATCAGAAGAGCATATAATGCTTCACGAGTTCAAAAAAGGGAATAGTGCAACCGAAGCAACGCGAAACATTCAGGACGTTTATGGCAACGACATTCTGCATGTGAGGAAATGTCAAGATGGTTTCAAAAGTTTAGGAATGGTGATGCTGTTTGACAGATGCAGCACGCTCTAGAGCAGGGGTCGGGGAACCGGGGTAAATTACCCCAAATGGGGTAAAAATGAAAATCTCGTGGGTAATGAAGGCTCGATAAACAAATAAAATTGCACAAAAATTTTTTATTTAATAAGCGAGGCTAATTATCAGTTATTTTTTTTCGAACAAATAATTTCAAGTCTAGGGGGTAATATCGTTGTACACAAATATATATTGGGGTAATACCCAAAAAAGTTCGCCGACCACTGCTCTAGAGCATGGGTCGGGGAACTTTTTTGGGCATTACCCAAAAATCTATTTGAGTAAAATGAAATTACCCCCAGACTTCAAAGTAAACAAAAACAAGCCAATTGCTCTTAAAATTGTTGCATATGGTGTACAAAAAATTTAAATAAAAAAATGTTTATTGGATCCATTATTATGGAGAAATAAAAAAAAAAAAGCCACACATGCTGGCATAAGAATAGCACACAAACAAAATTAGTAAAAAGGATTGAAGAATTTCATTCAAAACATCTCCACTTCAGGCTTTGGAAAAATTATGGTTTCATTTTTGATACATCAAAATCAGGACGTAAATTCGTAATATTCTAAAATTTAGAATAACGCCACATTTATGTAACAAAATAAAATAAAAATATACGAAAAAAATATCAGCACAAAGTGTCGAGCACTAAAAGCACCTCCGTTTCATGATATGATACACACACGACTGAGGCTCTGAGGGAAGTGTGTCTCATACCGCACGCATTACCCCCAAAATTTTTTAATTTACCCCTGTTCCCCGACCTCTGCTCTAGAGTCTAGACGCCCTGCTGAGTTTGATGATGACATGCTGTTAGCCCTGTCCACCATCCATCGACATTTGCAACAACTCGGGAAAGTGCCAAAGTTAGGAAAATGGGTGCCACATGAATTGTCGGTCGACAATCTGAGGGTGCGGGTAAACCTTAGCACAGCTCTTCATTCCCGTGAACTCCAAGATCCGTTTTTACACCGTTTAGTGACTGGTAATGAAAAGTGGATACTACCAGAATGTTAAGCGCCGTCGACAGTGGGTTTGTGCCGGAGAACCAGCGACACCACAGCCAAAACCAAATCTTCACCCTCGGAAGGTGTTGCTTAGTGTTTGGTGGGATAAAAAAGTGTAATACACTTTGAAACCTTACCACACAACCAAACAATCACTGCTCAAGTCTACTGTCAACAACTGGATCGATTGAACACTGCACTAAAAGAAGAGACCTTTGGTTAATCGGAAAGGAATCGTGTTCCACCACGACAACGCACGTCCTCATACTGCTCGGATCACTTCTGCAAAAATTGAGGAGCTTGGGTGGGAAAAACTTCCACATCCTCCATATTCTCCAGACCTTGCACCTTCAGATTATCATCTCTTCAGGAGTCTGCAAAACTATCTTGACGAGAAACAATATAATTCTTTAGATGACCTGCACACCAGTCTTTGTATGTACGTTTTTTGCCTCAAAACCGCCTGAATTTTATAAACGGCATTGAAAAGCTTGTAGGACGTTGGCAGAGTGTAATTGATTCCGATGGAAAATATATACTAGATTTAAAAGTTTCAGTCGAGTTTTTTTTTGTCCTTCAAATTCCGATCTAAAAAACGACATTACTTATGGGATGACCTGATAATAAAAAACTGCAAATTCGATTTCATATACAGTATTACTTTAGGAGGTCATTCAGGAACCAAAACTACGAAATTTCAGAATCCAGACGCAGTTTGGTGATTGCTCCACCCATAACCATAAGCCCACTGATACATAACTGAATTTTTTCCAATCACAAACTTACCTTGAAGCATAACCTCATTCTATGCTTTGTCGATATTTCTCAGTTTGAGATAGATTTGGTTAAAGGTGGATGTGTTGAGGTGACCGTGCAGTAACTTGTCTGAACTACTCGCTTGTTTATACTTTAAGAAATTAGAAGAGAATTAATTAACTTTAAAAGTATTTAGTAGATGTGAAATGTATAATTATTATTTTTCATGCCAATGTATCCGGCAGAGGTGTGGTTTGAGAACGAGTTTAACTTAGTGCAGTGCTACTCATTATTGTATACATCTGTGTATAATGGAAGGGAGGCCGTAAAGTTATGGGAATTGCTTAAAGTTATTTAGTTGCATTTATAGAAGAGGCAAGTCGTCTCTATACCATAGAAGGTAAGAACGCTTTAACTTGATGCTTTCAACTTTGCTACGTTCCCACTATGATCGCATGCAGCAGCTGCGACACTGCAGTGATGTAGTCGAGACCATCATGGGCGAGACCGAGACCATATGCAATTTTTCAACGTATTCAATGTTGTGCAATGCCTAATTCCTAAGTCCTGTATGCAAAGGTGGGCCGGACCGAATTCCAGGAACTCGGTCCTTTTTAAGGACTGTGAGCGGGAAAGTCGGTCCTTTTCTCAGTGAGGAGCGACGGTCCATTTTTAAACAATTCCGGACGGTCTTTTTTAGTGTGTTTAGTGATTATTAGAAGTTCTAAAGAAGATGGAAACTCAAGCATTTAACTTAATAACTTTTTTTCATCATTTATGTATTGTATTAATTATAATTTACGTTAATAAAATTAAAGATTTCCGGTGTCTTTAATTTCATTTTTCATTTTAATCAAATTTTTCACTTATATTATATATAAGGACCGAGGACCGAGTCGTTCCTAGGTCCTATCTTCAGAAAGGACCGGGACCGTCGGTCCAGTTTGAGGCAAGGACCGGGACCGTCGGTCCTTTTTGAGGCCCGGGTGCTCGGGTGCCCACATTCAGGAATAAAGCTATTAAAGAGGTTATCAAGTGACGGTTGCGAAATTAACTCTTAATTTATTCACAGATTCATAGTTTGTGACATTTTTCAGCAGTTAAATGCCTACTTAAAACAAGATATGTGTTCGTTGCACTTAAGCAGGGCCGTTTCTAGCCATTAGGGGGCCCTAAGCAGTATACCCATTTGAGGCCCCACCCCTCCATCCACCAACTCACGCCTTACTACATCACCTCAGCACACACATACAAAAAATGGCTGTGTTAATAAAAAACAATTATGAAACGATTTTAATGAAACATGTCCAAAACAACAAATATGTACTTTCAGAAGACAAACAGAAAAAATACTCTTCATGAAATTCCTGAAAATTAGCTTATACTAATATTATTTAGAATAAATGACACACAACTATGTATAAAAAAATAATGCAATTATCAACTACCAAACAATTACTAACTCTACGATACAATCGTGTAATAGCTAACAGTTATACTGTCACAGGTAGAGTGCAGGCAATTCTTAGTGCAACCCAGAGATTGGGGTATAGTTCCTCCAGTTGCTTCTGATGAATGAAGGAGAGAAGCTCCAATGCAGTCATGTTGTGTGAAGGTAAAGTCGGCAAGTTCTTTATTTCGAGGGCCAGTTCTCTTCCATCAATGTCAGAGTCAGTTCCAGAGCTCAGTATCTTAGAGAGCTTTTCACACTTGCAGGACAAGTCTTCCTTGTTCATTGTGGTGAAGTTTAGGAGAACCCCAAATATGTCCCTCACATCATCTAATGTTGTGAATCTCTCATTTATTGACCCGATGGCACAATCCACCACCACATTGAAAGATTTGACTTCCAGCCTCTTTAAGGCTTCTGTAAATGGTTCGTCAGGAGCTTCGTAAGCAAAGTGCTTTTTTGTGGATCTGAGCCTCTTCTCCTTCTGCACAGCCTCCACATTCATTTCCTCACATATGTCCCTAGCTACGACTTGTGCTGCAACAAAACCTGTGTTTCTGTAGCTGGTGAGCGAGTCTTGTTTTTGTGAGGAGGTTGACTGCCACATCAAACTGCATTGTAGGAGACTGCAGAAGTTTGCTCACATGGTTAACTGCATGAAGAATGTCATACCATACTACTGTGCAAATCTGAAAGCGATAAGACCCTACCTCCTCTACCTATTGGCCACTTTCGACTCTGCTGATGTGTTGTTTCATCACTGGATCAAATTTGGCAAGCAGCTCAACCTCCTTCAAGAAGTTGCCATTGTCTCGATTGTACAATGTAGAGGAAGACCCCTGAAAGCAAGGTTTCTCTCTGCCAGTGATTGGATTATACTTACAAGACGTGTGAGAACATCTCTTCAGCGTCTTCGCTCTACCTCCATTAATGACATTTCAGTTTGGTCAATGGTCCACCCAGTTTTTAGCCGCAGTTTCAGATCCTTCCATGTTGCCATGTTATCTGCATCTTCTGAACTATTTTCATGGCCTTTCAGAAGCGAACCAACGTTTATCCAGTCTGAAAGTCCATCCGTAATTAGTTTGTACGACTTCCTTGAAAACGACTTGCAGCAGAAGCAATAAAGAGCATCATTCCTTCTAGAGTACATCAGCCAGCTTCGCTTTATTTTTTCCCCATTAATTAATGTTCTGTACATGTAATGGTGATGAACACTTTTACCGTCCTCTCTTTTAGGATTGTGAAATCTGGACTGACTTGAAATGGTCCTCGAGACAACAGATCTGTCTTCAAGGCATCTGAAATGACAACTCGCCAGTCATACGGATCAAGCGGTGGAGCAGATCTTGGTTCTTGTTGCTCAGTAGAAATGCCTGTGTTTGGTGTTTGAAGCTGAACAGAAGATGGGCCACTTGTTGGTTCATCAGGCTCTACTTCTACTGGTGTTTGAGGATGCATAGAGGATGGTCCTGCTGTTGGCTCATGATGCTCATCAGGCTTTGCTGAGGATGGCTTTTCCATATATTTCAGTAGTGCTCCTGAGAAGAACATAACATTACATATTCTGTTAATTTTTGCTAAAATACTCTTTCTTATCTTGTTTGATATATAATTGATCTGTGTGAACAGAATTTGAAGTGATGTGATCCATTAAATTTCACATTTCGAAATATTATAAATATTACAGAGACTTGTTTACTCTACACGATTCCTGAGCACTTGCCTAGCTTGATGGTCTACCTAACCTAGTTGCCTGAACTGTAATCATAAGAATATACAAGTGGCACATCTCACCTGTGCTACTGGAAAGCTTCTCCTCCTCTATTTTCTTCTTTTTCCGTTTTTCAGCTCCTGATGGATAATGTCGTTTCATTTTCCAAGATGCACGAAGTCACATCAAGTTAACCACAACTAATCCACTAAATAATAATAATAATAATAAACCACTATTCTAACATTCTTAATAGTGTGAGTAGGGATAATCTTAAGATAGATTGCAGCAAAACGATTGTGGGAGGGACAAGGGAAAATACTTTGATATCATTTTCTGAAGTAAAGAGGTTAATTAAAGAGTTAAAGACTGGTTCTGCGTCAGGGGTAGGTGACTTATCGAATGAGCACTTAAAATATGCAAATGACGTAGTATGTCTCCATATATCATTGCTCCTAACAGCCATGCTTGTTCATAGCTATATCCCTGCAGAGTTCATGAGGGTATATATCTTGCCCCTGGTCAAATAAGTACGGAAACATTCTGTCCAGCAATAATTACAGGCCTATTGCTGTCGCTTCCTGCTTCTCGAAACTACTAGAAAAACTTGTTACGCCGATTAAATGATTTCCTATGGACATCTAATCGATTTGGCTTTAAAAGGTCCCACTCAACTGACCTGTGTATCTATGTACTTAAAGAAACAATATCTAAATACATTGACAGTAATTCAACTATTTATAGCTGTTTCCTAGATATAAGTAAGGCATATGATAGGGTGAACCACAATATTTTATTTGCAAAACTAGAAGACAGGAAGGTTCCCATGTACATATTAAATTTATTGAAATTTTGGTATTCCCACCAATCTTTCACTGTTAGGTGGGGCAATGTACTGTACTATCCGAATGTTTTGGCTCCTCTTGCGGCGTGAGACAAGGCTCCTTGCTCTCCCCTATGCTGTTTAATATGTATATCGACGGATTAATTGCTTTACTTAATGAGGCAACAGTGGTATGTTGTATAGATAACACAAGGATAAATAACTTAGTTTATGCCGATGATATGGTGTTAATAAGTCCCTCTGTTAAAGGTCTGGATCGGCTACTAAAAGTCTGCGAAGTGTATTCGCAGAAACATGATATTCTTTTTAATGTTACAAAAACTAAGGTTATGCAATTTCATCCTAAAAGCTGTAATCAGCCAGCTGATATAAGGTTTAAAATGAATGGTGAAGTAATTGAGGAAGTACAAGAGTTTAAGTATTTGGGTCAAACTATTACCAGCTCCTTGAGTGATGACTCGGATATAAGAAAACAATCTCGAAGCCTTTGTGCTAAAGCGAATATGACCATAAGGAATTTTCGATTCTGTACAAGTGAAGCTAAAGACAGTCTCTTTCGTACTTTCTGCAGTAATATATACGGACAGCAATTGTGGGTGAATTATAAAAAAGGTTCTGGCAGAACTCTAAATTTGCTGTACAACAGGTCTTTTAGACCAGTGATGCACAAACCCTGGCCCGCAGGCCAAATGTGGCCCCACGGGTATTTTCAGTGGCCCCACGGGTCTTTTCAATTCAATGAAAAAGTTAGAATATAAAAGTGACCCAATTTATGACTTAGATGGAAAGTAAGTAGGCTAATACATTTAGTTATTTTCTTCGCTTGGCCCTCACATCAAAAAAGTTTGTGCACCACTGTTTTAGACTCACATAAATTACCCCCGAGATGCTCAGCTTCGCAAATGTTTGCTACCCGCAATGTCCTGAGCTTCCCGGAAGTAACAAGACGTGCTCAACACAGTCTAATGCAAAGAATTAAAAAATCAACCAGCCCGATCATCCAAGCTATCCATGAGTCCGTGACCCGACAATTCAGCGCCGACAATTCAGCGCAAGACAATTCAGCGCAAAGACAATTCAGCGCAAGACAATTCAGCGCGAAAATACCAACAAAGAAGAAGAAAGAACAAATCCAGAGGGAAGAGAGGCTTGCAACTGTTAGGTTAGGTTAGGTTAGGTTAGGTTTCTAGTTTTTGAAATAAAATCTTAATTTTAACAATTCTAACAAATTTTGTTTTTTTAAATAAAATTTTAATAATTATACTCCTTTGAATTTTATCTCCGATTTGTCACTCCTTCGTTATGTCACTCCTTCGTTACGGTATTTATGTCACTCCTTTGAAATGTCACTCCTTCGATACAGACCCAATTTAGCATATATATAAATATACAAATTTTTCTCTTTTTTATTTATTGCGATTTATTTTTTTTATTTTTAACTAAACTTTTAACTGTACTGACTTGCGCTGAATTGTTGGCGCTGAATTGTCTTGCGCTGAATTGTGTTTGCGCTGAATTGTCGGCGCTGAATTGTCGGTGCTCCCCATGAGTCCTGCCATTTATCCTCTAAGCTATGGACTTCTTGGTACGAAAACGTCTGTGTGTAGCTCCACTTAACTTCGACATTACAGTATTATTTCTAATCAATTGTATATATTTCTATCCTTAGTATATGAACTGTCATTGTATTAATAATATATGTCATATGGACTGTGTATAGTCTGCCAATAAACCTTTTCATTTTCATTTTCAGTAATAATAATAATAATTGTTATAATTGTAACGTTAATCAAATACATTCAAATAATCAGACCATTTAGGTTTTAACCAACAAAATTCACATTATCTGAAAAAGATGAGAAAAGAATTAATAAATTTGAAAACAACGAAAATAATCTTACAGTAGTTTTTAAAGTGTTACAAAATCTCTTAATAATTAGTAAATTAGTGAAATAATGTTTTACAATACGAGAAAAATTAAGCATTTAGGAAAGTATAAGCATGTAGTAAGAATAAAGTTAAATAATATAGAAATAAGATCTCACAATAGTTATTTACACACAACGACCAAAACGTTTCGTTTGTCTCCGTTTTATCACATTTGTCTCATACAAAAACTTTAATTAATACGACAATAATAATAATAATAAGGATAATAATAATAATAATAACTTCAACTATATTCCTATTCTTCCTACTGAGCTATGACCTGGGAGCCTGTCTAGGGGCCCCCTAGTAGCAGCGGGGCCCTAAGCGGCCGCTTAGTCTGCTTATGCCAGGAAACGGCCCTGCACTTAAGGAACATCATCATACTCAGCAGTTATGTAATTGAGACCGGGCTACGTCGTAGCCAATGTCGTAACACCGCTTCCCGTTGATCAGCGAAGTTAAGCGACATTGGGTCTGGGTAGTAGTTGGATGGGAGACCGTCCTCCGCGTCCAGATTATGAAGCGACCCGTGGTTCGGATCCCACGTAAAGCTGTAGGTTCCCTCCGTCATATGACCTTAATGTTGCGAAGGAGGTTAAACAACCCCAATCATCATATAGAAAAAAGGTCTCGAGACCGGTCTCGAGTCCTACATCACTGTGCGACAGTACTGATAGTGAGCCGAAATTACAAAAGGGAGTTTTTGTTTGTCAAAAATTACTCTTGATTTTTATATTAGTGGCATGTGCAGTAATGTGACGTAGTTGATAGTGTTTTTATATCTTGGAAAATATTAAGTTTCATGGAGGCTAGATTACAGTGAGTTAAGTGATTGGTTTAAATTGGTTATTTTCCATATGGCACGTTTTGGGCAATCAGGATTTTTGTAACAAGTTTCGAAGAACTGGTCTCCATGAAGCTTAATGTACTCGTATATATTGTTAATATTAAGTTTTGGGGTCATTAGATTTCGATGGTCCATCCATTTCATACTTCGAGTCAATAAGGGTGACTCTTACATCCGGGTTAGGTTAGGTGGTCGTTCATGGTTGGTTAATTATTCCCCACGTCAGAACTTTCGGAAATCCGGGCTCCAAAATTTCTGGTCCCCGAAATTTATTATATGTATTGTCTACGCAGAGATTTAATGGAATGTCTAAAAGATGACGGCGAATTGTTAGCTTATTTACAGTTTAAAAGAGTAGTGAAAGATACTGTAAATTGTGGGAAATGTGTTATAAAGTGTGATTTGTATAAAAACTGTGATGAATATATGTTCACCCATCCTCGCAAGAACTATACATTTAAGCTCTCACTATCGAGCCAATATAAAATTATATTTATATATTATATTTTAATTATAGTCGCATTGAAGGGGGTGCCAATATTATTTATAAGTTTTGTAGGGACGCAACTTTGGGTGTAAGGGTAAAAAATTAGGCCTTTTAGTAACAAAAGATGAAAAATCCTTGTCGCCCAGTACCTTAAAATGTCATGGACTGGACGACATTTATGTTGCCCAGTCACTAGGTTAAAAAATGCACTGGTACAATATTATTAGTTATCCAAGCATTTGTTCATAATTTGCCCGTTTCTGAATGTTCATTCTAATTTGAGGTGTCATTGACAACAACTATTGATTAGTACAATTTTTACCGAAAAGTGTGCATAAATGTTTGTTAAAAAGTAACTAGTAAGGTAGGGCGAAGGGTAAAATCGTCGACATTAATGAGAGTAAACTTGAACGATGGAAATACCATCGGGAAGGCGTATATGTGGCGACTATGAACCAGGAGGAGGATCGCTTTGAAGAATTTTTAAAGGCGGTGCGATATCCCTAATGTACCATAGGATGTAAGTTAGCTTGCTTTATAAAGCGGTGTGAATCTTACGTTGGGGTCAGGGGTACGTATGCCCGCTTCGGCATGTGCTAGGTTAGGTGGTCGTTCAAGGTTGATTTGTAACTTCTCGTGTCATCAAGTTTTAGCATTCAGAGGCCATGGACGTTGCCAAAAAAATGTAACTCCGAAAATATATGTACAGTATATATATACAGGGTGATACATAAATTTTTCATAAAGCGCAAGGTGTATTCTTGAGACAAAATTAATGAAAAAAGACCATATAAACATAGGTCGAGAAACCCGTAGGTTTCGAGCTATAGCACGCGACAGAAAAAATAAGCTCCAAAAGATTTTTTTACATTTTATGCAAATACACTGTGATACATTTGCTTCACTGAAGTAAATGTTCAAAATCGTTTCCTACTGTATGTCGAGGGTACGGCGGTAATGTTGTCGTCCCCTATTTACTGTACATGGACGAAGGAGCCCGTTTCTCTTAGCCGACGATCTACCGCGATGAACGTGGGACGAGATTGCAACATTCGGTTGTTATATCGTTCTATATACAGTCTTACTGCTTCCGCTGCATTTCCGCATGCTACCCCTAATATGAGGTGCATATCCGCATATTCTCCAAATGTGGACTCGTCCATATTCAATTATGAATGGTCACGCAACCTCAAAAAGAAACAAAAAAGCTTAATTGATAACACTGTTGCAATTTCAGTTATGGGCTTTAGGAATTTTCAGTAAATTTAACGGTTAATATGTTTTAAATAGTGATTCACCGGAGGCAGATTTTGGCCGGAGGGCCGGAACCTCCGGCTTAGTGTTTTTTCCTCCGGCCGGAGGTTCCGGCCAATTGATTTATTTCAGTATTTATGTGTGTGTGCGTGCGTGTGTGGTCCATCGTCTCATCTATTATCTATTTAGGGTTTATATATTATAGTCCTGATATTTTAAATTATTAAGTCTTTAATAACTTAAACTTTATAAAAGTCGACTTTCTATGCTTTGTGTGTGCTAATTTCTTTAAAAATTCCCACTGAACAGAATATCCTCAGGTTATGAAACTTATGATGTCTTGCTGAATGCTGAGTAAAGTAGCCTATATCAAATCAATTATTAATTCAATCACTGATCACTCATAAAATAAATTATTATTACAATCACTGAGAACTGAAATATTAATGCAATCACTGATCACTCATAAACTAAATTATTATTACAGTCACTGACAACTGAAATATTAATACAATCACTGATCACTCATAAAATAAATTATTATTAGTCATCTGAGAACTGAAATATTCGGATAGGTGCAGAAATGAGGTTTTATAGTTTTATAGAATTAAAACTAAAAGTTGTCAGAATTGAGTTTGGTGTACTTGGCACCTCCGGCCTCTAGTTTAGTGAGACATCCGGCCGGAGCAGGAGGTTTTCTAAAATGGCCGGAACTCCTGCTCGGCCGGAGCCGGAGCTCCGGTGCATCATTAGTTTTAAATGACATGGCTGGACCTGTAAATCAAAATAACTTTTTATGAGGTAGTTTTAGTCGCTTTATTCAAATTTGTCACTCATTTTTTGTGCAAACTATTGTAGAAAATAATAATAATAATATAAATATATGTATATTTAGTGTATTTGTAGTTGGGGGGTGGTATGACGTCATGTTACTCTGCGACTTTATTAGTTTATTGGTTTCTGTTCTGGCTATTTTTTTTTCTAATTGGATTCAGTTTGGTGGTGTTTGTGATAGAATTATGACGTGCCGTTCGTGTGGTTTCGACTTTGGGAACTTGATTCGTCATGTGCCCGAAATGATTAATTAAATGATTAATTGAATGCCAGGTAAGGTTAATTGAATGCCCGGCAGACATGGGCAGTAATGTATTTGAAAATACTTAAATACGTATTTAAATACATGTATTTATAAATACTTTTTGGAGAGTATAATTACATATTTAAATACATGTATTTATAAATACTTTTTGGAGAGTATAATTACGTATTTAAATACTTTCGAAAAGTATTTAGTATTTGTCAATACCTGTTTTTAAATACATTTTTAAAATACTTTTTTATGAACTGTTCAATTTTGCGAGGATGTACAGTACTAACCACCCAGTATTTAACTGGTACCACAGAATACAGTAAAACATTTTTCAAGGTGCTTGTGCTTCCAGAAAGTTCCAGGCTCAGCAGGCTGGAACTTTCTGGAACCACCTTAAAAAATGGAACTTCCAGCCTGCTCCAGTGGCGATTGTCACAGACTCACAACTGCAGTGCGGCAGCCGGCAGTCTATCCTGAGGCATCGTCATATGTGGTTGTGTAAAGTTCAGCGCTAACTGTGCAATTAGCCTTAGCCTAATGATCATATTAGACGAGGACAACATTTGTAACATGGCTGCAGCAAGTGGAAGTGGTGAAAAAGAAGGTGGTAAAATAGAAGTTGTTGATGGTGGAAGTGAAAATAAAAATAGCGAATCACACCTGCACCCACTTTTTGATGGAAAATATTTCCGAATAACTTCCAAAGATGGTAGTAAAGTGAAGACTTTATGTCTTCTGTGCCACAAAACAATTGCAGCGTCTACTGCGACTTCTCGATTTTATTTGACTCTAAGCTGATGTTAGTGATTTTATGTGCGTTTTGAAAAGTATCTAAATTGCATTTGAAATGTATTTAAATACATTTTAGGAGTAATGTATGATATTTAGTATTTAAATACTTTCTGAAAACCTGAATTTTATTTAGTATTTAATTACTTTTATTTTCAAGTAATGTATTTATTATTTAAATACATCTAAAGTATTTACTGCCCATGTCTGATGCCCAGTTGGGTAAATTGAATGCCTGGTCTGGTTATGTTAATTATTGCCCGGTTAGGTCAACTGTACGCCCTTGATGATTGGTTAGTTTAAGTCGTGATATTTTCGTTAGTTTAAACGAAAATGGCGAGAGCAAACTTTTCTGGTTAATTTTGAGGTGTTTTGCACGTTTCCTGTGGTAATGCGTCGTTTACGAGATCTCGTAACATGAACATGTTAGGTTATACTTTATTGTAAAAAATGTAATCAAAAATACATTTTTCAAGTGTATTTTGGTGTGCTTTGTTCGAATATGACCTTCATTTCTTGTGCAAATGAACAGAAGTACAGTTGTCATTGCATGGCCCAAACACGTATTTCTGTTCATTTGCACAAAAAATGGTTATATTTGAACAGAGCACACCAAAATACACTAGAAAAATGTATTTTTTATTTCAACTTCAGTCCATGTCATTTGCGACATAATTACCAATTTAACTAACCTAATGTAGGAATTAACCAAATTCACCGTTGTTCGCAATGACGTTCTGCCTGGGACCGTGGCAGAGGTAGAAGTATTCTCCGGCTTAAGCCGACCAGCCCGCCTCACCTCACCACCTAACCCCCTCATCGTAAACTACCGCTAACCACCATTCCCTCACTTGTTCATACTCACTCATTTTTCCCCTTTAACTATCTCTTCCCTATCCTATTTTGCGACGTGCTGAGGCATGCATTCAAGATTCAAGAAGTAAGAACGAATTTCGAACATTTACTTTAATAATGAAGCAAATGTATCAGACTGTGTATTTGCATAAAATGTAAAAAATCTTTAGGAGTTTCATTTTTGTCACGTGCTATAACTCGAAACCTATGGGTTTTTCGACCTGTGCTTTTTTTTAGAAAAGATTTCACCCTGCGAGTTATGAAACACATTTATGCATCACCCTATATATATATATATATATAATATTTAGGAGAAATCCAATGACAAGGAGAAATGTAAATGCCATGAAAAGTCTTCTTTAATGCGCAACGTTTCGAGCAATACGCTCATCTTCAGGCTGTTTAATAACAATGTGAAATTAAAATCAATATTGAATGAAAAACAAAACAGAAAATTTCTATAACCTATTCATAAAGACAAATTTTAAAAGACTGAGAAAAGAGGGTTAAATTCTAAGTTATACAGATTTACATATAAAAATTAAGAAGCTATTTTTAAATACATATAGTAAATGTGAAATTAATACACTGGAAAAATTAACAATAGTACACTGGAATAATGAAACTAACTAACCTTACACTGCAGTTTCCGAGGCTAACTGATTGAGCAGAGGCAATACGGAAAAAACAAGAGATGGCGAGGGCGATTGGGGAAGGGGGGATTATAAGGAATTGGGGAAGGAGGAGGGATCATAGCAAATTGAGGGGGACGGCAGATGAGTCAACATTCAGACTAGGGGACAATGTTTTAATGAAAAGCGATTCCAAAATTCTTAGTGAGTTGGGACAAGTATTACAACCAAGAATTTTAAAATTGTCTAAAGTGACATCAGTTTTACATTTTATGCTGTGTTCGCGAATACTCGAAGCTTCTTTAGTTTTTAAAATTTTACCTGTTTACTAAAGAAGCTTCGAGTATTCGCGAACACAGCATAAAATGTAAAACTAATGTCACTTTAGACAATTTTAAAATTCTTGGTTGTAATACTTGTCCCAACTCACTAAGAATTTTGGAATCGCTTTTCATTAAAACATTGTCCCCTAGTCTGAATGTTGACTCATCTGCCGTCCCCCTCAATTTGCTATGATCCCTCCTCCTTCCCCAATTCCTTATAATCCCCCCTTCCCCAATCGCCCTCGCCATCTCTTGTTTTTTCCCGTATTGCCTCTGCTCAATCAGTTAGCCTCGGAAACTGCAGTGTAAGGTTAGTTAGTTTCATTATTCCAGTGTACTATTGTTAATTTTTCCAGTGTATTAATTTCACATTTACTATATGTATTTAAAAATAGCTTCTTAATTTTTATATGTAAATCTGTATAACTTAGAATTTAACCCTCTTTTCTCAGTCTTTTAAAATTTGTCTTTATGAATAGGTTATAGAAATTTTCTGTTTTGTTTTTCATTCAATATTGATTTTAATTTCACATTGTTATTAAACAGCCTGAAGATGAGCGTATTGCTCGAAACGTTGCGCATTAAAGAAGACTTTTCATGGCATTTACATTTCTCCTTGTCATTGGATTTCTCCTAAATATTAAATTGAAGCTCTGTAGAAGCAACCCGCATGATTATATATATATATATAATATATATATATAGAGAGAGAGAGAGAGAGAGAGAGAGAGAGTCTTTTGTATAGAACCTACAATATAATTTATAAAACTATTTTTGCAAATGGTTTCTGCTTCCCAAATATATTTTGTGAGAGTATGAACTCAAAGCTTTTGGTATGACTCGGTAAATATGCTGCAAGTGTGATATCATAATTTTCAACTTTTCTTCATATTAGACTATGATTTCTTGAGCTCGTAGCAAAAATTATACATAACAAGATACGAAACTGACAGTATTTTCATTATATATCACGTTATCTTGCCAAATGAATATTAGGTATTCGTCACCTCGGGGATAAGATGAAAAACTGAAAACTGAGCCGATTATTATTTACAACAAGATCATCATATGAAACATCGGTCTCCTTATGAGTCAGCTTTTTTCTTGTCTGCCATGTACTACTTGAAAAGGAAAACTAAATTACTTGTGAAAAATTGTCATCAACTTTAAATTATATTTTAATATTTACTAGCAAAAATACCGCCCTACGGGCGGTTTTTGCTATTTCCTATTTCCTGCGGAAGGCTTGGAGCCCTCGACCAATTACTTCATCTGGAAATGAATTTTCTGACCTCAAGGTATTATTTCCTGTTATAAAATATAAAAAAGAACACTTCATCATAAACTTATCTTTATTTCATTACTGAAGAATCTCCTTGTAGACATAATTGTCAACAAATACTCCCTTTTCATTTCTTTCTGTCAGGACTTTCAGCAAAAGATCGGCGCTACGCCCCGATTTCCCTAGATCTGTGGTACTTGGGCATTCGGCCCAAACTGAATCGAATTGTGGGCCTACGGCGTATTTTATTTTGAACATCATTCCTATCCCTCTCACCTTGGGCCTCAGTAATTGGGGTGCCTGTGGCGCCCCAATTACTGTCCGTTCAATTATTTGGTCAATAAAACTATAGAAAAGAACGCAGCCATGAAAATCTAAAGCTTCACAAATCTTGAGACAATGAGCTCAAATGTGAAGCTTAAGATTTTCATGATTGCGTTCTTTTCTATAATTTTTTTTTGGTTACATATACAGTATATATCGCACTTACCTCCATTATAATATAGAATATAGATTATTGGCTAAAAATCAGTGATGACAATGAATTTTACACCTTAGTTAAGTTATTTAATGTTAGGTTCGGTTTAGATCATTATTTTGAACACTTAAAATAATTTTACTGTTATATAATTTAGTGTGAAATAAAATATAGGATCAATTAATGAATTAAACATGCAAGTTTCTATGTTTTCGAAGGTGAATGTGATAACTAGTTCTTCGTAGTATACTGTACTTATAAATCATGCGAGTATAAGCAAATAGATTAACAAAAACTGATCACTGTCACATTTATCTTGAAAAAAATACAAACCTCTATGTTAAATTTATTAAATTATCCTATATTTCATTAAATACTGAGCTATATTATACAGCATATAATGATAAATATGAAAACAATTTAAGCTGACGTTATTTCGCGGATAATTTAGTTCGTCCAAGTACAAGATGGGTCTGGGTAGTAATTGGATGGGAGACTGTCCTCCGCGCCAAGATTATGTAGCGACCCGTGGTTCGGATCCCACGTAAAGCTGTAGGTCCCCTCCGTCATATGACCTTAGATGTTGCGAAGGAGGTTAAACAACCCCAATAAAAAAAAAGATGGTAGAAGAGGAAAAGAGCTAACGCAAATGTGGCCAGAGTTCTGGATCTTGTAAATAATCATTGACAGCCGTTTCCTTTCATCGAAGTGACTTGAAATCAAATCAAGTCACGTCAGCTGTCAGTTTCAGTCTGCTGCGTTCTGTTCGTCCAAAACTCGATACCTTACCAGACTTGACTCGAGTTTTGCTGAAGCCAGCTCTGGAGGTGGCAAGAGAAAACTCGAGTTACTTTCTTGCAAACACTTTATCGTCTGATAAATATATATGATAGGATTCTCAGAGAAGGGGAGGAAAGCTTATCTGATGCTCTAACTATTTTGTTTGCTAGGTCTGTTAATTATCCAGAGGTGCCAGATGAATGGAAAAAAACAAATGTAATGCCCATTTACGAAAAGGGTAGTAAAAAGGAAGTAGGAAATTAGGCGATATCTTATTTTGGCGTCCCAAATTATTAAACCAACTAGTTAGGTCAATGTACTTATATGTTAGGTTATGTGGTTATGGATTGTGAGTAATCCGCAATAAAGATGTTTTGTTTGTACGCCCTTGACAATTGGTTAGGTTAAGTCGTGATATTTTCGCTTAAACAAACGAAAATATCAAGACTTAAACCTAACCAATCGTCAAGGACGTACAATTGACCTAACTGGGCAGTCAATTAATGTAATTAACATAAATAAGTACAGTAATTTGAAAGTGTTAAAAGTGCTGTTCATTTTTGGTGGGTTGAATAATTTGGGACGCCAAAATAGGATATTGCTGGAAATTATAGGTCTTTAGTTTAACATCATTGGTAGGAAAAATACAAGAGAGAATTATAAAGAATATTTAAGATCATTTGGGAAATTTTATTCTTAATTCAGGTTCACAACATGGATTTAGATCAGGAAGGTCTTGCTTGTCTAATCTCTTACACATTTTAGTTTGTAACTAATCAGGTAGATAATAGAAATGATGTAGATGTTATTTATTTGGATTTTAGTAAGGCATTTGACAAGGTTCCACATAGGAGACTTCTATATAAATTAAAAGCTCATGAGATATTGAGGTCAGTCATAAATTGGGTAGAAAAATAAAAGACAGAACAGTGAGTACAGTAATTCTAAATGATCATGAATCTGGGTTGCAGAAAGTAAAAAGTTAGGGTATAACGGGGATCAATTTTAGATCCATTACGCTTTATTTTATATTTAGATGATGTAGAGAAGGGAGTACGTAGTAAAGTTTCTAAATTTGCAGATGAAACAGAAGTAGTTGCCCTAGTTATAAATTTAGAAAATTCTTATAAACTGCAAAAAAGATCTTGATAGATTAGTTGCAAGAAAACTGGTTAGAGGATGTTAGACAGGAAAAAGATCTTGGCATTATAGTTAGTACCTCGTGATCTAAAATTTTTAAAGCAGTGCTTAGATGCTAGAAATAAAGCAAATAAAATGTTAGGTATTACCGTATTAAGAGGAATGTTAGTTGCAAGAATAATCAGGATGATATAAATTCTATAATTCTTATGTCAGACCTCACTTAGAATACTGCATTCAAGCTTGGTCCCCTCACCTTAGACATGATATTGATATGCTTGAAGGTGTTCAACATATGGCAACCAAGCTTTACATTACATTTTAGATTACATTTCATTTGGAAAACATGAAGCCACTGCGGCTTATCTAGGTAATCCAAGTCATGGGGTACATTTTTAATAATAATAATAAAATCTTGCAAAATGTCAGTCTCACGTTGCTTAATTAATATACAACTATTTACTACTACCACAGTAGCCTACATAACTGAAGCTAAGAATATATACTATATACAAACTATCTCTCTCATTCATGAAAGTATGTAAATTTTTCTTAAAATTAACTAACAAACTACTGTTTACCACATCATATGGCAAGTCAATCCAAAAATTTACTATGACTGAAAAAGTATTTTCATAGATCAAGTCTACAAGTCTGTTTTCTAATTTTCTTATGCCCATGAGTCATTTTATCAGCATCTAGTGAGAAAAAATTATATACATCTAAATTGTCCAAACCTGAAAATATTTTGAATAGCTGTATCATATCTCCCCTCCTACAACATCTCTCAAAACAAAACATACCTCATTCCTTTAATCTATTGCTGTATTCCAATCTTCTTAGGTTAGGGATAAGCTTCATTACCCTATGTTGCACACTTTCAAGCATATCAATATCATGTCTAAGATGAGGGGACCAGGCTTGAATGCAGTAATCTAAGTATTCTTATCTGGTTGGGTTCCCATGGATTACACCCCAGAACCCCATAGTAGCCAACACGCCAGTCCAAGACCATACCGTACAATCAAAGTTAATTTAAAAGAAGGACTGGAAAGTGTGTTGTGAGCTCATAATATAATAGCTTGAGAGAATCACAGTTGGTAAAAAAAGTCTGTCACACAAATAATTAGCCAAGGTACTCTTAAAAGACGTTAATGATGGGGACAACACAACATTTGCAGGCAAGGCATTCCATTCACTTATAACTCTAACTGAGAAAAATCTCTTATAGACATCACAATTGGTATGAGGAAAGTGGATTTTAAATGGATGACCTCTAGTAGTATATGGGTTCAGTATTTGAAAAACATCATCAGGCGCTATTGGAGACTGGTTATGAAATATTTTCCAGCACTGAATCATGTCTGCATGGAGGAGTCTACCTTGTATTGAGTATAGCTGAAGATATTTCAGTCTATCTACAAGATAGACTGAACTGATGAAGAAGGTGGACAATATACCACAATCAAATATAGATCAAATTCAATTAGAAAACATACTATTAGACTGGGCACTGGAGTGTCAATAAGCTTACACTTGTACCTATCTGAGATAAATATACCAACACCATGCTTAGCTACAATACCCTCAACATCTTTATGAAAGAACTGGAATTTGAGTATATTAACAAATGAGCTGGAAATTTTTTTTAGAAGCCAAGTTTCAGTTATACATAAAATACTGGTGTTAAGATTTATTAAATCAATTAGGAGTGGAAGCTTATTACTAAGATTATTTACATTTGTTTGGCAGACATTTAGGCTAAAAATATTGTTTTTTTGAATTGCTGAGTACACTATCAGCACCATGAGCACAAGATGGTAGAACAGGAACATATATGCTTATTAGAACTTTGATAGTTGAGCATTAGTTGACATACCTTTCTCACCTCTCCTTGCAAATAGTTCCTGACATTGTCTATAAGTTAGATCTCTACTAATTAATATATTCTTAAATTTAGGAGTATTTCTAAGTGTGTGCATATTTTTAAGTAACTCACTTTGATGATCGGAATTGGGAATGTTAGCCCTAAATATACCCCTTCACTGGTCAATGCAATAGAGATTCTCGAGTTTTATATCTGTTTAGGTCAAATAGATGATATTTTTTTTTTCTAAATCCACTTCAGCCATTGAAACCCTCCCAATCCTTTTATAATCACTGGTGATTTCCTTTTACGTCTCTCCTCCAATTCAACAATTTTCTCCCTAATAACTTCCCTAGAAATTGGGGGTCTTTTCCCTCTCTATCAGTGGTGGATTTAGACCGTCTTCCACCATCTTCCGGAAGATGGTCAGAATTTTCAGTGAATTTTTTTATTACAGTATATGATATTTTAATAATATATAATATATATAATATTTAATTATATAATATTTTGATAAGTACGATGTAATTTTCCATTGTTTTATTTTTATATCTTTTATTTCATTTAAAAATATGTAATAGCAACTTGAAAATGTACTTGCTGCCAAAAAGGTGCTAGTGAAAATTTCACAATTTACAATATTTCTGTACGCATTTTTTACTTTTCAAATTTTGGAAGATGGTCAGCCCAGAAGGCTGGATCCACCCCTGTCTATGGAGGCAGAAAGAGTATTGACCTTAAGAATTATACAATCTATAGATGAGTTCCTTACTTTTGCAACTAACATTCCTCTTAATAATACCTAACATTTTATTTGCTTTATTTGCAGCCTCTAAGCACTACTTAGAAAATTTTAGATCACTACCAACCAGGGTTGTGGAGTTGGTGAAAAAAGTTTCCAACTCTGACTCTGCCTCCAGAAATTTTACAAGTCCGACTCCAACTGTAGTAAATACTAACTGTATGGCATATATACTTATACAGGGTGTACATAAAGTCAGGATCTATTTTTGTGAAATAATTATTTTTTTCTATTTTTCTTTTCAGAAGCCCTTAGAATGAATACAGAAGAGCGTGTGGCAATAGTAATTTGGCGAATCGAGGGAAAGAAATACAATGACATCAGAGAGAAGTTTAGAAGGAGATTTCATAAGCCGGAGCCAATAGACAAGACAATACGAAAATTGGTGAACAAATTTAAACGAATGGGATCTGTAAATGATGAAGCAAGATCAGGACGACCGCGTATGTCAGATCTTACCGTGAATGCAGTACGCGGAATTATCACTGAGGAGCCACGTATGTCCATTCATGCTGCATCACACAGACTCGGCCTCCCAACATCATCTGTGCACAAAATTCTGAAAGTTAATTTGCAGAAGAAAAGCTATCATTTGCAGGTTTTACATGATTTACATGAGGAAGATTTCCCTCGACGAAGTGCTGTGTGTGCTGATCTCGTAGAACAAATCTGGAGTGATAATTTAATGGACAACATTCTCTTTAGTGATGAAGCCACTTTCCATACGTGTGGAAAAGTAAATCGCCATAACTGTTGAATTTGGGCAGATGAAAGACCGAATGATTTTGTCCAAAATTGGGAAAGAGAGACACCTAAAGTTAATGTCTGGATGGGTTTAACAAAATCTAAGGTTTATGGTCCTTTTTTCTTTGCTGAAGCTATAGTTACGGGGCTTATTTATCTGGACATGTTGCAGCAATTCCTTGAACCTCAGCTGATTGGGGATAGGATTGTTAGCAGGGTTGTGGAGTCGGAGTCGTGGAGTCGCACGTTTCAGGGTGGAGTCGGAGTCGGTAAAAAACTTCCGACTCCGACTCCAATTTCTGTGTCCTGTGTCACCCTTAATTTCTAAATCCTAAATACTAACATTTAGGTTATTTAGTTTTTTTGGTCAATAAACCTTATTCATTGATAGCCCCTAGATTAAGTTTTTTAATATTTTTTTTACATTTTCAGAATATACAATTAATATTTATTTAAATATAAAATATAAAATTTCACACTTAGTGTGGTGGTGATGAAATGTCTTATTATTATTATAATTATAGAGTGAAACACTAGAGGAGTCAGAGTCATATATTTACAATGTGTGGAGTCGGAGTCAGATTTTTAGATTTTTTACAGTGTGTGGAGTCGGAAAATTTTGGACCGACTCCACAACCCTGATTGTTAGTACCGTCGTCTATCAACATGATGGTGCTCCTTGTCACTATGCCAAAATTGTTCATTATCTAAATGGACATTTTCCAAATCGCTGGATCGGACGCGGAAGCAACAGACCTTGGCCAGCAAGATCACCAGATTTAACCCCTTTAGATTTCTTTGCATGGGGCTTTATCAAATCGCACATCTATCAGATGAAGATTAAGAGTCTTGAAAACTTACGTATACAAACTGCTGCAGATAACATAACCCCGCAAATGCTCCAGAATGTGTTTAGAAATGCTGTGGAACGATTTGAGCTGTGCAGGGATACTGATGGGCGTCACGTCGAATCCTACTCTTAATTATTTAATAAATGTTACCACTTTATCATTTCATGATTGAATTCCATACAATTTCCAAGTGCTTCACAAAAATAGATCCTGACTTTATGTACACCCTGTATCATGTAGGGTGGTCCATAAAATTGAAGTTTTGATTTTTTGTTATTGCCGGGTGGTAACTTGTGAGGATGAATGAGAAAACACCTCTGGCCAATTTTTCCCCAAATCAATCACTTTTTAGGGGTAGCACACTACTTCATTTTTGCACTTTTGCACTACCTAGTAGATTTACTTGTATATTATGTTCCAGTTCCAGTAATACATCTTTTCCTTGACAGATTATTGGTGTAGTGTTCATTGGTTGTGTTTAGTGGTTGGATATATGATGACTCAAGTTCGAAGCTCTTGCTTTTATCTCCTTGAAGGAGATAAAGTGAAGGACAAGCTTCTTGGAAGCAAATTACCATCACGTGGAGAAGTATTGTCATGCTTCCTTCATCACCACACTAATCTCAAGGAGGAGTTGAAGGAAAGTGCTCAAGTAGTGTGGGGTCAACTTGAAATATTTTGGAACAAAGCTCGAATCCCAACAAGGGAAAAATACAAAGGAATCCAAAAGATCTTGGACCTTCACCAAGATTGGATCAAAATAAAAAAAGGACGAATGAGGAGGAGCCAGAAGCAGGTGAGTTGGATGATCACTGATAAATAAAATAGTTTCTCGAGAGTATGACATATTATACTGTACAATAGTCAATACATTTATCATATATATATTATATATATATTATATATATTTATTATTTATATTTAGGTGTACAACAAAGAGGGATTCAAGGAGACACTTCGGAACCTATTTGATATGGCACATGCTGATGCCTTGTCTCTAATCAAAAACCCAGAAGACAAGGCCTTCTTGCTGGCCCAGCGAGAGCCTGGAAGACGGGGATGCATGGTGGGAGTAGACAGAAAAACAGCAGAAAAAGAAAAACAAGCTGCCCACAGGAAGATGGAGGAGGAGATGCGAAAGAGAAAGGTGAGATTGTTCTTCAAATTCCTACTTTCATTTGATTGCAATGATTAGGTTGTTCGTTAACACTAATTGTCCATTTTCTTCGATTGTATTGCAGGCAGTCAATGAAGATGCATCAACGTCGGGTACAGCAGTATTGGTGTCCTCAACAGAATCCTCAGTCACTGACGAGTCATTCTCCACCGAAGATGAATGGACAAAAGGTGGAAAGCGACCTCCAAAACAGGTGAAAAGAGTCAAGAATGTGATAACATCAAATCTAGCTGCTGCCCTAGATCGGACACACACTACGGACAGGATGGCAACCTACATAATAGCAGAGACTGCATTGAGCCTTGGCCACAGCCCAATGAATTTTAACATCACCCGGACCTCCATCAAACGGCAGAGAGAATGACATCGGATCATGATCTGCAGTAGCCTAAAAGCTTCCTTTCAGTCCGGTCCTGCAATCATCCACTGGGATGGAAAACTTATTCCAGACCTCCTCAACACCAGAGACCATGCGCATGTGGATTGGCTGCCTGTGCTCATTTCCTCCTTTTCGGGTCAATCTCAGCTTCTTGGAGTCCCCAAAATACCAACTGGATCAGGAGAACACCAAGCCAGCGCAGTTTTTGAATTATTGACTGATTGGGGCCTCGAAGAATCTGTCGTGGGGATGTGTTTCGACACCACTGCCTCCCTCCAATGCTGGTCGTTTGAATGGAGCGTGTGTGTTGTTGGAGCAGAAGTTTAAGAAAGACCTTCTCCATTTTGCCTGCCATCATCACATCATGGAAGTGATGATCGGTGGAGTTTTCACTGTTTGCTATGGCCCAACGAGTGGACCTGATGTTCCATTGTTCAGCAGGTTTCAGAGCAAATGGACCTTGATCGACACAGGAACATACGGCACCGGATGGGATGATGAAGAGGTGCATCGACTCTTGGCCCCCATTAGAGATTGGATTCTCCGCTTTGCTGAGGAAAAAACACTCCTCAAAATCCTTTTGAGATGACTATCAGGAATTCCTCGATCTGTCCATCATTTTCTTGGGAGGGAGCATTGACAACTACACCTTCAAGCGACCTGGCCCCATGCACCAAGCCAGATGGTTATCTAAGGTGATCTATTCATTGAAGATGTGGCTGTTCAGGGGACAAATCCCAGCCCTCACTCCACGAGAGCAAAAGTGTCTTAAGGATGTCAGTGTCTTCGCTGTTTCCATCTACCTGCAGGCATGGATGACAGCGCCAATAGCTGCTGCTGCGCCTCGCAGCGACCTCAGTCTTCTGCAGAGTCTTCGGGAATACCATGACCCCAAAATTTCGGAAGTGGCATTAAAAAAACTCAGCGGTCATCTTTGGTATCTTTCGGAGGAGATGGTGGGCCTCGCGATTTTCGATCCTGAGGTGTCTGAAGAGACTAAAACAGCAATGGTGAAGGCGATGGAGGAAGTTGAAGGAAAGCCTGATTGCCAGAAGAGAAGGAAAGGTGTTGCTGAGGGGGCTTCAATCGAGTCACTAGCAACAGCAAACTCAAAAAGACTGCTGTTGTCTCTGGGGTCAGGTGTGGGATACTGAGGAAGGAGGTGCGGGATTGGGACAGTGATCCTGATTACCAAATAGCGAAGAAATCAGTGGCAAACCTCTCTGTCGTGAACGATCATGCAGAGAGGGGGTTGCTCTCATTAATGAATACAACGGCTGCCACACCAGAAATGAGGAACAACTGCAGTATCTCCTGCAAGTTGTTGCTAACTACAGGAAGCAGTTTCCTCAACCACTGAAGTCAGCCTGGCAACTGGGCGAGAAAACAAAGATCAAATGAGGTGCAGAGGGAATTGTTAGTCAATTCATTTGGGAATTGTTAGTTACCCTAATAGTCATGTACTGTCACCAAGATTAACTTTGCTGTGATTTTCAGATTATACCAAAACTTCAAGTGTCATGTGCTACCCCTACAAATTAACTGATTCAAATAAAACTTTCCCAGAGGTGTTTTCTCATCCATCCTCATAAGTTACAACCCAGCAATAAAAACAAATCACAAAAAAAAATTCCACCCCTATAAGAGTGGACCACCCTACGAGTGTATAGGTATGGTGTAGGTAAATGAATAGTCTCCGTGAATTTTGATAGTTTTAATTTTTAAATCTTGATTTTAATTATTCTTTCCTCGTACAATAATAATAACTAAAAAGTTATTTAATAGTTATAAAATTATAAAAATTATATAAGATATGAAAGTTGAAACTATTTCAAAATGGTTCAGCATATAAAAAAGCAACTGCAATAAATGGAACAATACATACTGTATATATAGTGATGGGACGATACCAAAATTTTTAACGATTCCGATTCCGATACCACTAAAAAGTCTCGATTCCGATTCCGATTCTCAATATTTTTAAATATAATTCTATACTTGTTTTTTCTGGAAAATTGTCATATTTTACTCTGGTAAGATTAACTATTACATTATGAGTATGGTAATATAAATTATAAATTATAATAGATTGGTTTAAAAATAAAAATCAACTGTAAGTTGTAACAATTCATTTTAATCTTCTTGATTACACATCATGGATATACATGTTTTAATGTATAGCTACAATACAATAAGAATAAAATTTGTTATCCTCTTTCATTTAAATTTTAAAGTTTACATTGCAAAACTGGTTCAATTAAAAGTTAAAGAATCGTTTTAAGAATCGGAAATCATGGTACAATTCTCTCGATTCCGATTCCTGAAAAATGCTCGATTCTTCCGATTCTCGATTCTGATTCCGATTAATCGTCCCATCACTACATATACTGTATATACTGTACTCTTATACCTAAAATGAATTTGTTCTTAGAAACAGGATTGCTTCAGTTAGGTCCTTCTTCATTGCTGCTCTCAAGTTGGATCTGATGGTTTAGAGGGCAGAAAACAAATGTTCCACGCTGACTTGAGTTGGTGGCAATGCTGTGACAGTCAGAGTGGCATCTTGAACAATCTCAGGGTATCGGGGTATTGCATCTTTCACTTTCAACTTTGCAGTGTGGTCAATTTTTTCTATCTCTCCCAGTGCATGAGAAAAATCTAATTTGAATTTAGCTAGCGCAGTCAGGCTCCTTTCTCTGCTTTTTTCCAAATCTAATTGATGATGCTTTGACCACTCCTGGTCATCTAGATGTTTTTCAAAATTGAATTCTTCAGAATTTGAATTGGATAAGGATGATGATGGAAGGCTGCTGTGTTGCGGCCCAGCTACAGCCTCATCTTCCACTTGTAGACCTTTCATACGAATGGCTACTTCACATAAAGCAGCTTTAGTTCTAATTTGCTGTTCTTCTCTCAGTGTGACTCGCTGCATGGCATCAACGTAGATAGCAGCCAATAGGATGTCATTTTCCAACAGACAACTTTCTCTGTGCAGCATTGAGTTCATAATGTCATTGGCTATCATGCCACCAATTTGAGAGAGGCGGAAAATGAGGGTCTTCCACTCCTTATAAAACAAATCAGGAGTCAAGTTGGCTGCTTGCAAGTTTTTGTAATGGATATCGATGGCAAAGCAAGCTTTCAAGTTCCTTCACTTGCTCCCATTGAACTTCAGTCATCGTGACATCTGGGTTGGCTATGTCACTAAGGAAAGGTTTTAGTTCAAGAACACGCTGAATCATTAAGTATGTACTCCCCCACTGAGTTGTTTGATCCCAAATTGCCCCTTTTCTAGCATGTTGCTTCAGTATAACATCTAGTTTTGGTGTTCTAGCAGCCACCACGATGTTTCACAACTTGCCAATAAGACTGGCTGCGTGTTTTTCTCTCAAACCATCACAAATTGCCAGTTGTAGTGTATGGACACCACAGTGCATGTAATGGATCTTGGGGAGCCTTGCAGCAGCATCCACAAATTCATCTAAAGTATCACTGCCATTGTCTGAAACTTCATCATCCTCAAAATCATCTACCAGTTCATCTTTGTTCAGCTTCTTGATGGTGCTCATCATGTTGGTGGCATTGTCAGTCACGATCAATAAGACTTGTTCTTTACCAATGTCGAACTCTTCCAGAATGTCCATCACTAGTTGTTGGAGATAGTCACTTGTGTGTTGGGCTTCAGTGTCCCTTACTGCCAATGTGCGTGTGACCACTTCTTTTCAATCATCCATAAGTTGAACGTTGATTGTGAAGTAATTAACTCTCTAGTGTGTGTAGGCATCCATCTTCAGAAAAACAAACCATCCACAAAGAAATTCCTTGAGCGCATGCTTCTGCTTTTTTGCCTCCTCCAGTACCAAATTTCAAATACTGTTCCTTTCTAATGAAACACCAAGTTTACAGGCCATTTCCCTGTTCAAACCAACAAAAGCTGGGGTAGAGAACAAGCTCAGAGGGACAGCATTCTTAACCACCATTTCAATGATGCAGCCCCTGAATTTATCTGCTGTCATGGACACAGTAACCTTTCCACACTCAAAATACTTGGTAATGAGAGCTTGATGATTTGAAGAACTTGGACCAGGAGCATCATCATCCTTCTTACTTTTAGCATCCTTTTCAGTAACAATCTTTAACACCTTGGGATGATGGTGTTGTAGATGATGCTTTAGATTCGATGCTTTGCTCAGGGTACTGGTTCCTTCACCCAAGTAAGCACTAATTTTGGCGCCACAGGTTTTCTTCTCATCTTTGGTCACTTAACACAAAAAACTTTCCTTCGTCAGTGATTGAGAAATATTAAAAACTGCAGATTTCGGGAAAATAAATTTATGCTGAGAGCTTTAATAAATAGTACAAATTAGTGGTGGACCAGATATCCGCATCATTTTTAACATCTGCACTTCTGACTGTGGATGTTATGCGGATATTACCTCTAATAAATTATGCAATTTACAATTAAAGTAGCTTATAAAGTAGCTTATAAGGCTGTCATGCACATTTCATGTAAAGTATTAATTATTAATGAACAAACAAATATATAAACCTCAAAATATAAATACCTGGTAACACAGAAAATTGAATGAAACTTGTTTCATTGAATTTTCTGTGGCTGAAACTCTTGTGAAAGTTATTATTTTTATCATAATGAAAACATTAATATTAATTTTAATTCTTATGCATTGCCTGCCATAAGAGTAATATGAAATTTGAAAAATTGTCATATATTCATAATTCTATATTATATTGATAGATTAGCTAAAGATCTGCATCTGCGGATATTAAAAAAAAACAATTTAAAATCCACATCCACAGATGTTGAAAAACTGACATCCAGTCCACCACTAGTACAAATGATGAAGAAATTCATCTGAGCTGCTATGTCTAGTGAATACAGCTGCTAATGCCTAACAGTGCATATATACATATATACTGTATATAGTTTACTAAATAAATTACACACATCAATAATATTACTATACATGTTATAAATATACTTTTAAGAGCTCTGTAGATGTGAAATTATGCTAAATGTGTCCAAATGTATACGGTACAGAAATTTCCCCCGACAAAATAAAAAATAACCTGGTAAAATGCTTCTTTATAATCAGCAGAAGAAAACAAAACCTAAACACGTTATATTGTTAAAAAAAAAACTTAGAAAAATAACGTAAACATTTACCAGAAAAAAAATGGCTTCTGCACACACCACGCTTCAAATTACTAGTGACATCATCACTTGCATGCCCTCTATTGAGCAAAATAAAAACTGGGCCTAATGTGTACATCTGGATACAAAGTTATAAAAGAGAGGCATTTTTTCTCACTGAAGTATTATTAGGATTTAGGTAGGTAAGAAAAATAATTTAAGTTAATGTGTCCAATTGGTCTGAAAATACAACAAAGGGTTAAAAAGACATTCTAATCAGGCAGATGTTCTGAGAAAACATGCACAGTTTCACGCCTAGAAAATTCTGAGAAACCACATGCAATTGAAAATTTCAAGGAAACGTGTGTAGTTTTAAGATTTGGAGTTGGAGTTGGGGGATTTGTACCGACTCTGACTCCACCCAAAAATAACTGACTCCACGATTCCAACTTTTGACTCCAACCCCGACTTCACAACCCTGCTACCAACTATAATGCCAAGATCCCTTTCTTTCTAACATCCTCTAACCAATTCCCTTGCAGATTTAGAAATTTTACAGTCTACTCCTTTCTCTAGATCATTTAGATAGCAAAAGAAGATTGGAATACAGGGAAAGATTGAAGGAACTAGGTATGTTTAGTTTTGAGAGACATTGTATGAAGGGAGATCATATGATATAGATGTTGAAAATGTTTTCAGGTTTGGGCAATTTAGATGTAACTTTTTCTCATTAGAGGCTGATGGAATAACTTGAGGGCATAATAAGAAAATTAGAAAATATACTGGTACTTGTAGACCTGATCTACAAAAATACTTTTTCAGTCATAGAGTCATAGAGTTTTGGATTGATTTGTCATATGATGTGGACAAGTTAATTTTAACCCTTTACCATCACATGTTGCCTCTAGTTAACTTTTCATATACACGCATTTAGACTTAACCCTACAAAAAAGTTTGGCATTAAAGGGTTAAGAAACATTTGGGCACACTCATGAATGAAAGATATAGTTTGGAGACTGTAAATAGGTAGTGTATATTCTTTGCTTAAGTTATGCAGGCTACTTTGGTGGTAGTAAATGTAGTTGTATGTTAATAAGCTGATTTGAGATTGATGTTTTGCAAGATTTTATTATTATATAGCTCGTGACTTGGATAACCTTGATAGGCCCCAGTGGCTTAATGTTTTCCAAATCAAATACAGTTGACTCTCAACTATCCACATGTTAACTATCCACACAACTATAATATCACATGTTAACTATCCACACAACTATAATATCACATGTTAACTATCCACACAACTATAATATCACATGTTAACTATCCACACAACTATAATATCACATGTTAACTATCCACACAACTATAATATCACATGTTAACTATCCACACAACTATAATATCACATGTTAACTATCCACACAACTATAATATCACATGTTAACTATCCACACAACTATAATATCACATGTTAACTATCCACACAACTATAATATCACATGTTAACTATCCACACAACTATAATATCACATGTTAACTATCCACACAACTATAATATCACATGTTAACTATCCACACAACTATAATATCACATGTTAACTATCCACACAACTATAATATCACATGTTAACTATCCACACAACTATAATATCACATGTTAACTATCCACACAACTATAATATCACATGTTAACTATCCACACAACTATAATATCACATGTTAACTATCCACACAACTATAATATCACATGTTAACTATCCACACAACTATAATATCACATGTTAACTATCCACACAACTATAATATCACATGTTAACTATCCACACAACTATAATATCACATGTTAACTATCCACACAACTATAATATCACATGTTAACTATCCACACAACTATAATATCACATGTTAACTATCCACACAACTATAATATCACATGTTAACTATCCACACAACTATAATATCACATGTCAACTATCCACACAACTATAATATCACATGTCAACTATCCACACAAAATTGGCTGTATGACATCCATCATGTACTGGTAACTTTTCTATAATTGTAAAATTCTTTTCTATTTTCTATAATTAGTTTTTATTTATGTACTACTATATATTTTTTTTTATTCATATTTTTTCTGTAAGTGAACATAAAGTATCCACATTTTTCAACTATCTGCACACCTCTAGGAATGGGCATGTGTGGATAGTAGAGAGTATACTGTATGCAGTACGTATA